>CM052439.1:74628840-74645481 GCA_028533085.1 Varecia variegata
TATAATTTCTTTCTATTTTTAGTAGAGACGGGGTCTCGCTCTTGCTCAGGCTGGTCTCGAACTCCTGAGCTCAAACAATCTGCCTGCCTCGGCCTCCCAGAGTGCTAGGATTACAGGTGTGAGCCACCGCGCCCGGCCTGTTTTCCTGCTTTTTAACAAGGGTCGCCCATTTTCGCTGTTGTCCTGAGAGAGTACAATGTATATCACAGTCTCTGCTTCAGCTTCACCAGTGATACCCACAAATGGTCCTAGAACCTTCCGTCCTGGCTTGCACCCTACTCATCCATCACCTGAATGACTAAGGTTTGTTTTCACTCTCTTTCACTAATGGTTATTTTAAACTATTTGTTAAGCATTCACTCTGTGCCAAACATTGTACCTTGCACTTAACCCACATTTTTTATGTAATCACCATGGCAGATCACTAGGATCAGCGGTCTCATTATTCCCATTTTCAGGTGAGAAAATTGAAATTTAGTTAAGTAACTTGTCCCAAGTCACATGATAAGTGTTGGAGTGAGAATTTGAACCTTAACAAGCTGAAGCCAGAGCCAACACCCTAGAAACATTCTTATTACTCCATTCCATGATTTTATCAGTGGTCTTTTAAACTTTTATTAATTTATTAATATTTTGACTTTTTAAAAAGCATCCTCAATATAATACTATATTATATTAAGTTTATGATCTACAATCCACCTTAATGAGGCATCAATGAGGTAATAGCTGTGATAATAGTGATAATAGTGACCATCTGCCTCCTCTCATTTTATTTTATTAAAAAGGAGGAATATTTGAGTAACCTGTTTTGTACTGCTTCAGATGCTCCAATCAAAATTGCACTTTCATTCACTTTTTTTTTTTTTCTTTTTTTTGAGACTCTCTCGCCCCGGGGTAGAATAACAGTGGTGTCATCAGCTCACTGCAACCTCAAACTCCTGGGCTATTTTTGGTAGAGACGAATCGTTTCTATTTCCTGATTTTCTCTCTCTCTCTCTCTTTCTTTCCCTCTTTCTCTCTCTTCCTGAGACTCAGTTTAGAAAAATGTGTGCAGTACAGATGGCAAATTCAAAATCTATAGATTTCAATTTCTAGAACCTGATTCCAAAAAAAGGATACATGGTCTCCTACTGATCCTGCAAGTATTTCCAAAAATTACTTTTCTTCGGTCCAATTCACCCTTTAGCTCCAAGAACAATCCAAAGGACTTGCTGCAAGTCACTCTCTCCCTTGACTGTCACACGGGTCATTCCAAGTCCTGATCTCAGATGATATTTCAGTCTGAAAAGAAAGAGAACAGCTGACATTTCATGTCATTCCTCATCTTTCCTCCACTGCTGCTAAGTCAGAATCACAATGGTACCTATTCTCCAGTGCTTTCCGCAGCACTCCCGTGTTGGAGCCCTGGTCCCCAGTATCTCAGACTGTGACTGCATTGGGAGATAGGGCCTTTAAAGAGGTGATTAAGTTAAAATGAGGCATAGGGTCCTATTCCAGTCTGGCTGGTGTCCTTATAAGCAGAGGAGATCAAGCACACAGAGAGACACTGGGGACGTGCATGCACAGAGGGACGGCCATGTGAAGCAGCAGCCCGAGGACGGCCATCTGCAAGCCAAGGAGAGAGGCTTCCGAGGAAACCACCCTGTTGCCACCTTGATCTTAGACTTGTACCCTCCAGAACTGTGAGAAAATAAATGTCTTTTGTTTGAGGCTTCCCAGTTTGTGGTGTTTTGTTGCAGCAGCCCTAGCAAACTGGTCCAGGGTTCTTCTCATTCACTGTCAAACACATTCTTGAACCACCCACCTAGTTTCCCATCCATTCCAGCCATTGCCTGATATTTTTAACTCTCCTTCATGATCAACTTCCTAGATCATTTACATAGTCATCCTTGACTTTTCTCCATCACTCATACATACGCAGCATCATATTTCTTAGTAAACTACATCAGCTCTAGCTTTGAAATATTTCCAGAATTTGACGTTTTCTCAGGATTTGACTACTGTCACCTGGTGCAAGCTGCTGTCATTCCTTACCTGGGCGACTACAACAGCGCCCTGATGGCTCCTCCCTGCTCCCTGCCTCCACACCATCTTCCTGCAGCAGCTTCTAATGAGAACCCTCCAGTTGTCTCACATCTTAGAGGAAAAGACTAAATCTTGAAAAAAAGTTTTCAAAGCCTGACATAATCTCCACCACCCACCCCTCTTTCACTGCATTGACCTCTCCTGAGACCTCTTTTGACCTTATACATTCTACCCAAGCCATGCTGGCTTCATTGTTGTTTCTTAAAAATGTTTTTCATGTAGCTGCCGCAGGTCCTTTGTACATGCTGTTTCTTCTGCCTGGAATGTGCTCCTCGCACATATCTTCAGGGTACCTGCTCTCTCCCTCTCACTTCCTATAGGTCTGTGCTCATGAGAGAGGACATCCCTGGCTGATGTCTCTGACCTGCCTGTATACAACAACCAACCCCACTGGATAGCCCGTCTTGATTAATGCCGCTTCCTTCTTTCCAGCTGACATATTACATATTTATTTGCACGTTTATCGTCTGTCGTCCCTCTAGAACAGAAGTTACATAACTGAATTTACCACTTTGCCCCAGCATCTAGAAAAGTGCCTGGCATATTGTAAATCTCAGTAACTATCCCTTGAAAAATGTGTCCCCACCTTGTGATTTCCCCTTCATTCTCAAATTCATTCCAAACTGGTTTGCCCCTTGTCTTCTGAATTTCTCTTATCAAGATCTTCAATGACCTCTGTTTTGCTAAATCCTCATCTGACTTTACTTTTAGATGGTTGAGACAGGACAGATGACTACCTTCCTCTTGAGTCGCTCTCTCCTCCTGGCGTCTGTGATTTTCCTTCTGTGTCACTGGCCACGCCTCAGTCTCACTACTTCCTCCTCCCTTATGCAGCCCTGAAGTTGTGGAGTTCTGCAGAGACCTCACCTGAGCCTTCCTCTCCTCTCACACTTCAGTTTCTCTCCAGGTGATTGTATTGCCTCCCATGGCTTTAAATATGATCAATTACTATTTTTTTTTTCTCTCCCAACATTATCTTCTGAGCTTTAGGCCTATGCTGTCATTAAGAATCTCAACATTATATTGGAAACTGAATGCCAAACATGCTTTCCCTTGAGTGTTACTTCCACCAGAAAATGATTTCATTAATTAACTTGGAAATTGGGAAGTCTCTTCCCATTCCCTTGCTTCCTGCATTCAAATCATCAGCAAGTCCTGTCCATTCTACTGTCAAACCACACCTTGTGCCTGTTGCCTTGTCTTCCTCTCCTTTGTCATACTCTAACCACCATCATTTCCTACCTGGACCATTGCACCAGTCATCTAAACAGTCTTTCTGTTTCTGCTTTTGTCTCCTTTTAATCCGTTCTCTACAAAGTCTCCAGTATGATCATACGATCATGCGAATTCCTTGCTTAAAACACTTCAAGTGACCCTCACCACAGTTATGTTATAAGGTCCATTATGATCTGACCTCTAGATATTTCTTTTGCACATTATCTCATATCTCTTCCTCCCATGCATCATCCTCCTACACATCTGTACTCACAAATAGCTCTTTTTTATTGAGCACCTATTATCTACATTGTGGTAGTTATATAACCTATTTTACCATATCATTTCACATTTTTCACGCAAAATGAGCATTAATGTCCCCAAATTTTAAATGAAAAATCTGAATTCTAAGCAAATTAATCCTGGCACTGAAATCATATTTGTTGACTAAATGAATGAATGAATGGAAGAATCTGCCCAAGACCACACAGCTAGATATTGTAGATCTTCTCCACCACACAAGGTTGTTGACATGATATGCATACCAATGTTCTGAAAAGTACCAAAATGTCAATTTAAAAAATTGTATCACATTTTGGAAGTTTGTGTTACCCTATATTACAATGGCATTCCTGCTGGGAAATAAAGGACTGATCAGCAGAGTTCCCTTCATTAAAGAGCTTGTTTTCCCACTGGGCAGGCCAGGCTTACATACATTAGAACTCACAGAGAACAATATGATGTGGCACTTTTAAATTCCCGGGGGAATAACTGGGGAGAGTCTTCTTTTGCATGCTGTTAAGGGAGAACACAAATAAGGAAAGGGGGCCCTGCCCAATCAGCTTGGCCAACTAAGTCACCCAATGGAGTAATAAATTATGGCCAGTCTCTCATGTACAATGTGAAGCCCCCAGCACTGAACTTAACCCAGAGCACATAACCAAAAAGAGTATGTCAAAATAGTATCTAACAAAAGAGATCTTCTCTAACACTATGTCCACCCACTCCCCACCTCATTAACCTCTCTGCTCTTCAACCTGATTTATTTTCTTTCTTCTTACCACCTGACACCATACATTTATTTGCTTGTTGTCTGCTTGCTTTTGTGTATTTGTTGTTTGCCCCAGCTAGAATATAAGACTCAAGTGAGCAGGGACCTTGCTTCATTTGCTGTTGTGTCCCTCATCTGTAACAGGGGCCAGCACTTGGCAGACACTGAAGAAATAATGCATTAAATGCATGAAAAATGATGCACAAAGTGCAACTGAGTCCATTCCTTAACTGAGGCACTCAATGATTAGAGTGATCGTTGTAACAATTCTCTAATATTACCCTTTCTTGACTGAAAAATACCACCACCGAACCTTGTTCTCAAATTTCATGATGGGCTTCCCTGCCCTCTTACCAAATCTTATAATGGGGAAACTGCAGCCCATCCACCCAGTGTCCGGAAGGAATAGGACCAGAGCCCATGCCCTCTTCAGAGGCCCTCTGAGAGCTACTCCGGGTGGCTGCCTGGTGTCTTAGTGGGCCTCACTTCCCTCATTGCCGGCTCCAATCCAGAGGATCACCACCTCATTTCCACATGTGCTGTTTAAAAGGATTGATCCAGATTACAGCCCTCCAGAACCCAAGAGGCCCCACGCCAGCTCCATTCAGCTGTGACAATGCGCCCAAAAGCTGCTGCAGGTTTCGGTAAATTACGGAGCAAATGTCAGACTTCCCTTGCATTATCAGACACACATCTTACACGGGCCCTTTATTGGGTTTTTATATCTTGAGGGGGTCATAACAGGATGAAAGGGAGGCTTGCTAGGTGCAAATGAGTGCCTTTCGACTATTTAAAGGCACATTTAATTAAACTGGATTCATTGCCTGCATGGGGCAAGTTAAATGAAAACTAAATAGATGGAGTATGATTACATATTATTAAGAAGAGAGACAGCTCTGGAGACCAAATTCTTTTAACACAACATTAAGCTGAGCTCATTTCATATGCACAGTTTAGCACCGGCCTATAAGGAGAACGTGTTTTGAGAAAATCAGCAGAATGGTTATGAGCTCTAAACAGCTTTTAATAAAATGCAATGTTTCAGGGAAGGAGCAGCTTCTAAGCTTCACTTAAATATGCTAATTAAAGAAAATGAAGTTTCCCACTGATTCCAGGTTCTCTTTGTTTTCCCTCTATTTTTTATGTTCATCTCACCCAGGCTACTTTCCCCTTTATTTTATAAGCTCCTAGAAATGCTCCAGATTCCTTATTAAAAAGATGTCAGGACTCGATGTGAGTCTGGGGGAGAAGGAAACAAACCTTATTCTGCCAAACTGGTGACTTTATTCAAATTGGCTTTCTGGGTCTAGGTATCCATAGACTGAAATAACCCTCAGCTTCTAGCTGGGATCAAGACCATTTTAACAAATGGACCTCGCCAAGTTTGGCAATAATAATAAAAATAGTTTCCATCTGTTGAATCTCTTTACTGGGACAGATGCTTTATAGATGTCACCTAATTTGATTCTCACATCACCCTGGAAGATAGGTATTGATATCCCATTCCACAGAAACTGAAAGGACAAGGCAACTTGCTCAGGGTTACACAAATAGTCAGTGATGCTGTCGGGATTCAAACTCAGGTCTGATGGGCTTCAAAATCCTTGCAAAGTCTTCCTTGGTCCCAGTCAGGGAGTCAGACCCTAGGGAGGAGGTGGTATTTGAATAGCATACAAAATAGTCTACATAATTTTATATTACAAAAGAGGGGTGGGGAAAAAAAACTTCCAGTGATTTTCAAAGCATGAAACCCTTTAAAGAAACTTTTACAGAATCTTCTTGGCTACTGGTCTACAGATTAAAAAATGTTAAGATACATTGATCTGATTTATCCATATCTGAGTTACAGTCTTCTGACTTTGCCTCTTCATTCCCCTTTCTTCTGTTAGCAACACCTCGGTGTAACTCGGTGCAATCAGTTCTCCCGACATTGGGTCCATGTGTCCCGAGCTATGTTTATCCTATGCTTCAGTTCCACGAGTTTGCACATGCCCCTGGCCTGGCTATACAGTCCCAAATTGGGTCATAAGACCCCTTAAAATGATTTCTAGCCCTGGTACTTTTGGCTGGAACTATGAAGAAAGAGATACTTCCTGAAGTTGCTGAGCTGGTAGAATACGTGTCTGGTATTGTTATACTAGGGGGCCTCTTGGCATCATGAGCTGAGAGCTTGCCTGAGAATGAAGCCAACCTGAGAGATGGAAAGATATAGAAGCCTAAGGACATGGTTTGAGAACTGGGTCCAGCCACTCATGAAGTCAAAGGTCTACGTGTACACTTTTCTAGTTCATGAACCAACCAATTCCATTTTGTTTTTAAGGCAATCATAGTCACTTTTCTATCACAAGCACCTGTAAAACTATAACTTCCATCCTCACCAGTTACATAGTTGTAGAATATGAAATTGAGAGAGGGGAAGTGATTTTCTTAAATTTTTTACCACTCCTTAAGGACATCTTTAGGCCTAAAATCTAGGATGGCTGCCTCCTACCTCCCAAGCCAGTGCTGTTTCCTTTTTACCATAACCAGCTAGATCATCGATTTTCAAAGTGTGATCACCAGACCAGTAACACCAGCATCATTTGGAACTTGTCATAAATGCAAATTCTGCAGCCATAACCCAGATCTACTGATTCAGAAACCCTGGGAGTGGGACTAGTAACCCGTGTGTTAATAAGTCCTTCAGGTGACTCTGATGCCTGCTGAAGTTTGAGAACCACTCCTCAATCAATGTTTTTCAAATTTGTGCATCCTCAGCACATGTAGACATTTTCTTTTCACCATTTATGCTCAAATTTTCATAATCCCTGAAGCTCTGTTTTAGGGTGAAGTACCCTCCTTTTAAAACTATTCCTGTCTCGCTGTCTTCCTTGACATTCTTTTTTACATATTATTGTTGATTCTTATGCATGATTTTGTTATAACACTTATATTTTAATACTAATTATTTTATAATAATAGTTAGTACATTTTATACTTATTATTGTCAGTTTAGGGGTATATCTCTCCACTACGTGGTGAGAGTAGGGACAGTGCCTGTGTGTCTCAAGAGCCAGATGCAGAAGCTGTCACAGCACAGGTGCTCAAAAATATCTTCTCAGCAGAAATTAAAAATATAAATTTCTTGCTAGGCCTACTCTTCCAAGGTCAGTTATGAGCCTCACCATCTTAAGAAATTAATAACAACTGCCATGAATCCAATGCCTAATCTAAACCAGGCTCAGTGCCAGTGAGTTACAGACATTATCATAGAGGAGGAAACTGAGGCACAAAGATATAAGTTTGTCCAAGATTGGTCAATGGTGGAGAAAGGACTTAACCCCAGGCTTGTTTGATTCCAAAAGCTTTGCTCTTGTCATTATATCAATCTCTTCCTCTTATTCATTCATTCCTTCATTTAACCCACACTTAAGGAGAGCCTCTTTTGCCTCTATATTGTGTCTGGGAATGGGGACATCCTGAGGAGCTGTCCTCAAGGGTCTCTGACTTCCTTAAGCTCACAGAATGGTGGAGAAAAAGGCTCCAAAACAGTGAAAAATAAATAGGAAAATACAATCCAGTAATGATGAGACTCTTGTCTTGGATATACGCAGTACTGTTCCAAAGAACACAAACCTCTGAATACATCAGCAATGAAATCATAAAAAGATTGTCCTTGTTTCACTATTTTTCCTACAGAAACAAAGCCCATTACTTTACAACATCCTCAGGCTCGGAAGAAGATCAAATTAAGCAGGTGATCTTGGTTCTGTCCATTATCCCAGTCTGGCTTTCCTCTCCCCGGCTCTAATTGCCAGCTTTCCTGGGCAGGAATAATTCTAAGCTGCATGCTCTGCACTTTCTCCTCCTTTTTAATATCATCAGATTTGAAATAGACATACGCTGTGGTGGAGTTGCTGGGAGTATTATAGAAGCCCAGTAGGAGATATTTGCATATTTATGAAAATAGTTTACCTTCTGCTATGACAATAACAAATGTTCACAGTCTCAGCATTTTGTTCACTTGGTTTGAGGAAGAACCAGGAGTGCATTAGCAATTTAGGAAGAATGCTGGAGAGGTGGTTGCACTATGGTATTATTTTCCTTAAAGTTATTCCAAGAGGGTTTTTTTGGGCATAATTTCTCATGCAAGGAACGACCTGCTTGTGACCATGATAAACATGGGAACTTTTGCAATACTCCTGAAAATGTGCTGAGAGTTTAGGTCAGACTTTGCCAAACTTAGTCTAACAGATTATACATATTGTTCATAATTTGATAAATATAATTTTTGCCTATGTGTTTGATAATTACCTAAGACTCACCTGTCAGTCTCGAATTGTTTTCAGCTTTCTAAAAATCCTTCTGAAGGTTTTAAGCAAAGGAGAATACAAGTCTAACTCATGAAAAGTTAATTTGTAAGCTTTTTCTAGAAAGAGAATGAAGATTCCAGAAGAAGTGTTCTAAAACAGAAAGATGAAGATTACAGTACCTTTAACGACACTAAGTCTCTGGCAGCCAATGTTTGTATCAGACTTTCTTTAGCTACAACATCAGTTCACTGTAATTTTGAAGGGGTCTGAAATAAATGGTCCCCATGTGGAAGAAGCCAAATGGCATATTAGAAAGAGCAAAGGTTTTGAGGTTAGACAGACTTGGACACAAATCCCCACTCTCTTACTTACTTGCAATGGTTTTCTGGAAAATCTCTTAACCTTTTTGAGTCCCAGTTTCATCAGCTGCAACATAGGGATAGTCTTGCCTGTCTCTTATGGTTCTATAAGCTTGAAATGCCAAAAATATCTAGTTGTGGGCACATCGTGCTAATAAAATGTGAGTAGGTGTTCAATAACCTCTCTCATGGAGTATGTGTTCCATCTTTTACTATTATTTGTGCTGTATTTATTGCATAGTTTAAATGCTATTACTTGTATTAGGTTTTTGTGGCTGCTGTGAAAAATTATCACAAACTTGGTGGCTTACAGCAAAAAAAGTTTATGCTCTCAGAGTTCTGGAGGCCAGACCTCTGAAATCTAGAGGTTGGCAGGTCTGGGCTCTCTCTGAGGTTCTAGTGGACAATCCTTTCTTGCTTCTTCCACTTGTGGTGGCTCTATACATTTCTCGGCTTGTGGCTACAGAACTCTAATCTCTGTCTCTGTCTTCAAGTGGCTTTCTTCTCTTTGTCTTCTTCTGTTTTGCCTGTTATAAGAATTTGTCCTTGGATTTAAGGCACACCCAGATAATGCAAGCTGATATTATCTTGAGATCCTTGACTTAATTACATCTTTAAAGACCCTTTTTCCAAATAAGGGCACATTCTCTGGTTCCAGAGATTAAGGCATGGACATATCTTTTTGAGGACCATCATTTAGCCCACCACACTGGTATAATGCACAACTGCTATGAACCAACTTTTACAAGATACATTCCCTCAGTTGCTTAGCTCTTTTGATCATTTTCACCATTAACAAGTTAAAGAAAATTACGCCTAACTCAAAGCATTGCTGGGAAGATTAAATGAGATGAGATGTTTGGGCTTTGTAATAATAAGAATCCATTACCTTATATCTCACTATAAACTTAAATAATTTATAGGTTTACTGTTGGCAGTATCTCTAACTCAGGGTATCCTTGATACCCACCCTGCACCTTAGACTTGTCGCCTCTTCGTGTTGGGATTCTCTGGCCTGCCATGAACTTTGCTCCCTAGTAAGTTCCTTGATGGGTGCTGGAGATTTAGATGAAAATAATTTTCAAATCTCACTTAAATAAATACATGAAATTCATATTTTTCTCTTTCATTGGTTTAAAAATAAACCAATACAGATAGAACTTTCAGACACCCTTAAATGCTAGTTTGAGATCATTTAACTCATTTGCATGGGTGACCTCTACTTGAACTCATTTCTCTGGAAATAAAAGTTTAGTACACTACTAATTCAAGTTAGAAAGTAATTGGAAGACTTCAGTAAATGAGGAAAATTCTCATTTTATAGGAACTGGGGACTTAATTCAAATGAAGAAAGCTTCATTGATGACATGAGTTAATTGTGCAGTTAACATGAAATAATCTCACCTTGCATTATAAAGACTCTAAAAGGATCAGTTTTCAGGTATCAATGATTAAAAGATTCTTTAACAGAAAAAATCACATTTCTTGAATTTTCTCCATGTTGTATATTAAAGGAGATAGCCAATGGTCACTAGAGAGTCTAATGCTTCATATAATTTCATTTAGTAGAACCCTATCGTAACCTCAAAATCTAAGCAAAATGATAGGATTTCTTCAGATTCTGAGACATCATACTCTCTCTCTTTTGCTGAATCTTTAATATCTACCTCTAGATGTCAGAGATCTCAGGGCTTATTCCCAAACGCTCTTATCTAATTACATATTTCCTCGGAGTTTCCATTCATTCCTCTGGCTGTGAATACCATTCATGTGCTACTGATGCCCAGAGGCTCCCTCTCTCTGGGGTTGAGTCATATATCAATGAGCCTACTTAACATCAACACTTGCGTGCCTCATAGTCATGTCATAAATAACATGATCAAAACTAAATTCTCTCTTAAGTTGGCTTTCCTAGAAGCAGAGCCTCAGACAAGGATCCTCAAGTGATTTATTATATTGATATTCATTTAGTGATATTCAAGTGATTTATTTGATGAGTGCTCTCAGAACAGGCGTGCCGAAGAACAGGAGAGGCCTGGGGGAAAGAGCCAAATGAGACTAGCTTCAACCTGGTCCCCTGGGGGAGCTCTGGGATGTAAATCAGCTCTGGGCACTCAATGTGTCCCACCTTAGGCAAGGAGGCTGTCGGGTTTCTGGCTTCCCTAGGAGTGGAGGTTGTAGGACCTGCTTCCTGAGCACTGCAGCTACTGCCTTATTGGGGAAATGCTCCAGAGACGGTGACAGCTGTGAGCAATTAGCATCTGACACCCGTGGCAGCTGGGGATTGGGCAAATCTGCTAATAGAGAAGGTAAGAGCAGGGCACCAAAAACATCTACTATAGATTCTTAATTAGCCCCACAATACAAGGTCGAAGTCCCCACCTACCAATTCTACTTGACATCCACCTACGCCTCCCATCTTCACTCTCAATAACCTAGGCCAAGCTACCATCATGTCTTCTGCAAACTAGCAAAATGCTTCCAACAGGTGCCCAATGTCCACCTTCCTCACCAGCAATACATTGTCCTCGCAAAAGCCAGATTTATTACTTTTTTAAACACAAATCTGATTGGCTTCAGATCTTTTAATGGCTTCTTATTGCCTTTATGATGAATTTCAAACTCAAGGCCAAGATTTAAAAGGTGCTGCAGAATCAGGCCCCTGCCTCTAATGCCGACCCCATCCAAGCCTGTCTCCCTCTGCTGCACTGTGCTTCTGATGCTGTCCTTCGGTCCCTTCCTACATCACTAACAACGTCTCCTGTGTGGTCTTCACTCCTGCCGTTTCCACCGGTGAGAATACTCTTGCTAGAACTCTGTTTGTTTGGCTTGCTCTCATCACTCAGGTGTAGGGGCTTAGAAAACAGAACCCCAAAATGAAGGCCTTAGAAGCAAAAGTTTTACTCTGATCTACTCCTGTCCTCCTGCCTCTGAGTCCCACTCTCCCCTGAGGCTAACCACAGAATCTAGAATTCCTCTTCCCCAAGGCAAGTCATAAAAACCAGAACCCCTTTTCCTGAAAGCCAGCCATAAGCCTAACCTAAAATTATTCTCTGCAAAAACTGGCCATAAAGAAATTACCTGACCTACCTTGTTTGACTGTAAGTCGTAAGACCCCCATTCCAGAGAGGGCCCTGCCCCACACCCAGAAGGAAAGAATGCTGCTCAGAGAGGCCAAGGAGAATCTAGACAGACAGGCCTTGCTGGGTTTCCTCACTCAGTCTATTAGCATCAGATCATACCTAGTTGTCCAGTCATATTTCTACATGGCTGTCTATACTTTGTTGAATCTAGGCATAAGAACAATTTCCCCTGTATTTTTGGGTCTGCATTCTGAAAGCTCCTGTGTATATGCATTAAATAAATGTGTATGCTTTTTCTCCTATTAATCAATATGCCTCATGTCAGTGATTTTTCATTGAACCTTTAGGGGGCCAAGGGCCTTGGTCCCTACACAGGTCTCAGGTTCAAGGACACTTGTCTGAGAGAGGCCTCTCCTGACCTTAGTCGTTCACAGCACTAATCACAATCTGCAGGATTATTTGTTCTCTGAAAACCTGACTATTGAATGAGCAGGATTTGGTGTTATGAAAGCAGAAAACAATTTTCTATTAACCTTGATCTCTGGACTCATTAACCTCCACGCTGGATAATCCCATAGCTTCTTCAGTTGCTCTCAGATATTAAAATTCCAATCCAGTGAAATATCTACACTTTTAATTTCTTTGACTTACACTATTTAAAGCTTTTTATTCCCCCAGAAAAACTGCACTGGACAAGGAGGGCATGGTTGGCTTCTTCACGATGCCCCTTAGCTCACATTCCTGACCCTGTTCAACAGTCAACACTGAGATTTAACAGAATGGAGAGTAGTTGTGAAATAATCTATTAGGAGGGTTGGCCTAGACAAAAATGCTGCTTTTGCAGGTAAATTAAAAAAAAAATGTGAACAATTCCCTCTGGAAAATCAGGTGGTTCTGCTCAGTTTGCAGTTCCTTTCTGTCATTTAACTTCTTGTAAAAGAGAGGGTCACATATGTACTTCTCTATTTGGGACCTACCATAAGTATTTATAGCTTTTACAATATGAGCTTTTAGAACAATACTTAACAGCCCTTTTGAGAATTTCTGGATTCTTGAAAATCAGAGCCCAGGAACGGGAAGGAAGTTTTCCATAAGCTGTGAACAGTGGATAACACTGGAAGGAGGTGGGAAACTGAGGGCTGGTGCCCAGGCCCCAGGCCAGACCTCTCCCCTGACGGGTCCTGTGGGAACTGAAGCAGCCTCAAAGCCTCACTTACTCCTCCCCTCACTCCTCCTGCTCACCCTCCTAAGTTCCTAGCAGCACCCCCTCCACAAAACCCCACCACCTTAGCCCAAACTGTTAAGAGTAAGCTCGGCGATACTTCATGCCCTGAAGATTCCTTTAGGCATTTTCAGATCTTCTGGGGCAATTAACTTCTGACTGCTGGAAGTGACCAAAATCCCATCTTACGTGTCTGTTGGCCCTCAGATCTGTCTCTCTGCTTCCCCCTCTCTGCTCTGTACTGCAAAGGGTGGGGAGGCAGGCAGTGCAAGCAGAAGGCTGGCTGGCCCCTGTTGGCTGCGTTTTCCAGGGTCCTGAGCTATGTCCACAGGCACACGCTTGTGGTTGGGTCTGGCCAAGGAAGGCGCTGATGGAAGATTGGGGTCTGTGGGAAGAAGGGAGAAACTCCCACTTCTATGCCTAGGGTGGGATTCCCAACGGCAGCTATTTCTCCTCTGTGTCTCCAGCAGACACTGCCATGACCTACCTTGGCTCCATCTTTCACCAGGTGACTGTCACCCCAGGGCTCCAGTAACAATACTCCTCTCTGTTCTGCCAGCGTTGGGATGATAGGTACTTCCTACTGTAGCTCATCTCTGGGCTGCCTCCCTCTGTACGGGTTAGTTTCTCAGCATCCTCCCTGCATTCTATATAACTTTGAAACAAATTTCCTGTGTTTGCTTTAAATACTCAGAGTGTTTCTGTTTTCCTAGTTGGGCCCTGACTGATGGAGGCTGATTGTAGAAAAGGAGTGGTGGGGCAAAGATGAGCATGAACTCAAGGCTATGCTATGCAGAAGAATGAGTATGCTATGAGGAATGAGTATGTTGTGCAAATGATGCTGTTGCCTCCTAGAATGCTGCATTGCAGGATGGAAGGAGGTTAGTGCTCACTAGCTGAAAGCCAGGGGGCCATCACACCCAGGACATTAACACATCCAAACCACAGGCTTTCTTCTTGCAAGACTATAGCCTGGGTTCCCCCTCGGAGAATTGCTTCCTGCTCGGCAGGGAAGGAAAGGGCTCCCCGACCCTCAGGGAGCAGACAAGAGAACTTGTGATACTCAGGATGGGTGGTAGGGATGCAAACTTCAAAATAAGCAACTTGAAAGGGGCATTTGGACACATTCTGTAACAACTGGTGAATGTCCACTGTGTGTTGTGTTATTGTAGATACTGGGGATAGAGCAGTGAGTAAGTAAAAAAAATACCCTGTTTTCAAGGAGGACAATATGGGATGGAGAGATGGGGAGACAAACAGACAATAAACAAGATAAATAAGTAGCATATATGTTAAAATGGTGTTATAGGCGAGAGAGAAAAATAATGCAGAGAAGTGTGTAGTAAAGGTTGGGAATTTTATTCATAAATAGGAAGGTCAAGGGAGGCCTCATTTGGCCTAGCATTTAAATAAAAATCTGAAGGAGGCAAAGGAGGGAGCCATGGGTCGTCTGGAGAAAGAGCATTCAGACAGAAATGGAAAGGGCTTAGCATCATTTTGGGGTGGGATGAAAGAAATAGAGAGGACTCCAGGAGGAATTCAAGGTTTATGCCCAGAGCCTCCAGACAGATGGCATTATTATTAACTGAAATGGGGCAAAGGTGAGATGGAAGAGATTTGCTTGGAGTTGGGACCAGAAAGATTAGGAGCTTACTATTTAGATATATTAAACTTGATAAGCCTATTAGACATTAACAGGGGATGCAACATAGGCAGTTGCTTCTGTGAATCCAGAATTCAGAAAGAAAGAGAGAGATCTGGGAGTTGTCAGTACATCGAGAGTACTTAAGTAGTATTTAAGGCCCTGAGAGAGTGAGAGTGAGCATAGATAGGAAAACAAAATGTCAAAAATGAAGTCCTTGGCACTCCCACTTTAGGCGGTCATGGATGTGAGGAGAAACATGTAAAGGAGACTTAGAAGTAGTGGCAAATGAGGTGTGAGGCAAAACGTGGGGCATGGGGTGTCCTGAAAGTCCAGTGAAGAATGTATTTCAAGACAGAATGTGTGAAATGCTGCTAATAGATGGAATCGGGTGAGCACTGAGGGCTTGCCACTGGATCTGAGGTCATTGGGGATGCTGACAAGGACAGTATCAGTGGAGTCACGTGGAGATAATATGCAGTGGGCTCAAGGGACAATGAAAGGAGGAAGTGAGTGCCAGTGAGTATATGAAACACTTTCCATGAGAGTTTCTGTAGAGGGAAAGACAGAAACACATGGTAGCTTGAGAATGAAGCAGAATTGAGATTTTTTTTAAGGAAGGAGAATCGAAGAAACAATTTATTATATTGGTGAGAAAAATCCAATAGACAAAAGAAAACCATAGTTCAGGAAGGAGAGGCAATAATTGCTGCCATGATGTCTTTAGGAAGTCCAAAGTTGTTGGTGCTCAGTGCACAAGCAGAGGTGCTGGCATCAGCTGGAAGCAGGGACAGCATATCCCAGGAGGGAAGGCAGAGTGCACAGGTACAGGTGCGGGTAGGTGAATAGGTATATTAGGATTTTGCAGAAGTTCTTTTCTGGTTGCTTTTATTTTTTTTTCACTAAAATACAAAGCTGAGAAAGAGAATAAGGATGAGATAGGAGGTATTGAAGGTTTAAGGAAAGAACTAAAAGTATAACATACTCCACTGGTAGAGTGGAGGAGAAATGGATATGGAACTATAATTCCAGTTAAAATTAAGAGCCCATGTGAAATTAGTGGTCATGAATTTAAAGCGAGGCCATTCATCATGGTTTTATGCTTTTTGTCAGTCATGTTTAGTTTCACAGTTGCAGGCATGGAGTAGACAAAGAGTTGGATTTAACTAGAGCTGTGTTTTTGCCTGTGATGAAGCTAGCAAGTGGCAAAGAAATCATGGATATATGCAAAGGAGGGATTATAATTATTAGTCACCAGAATATAGGCTGGATAAGAAGGGAATTGAATCTAAGACAGGTCAGGAAAAGTGAAACATTGATATTATTGATAAATTGTAGGTTATGATAAGGTCAAAGGGAGAATAGAGAGGAGGTGCTGGAAGGAGTCAGCTAGAAACATAGCAAAGTGTGGTGCTGGAAATAGAAACTACGGAGGTACGTGGTTCAGGTAAGATGAGAGCAAAAGGAAGCACGTGGCTGAGGAACATAAATGAAAGGGACATAGAAAGAGAGGAGGTCAGTGACTTAGAGCAAGATCATATTAGATTGGAAATACATTGAAATAACCAAAAAGCAGGAGTGATAATTAAAAAAGTGAAAGTGGGTCAGGACTTAAAATCCTCCAAAATGAAGAGAAAGTGGTCCAAATACAAGGTGATTAGTGAAACAGGGAGGAATGGCATGTGGAATAGC
>CM052439.1:74645981-74708399 GCA_028533085.1 Varecia variegata
TCTCAATAAAATACTAGCAAACTGAATTCAACAGCATACCAAAAAATAATCCACCATGACCAAGTGGGCTTCATCCCACCAAGTGGGATGCAAGGATGATTCAACATACATAAATCAATAAATGTGATTCACCACATAAACAGAAGCAAAAACAGAGACCATATGATCATCTCAATAGATGCAGAAAAAGCATTTGACAAAATTCAGCACCCTTTCATGATAAAAACCCTCAACAAACTAGGCATAGAGAAAATATATCTCAAAATTATAAAATCCATATGGAACAAACCCACAGTCAACATCATACTGAATGGGGAAAAGTTGAAAGCACTCTCCTTAAAAACTGGAACAAGAACAGAGTGCTCACTGTCACCACTTCTATTAAACATAGTGCTGGAAGTCTTAGCTAGAGCAATTGAGCAAGAAAAAGAAATAAATGGTATCCAAATTGTGAAACAGGAGGTCAAACATTGTTTTTTGCTGATGATCATATGTCTAGAAAACCCCAAAGACTCCACCAAGACACTCCTGGACTTGATAAATAAATTCAGCAAAATCTCAGGTAATAAAATAAATGTACACAAATCAGTAGCATTTCTATATGCCAATAACAGCCAAGCTGTGAGTCAAATCAAAGACTTAATACCATTCATAATAGCTACAAAGAAAATAAAATACCTAGGAATATACTTAACGAATGAAATGAATGACCTCTACAAGGAGAACTATGAAACAAGGAGGAAAGAAATCACGGATTTCATAAACAATTGGGGAAACATATCATGCTCATGGATTGATAGAATCAACATTTTTAAAATATCCATACTAAACAATGTATTACTCTGTAATATATTGGAACTCACTGATGGACACACAAGTGCACAGAGGGATTTAAAAGTCATTGGAAATCAAGTAGGGGAGAGGGGGAGGAGGGGAGAGGCAAAAACCCACCTAAAGGGTACAATGAACACTAATCAGGAGATGGGCACATTTAGAGCCCTGACTTAAGCCATGTAACAAAAACATTTGCATCCCTTCAGCATTTTGAAATAAAAATAAATAATATAGAATTGCAAGAGAAAACAAAATGGAAAAAAATAACAACACATGACACATAGTTAATTTTGTAACATTCTAAAGATGTTTACTCTTAATAATCAACAAAAAATAAGATGGAAAATACAATAGAAGAATGTACAAGGACAAATACTTCTTCACAAAAGGGGAAAAACCAATAAACATTTTTTTTACTGCTCAAAGTATCAATAATTACGTACTTCACCAATATTTAAAGAATCCATAGCATATAGTTTTAGTATCCTAGAAAATTCCAGACAATCAGCAAATGTAAGGGATTTTATTGTCATTAAGTCAGGGAAATTCAGTTTTCTCATTTTTCCAGCTTATGTTGTGTTTAGCCTGTATGTGGTCTCTCTACTTGGAGGAGGGACAACATAAGACTAGCAGTATCCCATATTCCCATATGCTTCTAAATGTGAGTCCAGAATGTCTTGGAATTTTCTAGATTTCATATATAAGAAACAATGGTTTATCTGCACTGAGATGTTTTCGTAATTTTAATATGGAAATGAATGATCAACATTGTTCAAAATTTAATTTTTGAAGACAGTCTTAAATGATTGATAGTTATGCTTCCACCACTATGAAACTCAGAGTATTATTAAAAAGAAGCTTCCCCTCTTTCTTAACACTAAATTCAGGCTCTTGTAGATCTTTCAGAATTTCTGCTTTGAGATCAGGTGGTGCTGTTGTGTTAAAGTTGCAGGTTTCAGTCAAAAAGTCCCAAAGCAGGTCTCCATTTTCATTACCATCAATAAAACAGTCAGATATGTCCATAGTGGACAGAAGGTCATAACACTCATACTTCAACCCCAGGTTGTCCAGCATCTGAGTGAGGTGGGACGATGTGACGTATTGGCAGAGGTCGTCCCGGGGTAGGCGGGATCCGTACTTTTTCCACAGCTTGTCCCAGCCACTGGCTCCTGTGCAATAGAAGAAAGTTCATACTTTCATATATTCTTTCTTTCATTTGCCTCCTGCCAGGCAGTACGTTAGATGCTTGCAATGAAGCAGTAAACAAAATATTATTCTTTCCCTTTGTGGAGCTCACAATTCATGGAGTGGTGGAGGGGAGAAAATTAAATAATTAAGTAAACACGTCATGTATCAGATGGTGATAATTGCTAAATGAAAAATTAATCTGAGTAAGGAATAAGGAGGGCTAAAGTGTTGAATGGGCTGTTGTTTTAGCTATAGTGGGCACAGAGAGTCTCTCTAATAATGTGACATTTGAGCAGTGACCTGACAGAGCACCATGTGGGTATCAGAGGGAAGATGACTCCAAGGAGAGAGAAGAGCATCTGCAAAGGGCCTGAAGCAGGAACATGGTTGGCACACTTAAGAACTGGCCAGGAAGATGGTGAGATTGGAGGTGAGTGAGCAAGGGGCAGAGGGCAAGGAGATGAGCTTGGATGGGTGGTCGGAGTGGACGAGGTGCCAGGTCATGGGGGGCAAGATGAGAAACCACTGTGTGCTTCTAATAGAACTTCATGGACCAATGGACGTGTTCTAAATCTGCATTGTCCAGTATGATAGCCATTCACCACTTGTGGCTAAGGAGTGCTTGAAATGTGGCTTGTGTGAGTGAGGAACTGAATTTTAAGTTTCATTTCATTTTGATTAATTTCAGTTCCAACTTCAATACCCAAATGCAGCTTCCATATTGGATAGCACAACATTAGGGTGACTTTATTTACATTTTAATAAAATCACCCTGGCTATACAGATGAGATTAGATGATGGGGCATGAGAGCAGAGGTGGGGAGAAAAGCGTGAAGGCTCCTGCAGTCACCTGGGATATGAGTGGGGTACCCAGTGAGCTGGGTGGTGAAGACAAGTGTTTGAAGTTTTTATATATTTATGCTCCTAGATCCAATGGGGCTGGCCAACAATTTGGATGTAGGATGTGGGCAAGAGAAAAGAGTCAGTGAAGACCCTAGCAATTTTTGCCTGAGCACCTGAAAAGACAGAATTGCCAGTAGTGGACATGAGAAGAATGAAGACAACTTTAAATGTATCATAAGGCCTCTGGGTTTGGGATTGTAAATTTGAAATAGTTTTGAAGATTCAGGTGGTGATATGAGGGACATAGTTGTTTGCAATTCTTTCTATTTTAAAATGGCACATTAGTTCTATTTTTATTTATTTTTGCACATGTGCTTTTTACAAATGGCCATAATTTGCTCTATAGAGTCTTGAACACATTAAACTGGAGAGGTCCTGTAGGTAAAAATGGAAATGGAAAGAAAGAGCAGAGTAAATAAATTATGATTTACTCAAACCAAAGATGGGGTAGGTTCTCATGCCTATATACCACTTACAAGATGCTACCTTGGACTGGCAATAACTAGGTTGATTTCTACAAATTTGTCCCCAATTTTAGAAGACATTTTAGCAATGTCTGTAGGATTTAATTGGAAATCCAGTCCATCAGAGAAGCTAAGAGATGCACTAGTATGTGAGGGAGAGAGATATGGGCTGAACTCTTCTTCTGTCACTTTTTAAATGAGATGAGGCTTACTATTTAGTTTCTCAGAATCTCAGTTTCCTCATCTGTAAAATGGGTATTACCATACTTACCTTGAATGCAACTGCAAATATGAAATGAGACAGATGATTTAAGTGAATCATTGCACAATGGTAAGCATGGGGCAGGTGTATAATTAGTACTTATAAAATAAATGAATTTGTTTGCTAGTGTATTTCCATTGGTTATAATCTTGAGACTGAAAAAGCAAACCTGCTATTGAGAAATCTATGTAGTAATAATAATGAGTTTCTATGTACGGGCCTTGTAATACATGCTTGTTCTATACAGTCAGTACAGGGCAGCAATTGAGAGCATGGGTCTCTAAAGCCCAAGTATATTGCCTGAGTATGAAGCCTGGCCTTCCCTCTTACTAGTTTTATGAACCTATGTCTCAGTTTTGTCATCTGTAAAACAGGGATGACAATATATTCATAGAATTACTGCAAGAATTAACCGAGTTAATAAAGCAAACGCACTTAGAGCCCTGACTGCACGTAGTAAACATTGCTGCAGTGACAGGAAATTAAACTGGACTTGGCCAAAGCAATATAAGAGAAAAACTATATTTTCTATGTGCTTCCAGGATTAAAAGTGAACATTTCAATGTTCTGAGTTTTTTGTGGTCCCCAAATTGCCTTTCTTATGTACTGAAAGCAATTGGCTCTCCAGAAAAATACACAAACCATACATATACACACAGTTCTACATATAATTATAGAATGTTCAAAGACGCTTGGCTTTCAGCCATAGTTTAAGCTAAAGTTCTGAGATTTAACTCAACACAAGAGACTATGCAAGACAGGAAATGGTAAATAATAAATAGCCTAGGATAACTGATGCTCTACTAATATTTCAAAAGAGGAAGAGATAACTGCAGGCTATGCTCTAGGAGAAGGTAGAATTGGAATGAAGCAAAAAAAAAAGTAAAACCTCAGTTTAATAAAAAAAAGTGAGGGTTGTGAGTATGTATTAAAGAATCTTTCATTTCGAAGACAGCAGATAGTCTTCCCAAATATGAGTCAGCTTGCAAACAAGACTTTATAAGAAAATAAGCATTTTAGTGGCTGAAGAGAGGTTTTGTTATCACCATTATTATTATTTTAACTTGGCAGAGAAAAAAGAACCAAACACTAATTGCAGAAAATTTGATGGTGTCAGTGCTGTGACTTGGTGCCATTTCTGAGCTGAGCAATTATACAGTCCCGGACTGATAGATTATCATAATGGCTCTCGGTAGGCACAACATATGGTGTTACTTTTGTTTTCAATATGACATAAACCAGGTTCTTTTCTTCCGACTGTATTAAAAATAACACACCATGATTTGCATCCTTCCTTAGTCAGGTAAGGAGAGGACAAACAGAAAACTTCGGTGCTGGCTCATCTCCCTTAACCAGACAGGTTGCCTTTTAAATACCAGCCCTCCCAACTAAGGTCGGGTTACAACATTTGCAGAAAAACATGCCAATGACATTATTTTAGTATGGCATAATCCTAATTTTTTTAAAAAATCTAATTTTTTATTCTTATTTCTCTTCTTTTTCATCACCAAATCAAATTTCTTTCATCTTGATAATCAAGAATTTCTGCTAGTTAACACTACATGAACATTTACCGAGCTGAGCTAGTTCTGTCATGGATACTTAGGAACACAGAGGATACGTTGTTTTTCCTCAAGCAACTTATATTCTAATAGGCTGACCAGTAAATGTCATTATTTAATTCTAATTTCAATTTCTTTTTCTTTTCCTAATTAGTTTTACTTGTTTCTCCTCATTGCTTTTGTGCTTTTGTCTGGCTATTTCCACGTACAGTGTGTGTGTGTGTGTGTGTGTGTGTGTGTGTGTGTTTGTGTATATATATATATGTATACTCCTTATCGAGACTTTTGTTTCTGTTTACTAAACCTGTCTTCAAATCTCCAAAACTTTCTATGTTCTCCAATTTCATGTCTATCTTCAGGTCAGTTTTAGCTGAAATATATTCTCTTTTTTGGATGGATGTTCAGAGCTAATTGTATTTCTGATATCAGAAGGCAGAAATAATAAATAATTATTCAGTCCAATTAAAACACATTGACTGAGTATTGTATATGTGTCAAAAACTTTGCAAAGATCTGGAAATAGATGTAAGAGGCAGAGACCCTGCTCTAAAGGATCTCTCCTGAAACTCCCTATACACCGCTGATAGGAAATTAGCACTTTGCTGAATGTGTTTACATGTCTGAATCCTCTTCCAGATGAGGAGCTTTTCAAAGACAGAAAAAAAAAGTCATCTTTGGAAACTTCAGAGCCTACCAGTGACTGGCAGTAGAGCTCAATAAGCAGCACTCATCAGACCCACACATTGACTATCCAGGGCAGCAAACATGGAACCGACAGTACAGGCCGTGGTTTGAACACAGCTAAGTATGCATGGCACCTTGGCCAAACTAGGTGCTCTGCACAATTAAGTCCGGAAACTGACTCCATATTTTATTATCTTAAAAATCTACTAAATTTTACACAAGAGTGTCCATATGGTGCTCAAATAACTGAGTAATTCAGTCTATTCAGAGAAAGAACTCATTAATTCCATATTAGGTTGGTAATTGACTGAGGTTGGCAGGGAAGATGTGAGCTATGTGGCATGGCTAAGATGACCATTTAGAGCAAGATGTTGACCCAGACACACCACTGATCTACCTAGATGAGATCTTAGCTAGATGAGTGCTGTTAGAAATTTAATTTAGGGACTACTTCTGGGCCATTCTGAATCTGCCTACAATGGGTGCTCAGTTGTCTGCATTGCAGAGCAGCGATGGATGACAATATTACCCTGAAACACAAGAAATACACACGGACATGTCTTTACTTTTAGATAATTATGATGCAAATTCCGTTTGACAAGAATCTTAATAAAAACAAAGCCTTGTGTGAACCATATCGGTGCAGGTGTTCCAAGTCTTAGGGCAATATTCAAATGTAAGAAATGTTTGAATCTGTCAAGTAGATGGAAAATGGGGTTTCAAAATTTATAGTTTGGGTTCATCAGGCAATTTAAGCACTGGTTCCTACACAGGGGTGAGGAGGGGTGTAATTGGACACCTCAGATGAGTTTCTCAAGCTCTTTTTCTATCCACCAACTAGTCTAGCAGGTAGGGATTTGAAGCTACATCCTCAAATGACAACAACTAGTATTAATAATAGTGTGGATCATTCCTATACACATTCACTAACTAATGTTGCTATAAAAAATCCTATTGGAAATTTCTTGTGATTAAATTTATTTCCAACTTTGGAAGCTAGGCTTGATCTATTTTTCTAAAAGCTGACCCATATGTTGTATTTATAGCAATACAACAAAGTAATTATTGCTATTTTTTTAAAGGAAACAACTACGGTCACTTTCACACACTGAGAGGGCAACAGAATTTATCTCAGGGAAATGTGTTGTTAAGACATGTTCATGGGTACACAGGTTTGTTTATTCAGGTGACAGGGATAGCGCGAAAGGGACTTTAACTGCTCTAGAAGCGGCTGGGACAGGGAAGTGAGGAGCCAGCCTCCTAGCACTGAGGTCTGAGAGAAGTTGTGAGAGTAGCTCCAAGGGAGGTGGGCCAGATGGAGCACGAGAAAGGTGGGAAAGAGTGTGGCTGTGGGACTTTAATGCTGAATTCTGTTCTTTGCTCTTCTTCCTCCCCCCGGGTCCTAACATCTCCCAAAAGCAAAGAACGGTGCTTCGGAGAATGAAGGAGGTAGAGCTATGTCTGTGCTTGGGGCCACACCAAACAGGATGGGAAAAGGCAGCGCAACACATGCAAGATTTGGAAAGAAGAGATCAAAGTTGAACTGGGAGCAGAAATCTTGAGCCAATAGTGGCGAGCACCCATCAGAAGGATTTAAGTGTGGCGCCCAGAAGTCCTCAGAAGCAAAGGAGGGATGGGAAGGGGATGGACTACCCAAGTTACTTGGGATGAGAGCTCCAGTCATTTACTCTGGATTTTTAAGAGTGAAGTGTGAGCCCATAAGACTGGGGAACCTGGAGACATTCAGTTACACTAAGCTGATGATAGTGATCGACATTATTCGACAATTCTATTTCTCTTTTCAGGTAAAATCTTTAACTGCAAAGTAAACTATATTGGGAAAGGTGTTTTATTTTTAAAATGTTTAACTTATATTTAATTGATTTATGTAACACGTCTCATCAATACAGGAAAAAATGATTTTTTTTAGACTTAGGAGAGGGAGAAGTGAAAATCCACAATAAAATAAACTTATTCTCTCTTTTTGCTAAGTGGTTCTTCTATTAAAAGTCAATGGATGTGGTATTTCTTCTATAGCTGTGCAAACCTCTTCTAAGAAGTACATATGGTAAAGGAAGGAGGTCATCAGGATCCCTCTAATAAATAGACAGCTGTTATGTGTTGCAGTCTTATGTCTAGGAACACTATCTATTAACAATATTTTCCTCTTTGGAACAGCTGTCTTCTATGCTGTAAATAGTAATGAAGAACTGTGAACTGCTTATTGAGGAAGTGAACAAAATACTTCCACCATCAAATACATTGATTGAATCAATTTTGACTCAAAATACTCATTAAAAAAAAAAACTCTCTACTACTACTAACTACTCTCTTTCTTTTAATTTTCCCCATGAATGTATATATAGGTGATATTTATAAGCCACATATATGAATAGATGTAACATAGTGGATATATGAGTATACAGAAATAGTCCTTGAATAAACCAAGATGCAGAGATCAAGTTCACACAGCTAGAAGAGCCTCCATGTTTTTGCTCCAGGTGTTATCATACATTTCACTGGATCTATTTTGGTCTTCATGCTTCTTGATGCCAATAAACCATGGATTATATTAACTCATTCCTGACATAGCCAGTAGAATTCTATATCCATAGGGGCACCTAGTCAATTTTCAGTTGCATGTGGACTATGGATGACACTTTCTAAACCTCAGGTTTTTTTCTATTGGTAGATAAATTTTCATAGAAAGCTACCTTCTGCCACCCAAATATTTAACTTCTGAAAATATTTTAGAATAAACCAAATATAAACAAGAGAATGGATCTGCTATTGAGATGAACTATATTCTAAAATCACACATATATGACTTCTGGATGAATTGCTGTTTCTGTCTGCAATACTTTTTTTGGACTATTGATGCAGATCATTAAGAATAAACTGCCTACAACGTTGATAACTAAGTTCACTTTGTAATCCTAATGTAGCCCACTGCTTTACCCAAGTGTCCTCATTTAAAGAGAGGTTAGCAGCAAGAGTCTAGTTTCCATAAGCCCTTCTAAAATGGATGCCAGACTTCTCCTGCATAAATTAGTATTATTAACTTACTGGAAATAAAAATAGTATATCAAAATGTTCCCATGGGGAAAAGGTGTGTACAGAAGCTCTTTATTGCCAAACACAGGATTATAGCATCAACTATGTTTGCCATCTTTAAAGCTATTCTTTGTATTTAAGAACAAATGAATTTTGTGACATATGGCTTTTGAGATTGTGGTCTGGTGTAAACTTGGGATGGTAGAGACTATTGTGTATCTAGAATCAACCCACCTAGCACTGGTGGCCAATCCATAAAGATTGCTGAATGAAAGAATACTTGCTGACCTCAACAATGTCAATGTTTCATTTTCCAACGTTTACTTATGTTCTCTGTGTGGTACTTACTATACCCCTGGAAGCAACATGACATAATCAAATGCCTCCTTTGGAAAATAAAATACCGTAAAACAATCCAAGTGAACTATTTTTGATGGGCATTTGAGAAAACCTACAATGAACAAAGTTGATAATGGCTCTACGAATGCAAATGAATCAAATATGATGGCATCTGAAATATTTAAACCTTTATTTACTTATTAATAAACATCACAGAGGGAAAAGAGACACTCAAGGGACATAAAGTAGATAAATATAAATATTTGCTATTTTTAGTCTAATTTAAAAACTTTTATCAGTTGAACCTACTCTAAGTTATATTAAAAAAACTCATACACAGAAGACAAAGACATATTTTCCCAAGAGAAAGAAGTAAATAGATGTTTAATTCCACTACACCTCCAAAACTGAAAGCTGTTGTGAGTGGCTTTCTTAATACTATGAAAATTAATTGACTATGATGAGAAGCAAATGGAAGAATTTCATAATGAAGACAAAAAATAGCAGCTTCCTTTAAACATATGAATCCATGCATATATGCACTATTGCTATTTTAAAACTTGGCTGAATTAAAATAACTTACCTGACACAAGAGTAATAAGAATCTTAGCATTGGCACCTAAGAGACTATGGAAGAATTTCAAGGTAGCTGGGATGTCTTTTACATAATACAGCATCTAGAAAGGAGGAAAAAGAGAAATGAGATGCTTCTCTACATTGAAGTTTTATTGTTTGGACTAGATACTCACTAGAAAGTTTGATTTTCCAGCTGAGTGGATTTTTACCCAACAAAACACTTAAGAAATTTGAAAATTGATTTTTATATGTATTATATGGAGAGATAGAAAAATAACATGAGAAAATATTTGGGAAAAGGAAAAACTATAGTATTTGCTCAACTAGAGTCAAATGGTTTTAAATTTACTCTGTCTGGCTTCCATAACACAGACATTTATAGCTGCAGACACTTAGTCACCATTCCACATGGGGACATTGATCCTATGCCTATTCTATAATTTGTGAATTGGAGTTCTTCTGGGAGAAAATGGTTCCGGCATCATAAAAACAGACCCCATTTCATGGAACGTTGCTTTAAAATTAAGCCCTCTGCACTAGCTTCTCCATATGCTCACAGATGCTTTTTTAAAATTACAGAAAAATGTGACAGGCCCTGATGCTGAGAGATTCTCTAGGAAATTGGACTGGATAAAGCATGAGGTTACATACTTGGTCACAGGGTGTCAGAGATCAGCCCTTTCATTTTTAATAATTCTGGACCACTGCCCAGTGAAGTACAGACCTTTCCACCCAACACATAGAGTGTGGAATTCTGCATTGGCAGTGGGAAATTGTCCCTAATGTCTTGCATCCCTGAACGTTACCCCCACAGACACTTCTTTTATCTCATCTTCATCTCTTTTGGACAAGAATTCAATATTCAGTGTAGCATGCCTGTAACAGAATTCATTGCATAAAGGGAAAACAATTTAAACTATGCCTTTTTCACATGAATGAATGGCATAAAATAGCCCAGCACATGTCCCATGGTGCTTCAGGGGTCACATTGCATTGTCTACCACAGGGACCATAGATGGGTAGCCAAATACAGCTTATCCATAAGATGGCTAACAATCTACGATATGACCTGGCTAAAAATGAGGAGGTGGGCCATCACAGATACCCCAAATTTTTCTCTATGAGCCAGTGAGATTTTCCAGGTTGACAGTGAATAGTAAGTTGAGAAAATGTCATGAGAGTGTTAGAACTGTAAGGGGCAATGAAGAGACAGAGACACTGCATAGAAAAAAGTGGAGTAGACAAAGAGGAACAGAAAGGACTAGGAGAGTGATGCAGAGGGAAACAGAGTTACTGTAAGAAAGAAAGAACAAACTTGGAAGTTCTTAGAAAAATAGAAGAAAGGAGCTGATCCCTGAAACCACGACACTGAAAACAGAGAGAATAATGGGATCCAAGGTGTGATTGGAGGGGCTGACTTTTGATAAGAGGAAGTTTTGTAAAACCACGGAAGAAGGAAATGATGGGCACAAGTGCAGCGGTTTGCAAGTTTAGAGGGCGAAAGATGAGTTTCCATCTGATGATTTCTATTTTCTCAGTACAGTATAAAGTGAGGTCACCTGTTCAAAAAGAGTGGTCAGGGAGACATTGCAGGAGGAGTAAAAAGAGAGGAGAGCTGTGAATTAGTTATGTGAGGAAGTGAGAAAGAAAGCAAGTCTACTAGAGAAATACCCTTGCTAGGCAACATGAAGTACTCCCTGACAGGCAAAAGACGCTGACAGCTAAAGGAAGAGAGAGGTAGGATTGCCTGGATATGTCAATGTGCAGTCATTTCTTCTTTTGATTTCTTGTAAGTTTATTCCTTTGGGGTGACTATGGTTGTGGACTATAGGAATTAAAAATGTTTCATTGTTAATCAAGTGGTATTTCCAAAATATGCACATCTCCTGATGGTAGCTAACTCCCAAAGCCTATACATCCCTCATCCCTTATGCTATTCAGAAATATCAGTGATCCTAGAAATCCAGCCCCAGGCCATCTACTCAATAGTCACCACCTTTCCAAGAATGCATGAGTTAGTCTGTTGGTTCTGGACAGTGGAAGTAAAACCTCATTGATCTGAGACATCATCTAACCTGCCCCTTTGGCCATATGTCCACTAGCTAGGACACATATGGGGAAACACAAGAGAATTGAGAAACACTCTGGGACTGTGGTCCAGCCAATTACATCTTTCAGAAAAAGTCTAGGACATTGGTCCACCCACCCAGTCCATTAGAGCTACTAGAGAAATGTGTAGGATACGTTACCACTCTATCATCCTCAAATCTATGTATAAACTTTCAATGCTAGAAAAACTAATTAGGCCAACATTTTCAAAAATTGGTAACTGTGGAAGTATATTGACTAGAGAAAACTGGCTTAGTGTTATCAACATCTTTATCCTCTACTTGAACAGATCATGGTCACTTGTAAAATTAGAAATCAGAAGATTTTTCATTTTGCTTTTAAAAGTTAGACTAGTAGGCATTCTTCATACATATTCCTGAAGAATGTCCTTTCCGACGTATATTGTAATAAATATTTCTTACCTGAATCATATGAATAAAGTCCCACTTTTGAAGCTCTTTTTCCTCCATCATTCTATTTTGATATTCCGATGATGTCTCCCTATGCCAAGCAAACTTTATGTTCTCGAGGTTTGATGTCTTGGCTACAAGCTCTAAAATACCAAGAAGAGGTGGCACACCATCAATTTTAATTGCAAATGTGGAACCCATTTCCATTTAGAATTTTAATGCAATCAATGTTATATACATAACAAATATAAAGCACATTTTTCTTTTTTATGTAGCTCTGGGAGATCAGAGAGTTCACCCTGCTTTTTTTTTTTCCCCTAGAATTAAGTGAAATTAGAGGTGAAAGAAGAGTCAATAAGAAATGATTATAAGAACCCTGGGCAGACATAGGTTATATTGTCTTAGTATTAATGGGGAATCAACTGGTGAATTTTATCAATGACAAGTGAATATAAAAAATGTGACATATTTATGTAATTCAGGAGTAGGCAAACCACAGCCCTGGGGCTAATATCTGGCCTGTCACCTATTTCTGTATGGACCACGAGCTGAAAGCATATATTATTATACTTCCTGACTCTCTGCCTCTGTCATTCATGTTTGATGTTGTTACAGTTTTAAATGGTTGAAAAAAATCAAAAGAAGGATATTTCATATGTGAAATAATACAAAATTCAAATGTCAGTGTTTATAAATAAAGTTTCATTGAAACACACCTGCTTATTAGTTTACATATTGTCTATGGCTGCCTTTGGGCCACATAGCAGAGTTAATTAGTTGTGACAGAGTTGTATGGCCTTCTAAGTCT
The DNA here is from genome assembly GCA_028533085.1 of Varecia variegata. Taxonomy (NCBI): domain Eukaryota; kingdom Metazoa; phylum Chordata; class Mammalia; order Primates; family Lemuridae; genus Varecia; species Varecia variegata. Next base: position 74,659,175 of record CM052439.1, read on the forward strand.
AAAATATTTACTTTTTGTCCCTTTTCAGAGAAAATTTGCTGACTCTTGCTGTAATCCACTAAACATAAACTCTTTAAGGACTCTGTGTAAATATTTCCAAATCAATGAATGACTCTGTCCCTAAGAATTAACATCAAAAATAATAATTGAAGACAACTGGGGAGTGGATGAAGAGTCAATAGAAAAAGGAGTCTAATTATTCATTGTTCACATTTTGAGATGTTCAGTCATGACTGCCAAAACTTAATTAGGCCCTTTTCCCAATAAGCTTGCAAAGAGCATAACCACGGTAAGTATATTGTTAATCATTCAAAAGAACAATCTGGGTTGATAAGTCTTTTGAGATAGGATTTGGTGTATAGAACCATGAGTCACAGGTACCTTTGTACTTGGCAATTTGTTCAGCACTTGGCTCAACAACTTCATTGTTGATATGAACTCCTGGGTATTGAGCCTGGACTTTGGAGAGAATTTGAAGATCAATTTCACCTGGAAGATAAACACATGGAATAGGTCACATCATTCCAGGAAGAAATAATTAAGAATAATCTGAGCTGACTCATTACCTGCCTTACTTTTATTTAGCAGCATGTATGAAGACTAATGCTCAACTGCTGCCCTGCCATGACATCTGTGATGCAGAACAGCTAGGTTTTAAGTAGGAATAACAGTGGGATTTAAGGAGGGCTATGAGTGCCATTCATTCATTCACCTGTTCATCATATAATCTTTCTTTAATATCTACCATTGTATATTATTAAATCAAAGATGCTATTGATTGTAGCAGGCAATAAACCCTAATTTTTTTTCACTAAGTCAGAAAAAACACTGTCAACTATAATTTTAAGATTTTAAGAACTGCAGGACATAACAATATCAAAGATATTAAAATCTGAAAAAAAAATGCACCAAAGAACTGATTAACTAAGCTAGGCCAGAAGAATCCCCCCCCCAGAAAAAAAAATGTAAGATAAAAAAAAAGATAAAAAAGTAGTCAGGTACAAATAAAGGGGAAAAATAAACCAGATATCTGCCCTCAAAAGCACCTCTGTCTAGGGGAAGAGACAGACACAGAAACAACCCTGGCTGGGTTGGGCCAAGGGGGAAAGAGGGAAGGGGACACTGAGGGAGAGGGTGGGGAAGAGGCCAGAGTCATGCAGAGATTTGTGGAGGAAGAGCACTCGTGAGCTCTGTCTATCGCAGGATAAGTAGGAGTTAGCTCAGAGATTTCGGGGACATGAGGGATTTCAAGTGGAGGGGAGAGCATTAAGTCAGGGAGTGGAAGAGTATATATGGAACTACTAGCAGTTCAGAGTTCTTAGAATATTGGGCAAGGAAAGGCCTCCAAGCAAGAGGTGATCCCAGATTGGTAAGTGGAGAATATCTTGTGGGCAGAGTGAACATTTATTCATTCATCAACTCTTAATTGACTGTTTCCCATGTACTAGGCACTGTGCTAGACTCTAGAAAATGATGATAAGAAAAGCAAGTAGATCCCTGCTCTGACGGAAATTCAGTTTGCAAATGATAGTATAAGAGAGATGGTGTCCAGTCATATGGACTTGAGTTCTAAACCTGTCTTCTCTGCTTACTAGATGTATATGATTTGGGCAACTTGCCTTACCTCTCCAAGCTTCATTTTCCTCACCAGAAAAATAAAAATAATAATGGTAGCTAATTTATTCATTGTGAGGGTTAAATGAGGTAATGCATATAATGCATAGTGCAAAGTAGAGTTGGTGCCCAATAAAAGTTAGCTGCTCCTTATTTTTATTATTAGCACTGAGTCCTCCTCTTTGAAAATATTTCTTCTCTCCCTATTGCTGATGCCTCCAACTTAAGTTTTGTACTTCTATTCGATTAGGTTTTGATGCTGACCTTTATTAACATGGAAATGCCTCCTGGAAAGATTACCATAGGAAAATGATATTAGTCTTTAACATTCGGCATAAATGACATTAACAGAACTTTTCCAAGGTTACACGTGGCATGCAGCAAAAGCACAAGTTGTAAGACTGGGGGATCTGGAAGGAAAGAGAGGAGGAAGATAAACCAGGAAGAGAAGATGCTAGAGTAGGAATAGAGGGCAGGCAAAGGGTATGATGAGAGTGCTGAGTACTGGCAATGGGAGATGGGGTACGTGGTGTGTGTGGAACAGAGGAGGGGAATGGGAAGGAAGCTGAAACAGGGGATGAAGAAGCTCATGTGACAATTTTCTCCAAAGACAGCCCTACCTACATCAAATCTTTTATTCCTTCCCCTAGTATTAATAACTATAGCTGACATTTATTAGCCACCTACTATTTGCCAAACACTGTGCCAGGCACTTTACTTGGAACGTCTCACTTAATACTAAGGGCAAGCTCCACAATATAATTCCCAACCGGACAAGGTGATTTGAGTGTTTTGACACTCAGGGGTTATTGCTACACCTAAAGTTTAAGGCACATTTATCTAAATATAAAGTGTTTCTTCTTCCTACTACTTCATACTAAGAAATAGAAAGATAAATACTAAAACAACATGAAAAGTCTTTTATTCTTCTGTATAGTAACTATTTTGAAGGAATAAAAAATGACTGAGGGAAGGGCTGATAAGAATAGTTGTGAGCTAAAGGGAAATAGAGATTCCAGCTTGCCCCAGGGGACCAGAGGCCAAAAGTTTCTGTTTGTGCCTCATATCAGCCTAGCCATATATTTTAAATTTTTTTTTTAAAAATCATTGACTATGAGGATCTCAAATTCAACATTTTGAAAGAGAAATGCAATTATTTCCCTCAAATGTTTTATGTGATCTCCTTCTCCAAAGAGGGACCTGGACACTTCAGAGCTGCCCAGATGGCAGAATGTATCTAGCGCAGTCTGGGGTGTGTTTAGAGAGCCAGGCAGTCCCTCCTCCTGGGGCACTGACAGAGTACACGCGCCAGAATCGCAGTGACCTTTGGAAACCACGGCTTTGCATAACAGCCTCTAGAGAGTGAGCCCATGTGTGCTGGATTTCTAGAAAAGATGAATGAAGTTAAACAAGAGAAAATAATGAAACTGCTTCCTCAGGAGTCAGCACCTAAAATCTATTTCTGACTTCACAGGAAAGGTGACCACACTTCCTGCTTGCCAGGAACAGTTCCATTTTATGCCTGTTGTCCTAGTGTCCCATCTGTTTTGGTTTTCGGTCCTAAATTGTTCATTTTTAATACAATACTATCAGATTTTATTTTTGAAAATAATTTCTTAAAAAGATCTATTTCATAAATTGAGCAATTTGGCAAGCTTGTCCAATACATAAACATTTCAAAAATTATAATAATTTTAATTTTTTATCTATTCTCTCCAACTCTCTCAAAAGTATCCTAGGTTGGATAATAAATAATACCATTGTGCTCATAAGGCACTTATTTTCTGTGCTATTTTTATTTTTTATTAGAGACACTAGTATTTTTTATTGTAATATATATAAGAAATAATAGAGACTTTTATCTCTCCCTTTCTAAATATCTAGCTATATCTATATATTATATGTACATATATACATATATTTATGTCTATGTATGTATATGTATATATGTGTATACATGTATAGATATGTCTGTGGTATTATATATGATGTAAATGTTCAGGCCACTTTGGAAGACAGTTTGACAGTTTCTTACAAAACTAAGCATACTCTTATAATATGGTCCAGTTATCAAGCTCCTTGGTTTCTACCCAAAGGAGTTGAAAATTTATCTCCACACAAGAATCTGCACATGGATGTTTATTAGCTTTATTCACGATTGCCAAAATGTGGAAGCAACCAAGATGTCCTTCAGTAGGTGAATGGATAAGTAACAAAAAACTGTGGTATATCCAGAAAGTGGGTAATTCAATTCTAAAAAGAAATGAGCTCTCAAGCCATGTAAAGACATGGAGGAAACTTAAATGCATATTACTAAGTGAAAGAAGACAATCTGAAAAGGCTACATGCTGTGTAATTCCAACCATATGGCATTCTGGAAACGACAAAACTATGGAGACAGTAAAAAGATCAGTAGTTGCCAGGGGCTGGAGGGTGGAGGTCAACAGGCAGAGCACAGAGGATTTGGGGGCAGTGAAACTACTCTGTGTGATACTATAATAGTGGATAAGTCTTTATACATTTTTCCAAACCCATAGAATATACAACATGAAGAGTGAACCCTAAAGTAAACTATGTACTTTGGGCAATTATGTTTTGTCAGCGTAGGTTTATGACTTGTAACAAATTTTAATCCTGGTAGAGAATATTGATAATGGGAAGGCTATACATGTGGGAGAATAGGGGGTATATGGGAAATCTCTGTACTTTCCTCTCAATTTTTCTGTGAACTGAAAACTACTCTAAAAAAAAAAAAACTAAGTCTTTAAAACAAAACAATAAAGAATATTTATATAAACCTTTTCCCCAGCAAAAAGAGGGTCAACACATAGTTCAGATGTTCTGTCATATTATAGTCTAGTCTAACCATTTAGCTTTTAGTTATAAGTATTTTCTTGTCTTGAAACATTCACCCATGCTGTTCACTATCCATCCAATCAACCAAACTTTGTTCCTTCCTTTATCTTCTTTTCCCAGCCATCAAGAAGTTTACTTTCTCTTTTCTGTCAATACCAGCAATGACCTCATTCAGGACCACATTATCCATCTCATGGGATACTGCAATGATATCCTCAAAGGTCAGCTTACCTACAGTCTTGTCTTCTGCAAAGTCCTTACCACGACAACCATTTTAAACCCTGCTAAGCAAGCCCATCACTTCCTTGATTAAAATCTTCAAATGACTTTGATAAATTAGATCAAGGTCAATGTCCTTGACTGAACATAGACAGACCACCCTGCCAGCTTCCTGATTCTCATCTCTCACAGTTTCATATGCTGACACTCCTGGCTCCAGGAATGCTGAATTGCTTGCAGCCTACCTTGTTCATGTCATGCACCATCCTCTCCCATGAGTTTTACCTTGTCCTTACTTTCTCCTCTGCCTGGAACACTCTCCCTCACTTTTTCACTTCATCTGGCTAACTCCTATGCATCTTAAACTCTACCACACACGACTGCTTATCTTCTTGGTCTTTCCCACAGAGCCTGGATGCAGCATCAGAATCCTCTGGACAGTAACCACCCATCAGTTGTCTGTCCTTGGCAACCCAGATAAGACCTACTTGTCTTCCCTGATCTATATTACTGCTTTACTTCATTTATGTGGTTCACTAGCAAAGACTTGATTCCAATAAATTTGTTAAATAAGAATTAAGGACTCTCAAATGCTGGTCCTGAGCTGGTTTAATCATCAATCATTGAAAAGCATATGAGGGGTTATCAGACCCTATAGGACCATGAGCCAGCAGTAAAAGAGATTCAAACAAAAAAGAAAAAAAAAAGTAAGGATGCCGCTTGTGTTTTCCCAATCAAATCCTACTGAGCAGGAGCCAGAATGTCATAATGTCATGAATGTGTTCCAGTATCAGGCATTAAACACTCTACAAACAAATGCTTTTATTAGAGAACACACGCCAAACAATGTGCCAAAAGAATGGCAGAAAGGAAACTAGACTTGAATCAAATAATTCAGAAATTCTCAACAAATTCAGGAGTAAATGAAAGAAATGTGGAAGCCAGCGGTCTGCTTTTATTGTACGTTGCAAAGCTTTCTGGGATTTTAATTTTGAGATCCAGAAAACAGGATTTAAGGGGAGTGGGGAAATACAGGCTCAGTTTATAGTCAGTCTCCTTTCACATGTGACCTCCCATTCGGCAGTTCTTGGCCATGATTTTGAAAACTGTAGACTACTTATTTTTGACTTCCTAAGTCTTTAGAAACATAAACACCAACAGCTATTTGGGTTAACCAAAACCTTATTAAGACATGACATATGAAATGTTTCCCCCTAAAGGAACAAAATCTGCAACACTTCCTGTGACAAATGGAGAAATAATGATTAAATAACTCTATTCCAATATGCTATACTTCTTTTCTTTTTGTTTTGTACTCTTTTCTCCTCCTTTTGTGAATAGTGAGGCAAATTAATGATTTTTCAGTTTGTGCATGTTATGATGATATAACAGATTTTCTCAGCTGATCAATGTGTGGAATTTGAGCAGAGTTAGGCAAATCCAAGTATGTGTTTGCATAAACCAATGGGTATAAAACATTTCATTTCAATATACAGTGTATAGAAAGATACGCACCAAATTACAATCAGTGGTTACGTCAGGGTGATGGAATTATAGATTATTATCAATTCCCCTTCTATTGCTGATCTATAATTTAAAACGTTTCTATGAAAGTTTATTTAATTTAATTATTTTTGAAGTGTTCATCTCCCAATTACAAAACCCTTCTGTGATGGTTAATTTTACATGCCAACTCTACTGGGCCACAGGGTGCCCAGATATTTGGTTTAAGATCATTCAGGGTGTGTCTGAAAGGGTATTTCTGGATGACATTAATATTTGCATGGGTAGACTGAGTAAAGCAGATTGCCCTCCCTAATGTGGTGGGGCTCATCCAAGCAACCCCAGACCAGAATAGAACAGCTTGATCTGGAGCATTGATCGTTTCTGGCCTTCAGACTCAGACCCAAACATCGGTGCTTCTTGAGTCTTGAGCTGGGCTTTCAGACTGGAACTTATACCATGGGCTCTCCTGGGTCTCCAGCCAGCTGACTACAGATCTTGGGAGATTATATATATATATATATATATATATATATATATATATATTCCCATTGTTTCTGTTTCTCTAGATAACCCTATTACACCTTCTTATCAGCATCCCACACACACAAAAAAATACTCTGCTATAAAATAGGTGCAGGTCTGAATTGATTCTGGTTATTATTTTATATGCAAATGATTACCCTAAGGCATTCATAGCCAAATATGGAACAAGCCACATTAGCAACAATTTGGCATTTAGCTTACTGTAATTATTTAACCTCTTCTTTAATTACCTTTGAAGGTTAGCACCACCTTTATCACTAAGTTACTTATTAAACATCTTTAAATAAGGGATACTTTATAATGCATTGGTTGTTCTCTCACATATCGGAGGCATACATTCAATTTTATAAAATCACATATATGGTATTTTATAAGGCTTGGCTGCATTATAGTAAATGTTAGTACACTGAAGATGTGATCATGTAGGATCTTTATCTGGTGACTCAAAGAACTGATCTTCTGAGTTGGAGACTTTCTGTTCTAGGTAAGTTCACTAGTTAAAGAGGCTATGAAATGAAACTTTTATTGCTTAAAAGTATGGATAAGTAGGTAGATAGCTGATTAAATGGATGGATGAATGCATCAACAGACTTACTGCCACTAGTAAAATAGCTACTTGGATGACAAGGAACAAAAAGTATGTAGGAAAGAGGGAACTCACAACTTGGAAAAAGGTTTTCTAAGTACTCTGGTAAGACAAAAAAAAAAAAAAAAAAAAAAAAAAACCACACATTTAAAGGGTGGGATATGAAGATAGGCTAGAAAGAAATCCCTAGCAAAAGCTCTGCCAAGACTGCTCCCAGTCCTACCCAGTTTAGCAGACACATTGTTTAAAATCCTGTTCTTAGAATATGTCTTTAAGTTGAACTTCCACTTCCAGTTGCATTATTGATGACATGTGTGTCTGCCATCTGAGATCCCAGGCAGTCAAGGGATAGAGTTAGAGTGGTTTTGTGAATTCTTAATCTGTGGGTTTTTTTGTTTGTTTGTTTCTGTGGCACTGCCCCTAGCCCAGGCATATTTTGTCTGTGCCCATTTTAGTCAGACAGTGAGAAGATAAGAGTCTTACATGTCACATCTCTTCTATCTTCAACTGGTCTGTTTGTCATTATAAAATGATAACTCTTGTTTGCCACTATTCAGAGACAGAGGATAGAACTTCATGACATGATTTCTGGGAAATCAAATCTCTTGTTAATCACATAATGATCATAAGTAACACATGCTAGCAGTAGCCAAATTGCCCAATACTTTCTATTTTTCCTAATTGTGCTACTGGATTTCTGTATAACTTTAATAGTGTATTAATATTTAAACCTCTCCTGACCTCACTTCCTCATCTATGAAATGGGAAAACAAAACTCATACTTTTTATACCATAAGGTAACTTTTTTAAAAATTCATTTTGTAGATTTCTATACAATTTTCCTATGTCAACTTGTAATATTCAACCATAAAATAAATCAGGGCAACAGATTAATATAGTTCATTACCTCAAAAACAGAGTGCCAATATTTATTTATTATTCAGATTTTGAAATAACCAAACAAAGTACCAAAAATTATTTGATCAAAGCCTGAGACTAGTTTGGGAATTTGTATGCCATAATGCCTTTCTTTCAATCATACATCTGCTAAGGATCCATTATATGTCAGGAAATGCCAAAGTGTTGGTTTTATAGAGATAATTTTTTAAAAGTTAATAGGCACATCGACATTGCTCAAACTCATTAATGACCAGAGAAATAAAAATTAAATGACAACTCAATAGCATTTTATGCTTATTGGACTTGCAAAATACCAGAAAGCTAGAGAATCCTAAGAATATAGACTGGTACATCCACTCTGGAGTCCAATTTGGTAATACTATTCAAATTAAATATATGTGTAACTTGTGACTCAGGAGTTCTGTATTTGGAATATAATGCAAATATATAATCTAAAGAAATTCTTCACATAGGCCTATAAGGAGATACTGTACCATGATATTCAGCATTCCTTGAGATCAAAAGGGGTTCCCGGCAAATCTATAGGAGAGAAGAATCGTGGTGGATGTGCAACTGCCAACTTGGTATTCTGTAGCAGCCAGAATCCATAGGTTAGATGCATACCCAGCAATACAGGTGAATCTTCAAAAGTGACAAATGCAGGAAAATGAATAACATATTGAAGAAAACTAGAATAGGTCACTCCAACATATGCTGCTTTGGCATGAAAATTATTTTTGAGATAAAGGCAATTAAGCAGCAGCAAGTGGAAGAAAAGTTCTCCCTATCCTCCTGCTTTCCTGCCCCAAAGCAGGCTATAAATTCTCCTTTACTGGAGACAACTCTGGACTCTTACCAGCCCAGAGACAGCATCAGAGTAATCTGCAAACAAATATTCCCATAATTTCCCATCCTTGAAAGCCTAAAACCACTTTCTTTAGTCCTGTCATTTCCCCATAAATTTACTGTCCTTTGCTGAAGGTGCTCTAGAAGCCAAAGTTCTAAGCCACGGCTTTGAGTCACTTTTCACTGGGGTTTCTCTCCTATGATGAGCATTGCACATGATAATAAACATGTTTGTTTTTCTCCTGGTAATCTGTCTTTTGTTACAGGGGTCCGTCCCAACTAAGATCTTGTGAGGGATGAGGGAAATTTTTTTTTCCTTTGTTATAATATATATCATACAAAATATACAATAGGGGGAATGAAAAATGTACAGATTCGTAATGGGAGACATATTAACATTACCTTATTAAGTGCTATAAATTATTACAATATCGTGATGCAATTCTATAGGGCAAACAGTGAAGATACAAAGCAGAGTTACTGGCTCTAGTGAGGAAGGCAGAGAGAGCGGCCAGGGTAGAGTGCAGGAAACACATTGTGGAGAATATAACCAACCCCTGGGCTTGTCTGTGCATCCTGCTGTTAGCTCTTCTGGTTCTGGGTCACTTCTTTTGGACTCTAGAACTTTCTCTAACATTATTATGAGCAATCAGGGAGGTTCTGTATGATATTTACACCTGAGGTTTTGTGATACGAGAGGGAAACCATGTGCTTTAGGAAAAATCTGACCTAGGCTTGCAGCTAGTTCCAGATCTATTACCTGACAACATGCATTTCAAGCCATCTGAGCCTGAAAATGCCTAAACTTTAGCCACTCCGTTTTTACGTGAAGCCCCCACGGAGTTACTATGACAATAAACTGTGACGACACGTGTGAAGTCATGTCCCTGGGAAGGGACATGGGAAGTAATGTCCTGGGAAGTAACAGGCCTTCAATGGTGCTTACTGCCTCTCTGTGATTCCTCTTCTGAAATATATAATATAGATCTGTGAATTTTTGGAAGCTATAATATCTAGCCTCAGATTACTTCAAAAGTTAATGAATTTTAGTTTAATCAAAAGTCGTTCTCTAATAGACTGGACTGTGGATTTTTTTTTTTCCTTGTTCTTTTCACTTCTGTGTTATTTTCTATCAAATAAAATATGCTGACTTTTTGGTTTGGGAAGTTAAATGAAAATTGAATTTTTAAAAATCTTCTTCTCTGCAAATCTCTACCCTTTGTGTCACCCTGTCCCTCAAATCTGCCACAACTACAGAATGAATTATCATGTGTACTTTCTGGCCTATGTTGAGTGTTTTACTTAATTTTAAAGTCAGATATTTTTGTGGTTATACTATCTTGCTGGCATACAAGCCATATTTTAAATGCATCATGCCTATATTAATGAGGGACACATAACTGAGATCTCTGATAGTGGAACTTATAGAAATTGTAAAAATAAAGAAAAGAAGAGTGTCTCAATTTCCAGACAACTTTCCTCCACTTTCCAAACTTCAAGGATACATTTAATGAGATAGCAGAGGAATGTTGCATATTTGTTTAAAATCCAAGATCATTTAATTAAAAGTGGGAAAAAAGTTAATGTGAAAAGGAAAAATTAAAAGGCCGTAGAGAGGCAAAACTGAACTCGAATTCAGTATTCACCAGCATTATCTTATGCGAATGTGTTCATCTCTCTGTCCTTTAAACTGCGTATGTGTAAATTAGGGATCATATGGTCTATGTTACAAGATTAGAGGCATTGTAAGGGTTAGAGGCATTATATCGAGGTAGTTCACCACAGTTTATGATAGATAGTAATTACTCAATAAATTGAAGACACTATACATTAATTGAATAAATATTTTTGAGCACCTACTCAATGCCCAGTTCTAATAGCTAGAGATGTAGCAATGAATAAAACAGGCAAAAATATTAAACTTTTATGGATGCTAAGAAGTCCCAGGGAGAAAATTAAAGCAACAGAGAAAGAGGGAAAGCTGTGGTGTGAAGGCTATGCAATTTTCAATTGAGTGGCCAAGTAAGCTTCATGGAAAAGGTGACATTTTTAAAAAGACTGAAGGAGACTAGGAAAGGGGGAAATGAAGATGTCCCTGTCTAAATGGGCAGCTCCATACTAAAATGACAACTTAGAAGAGCCCTCATCCTGTATTCGTCATGTCCGGCTTGTCCTTCTGACTGATTCTACATAAAATGAAACACGAATTCCAGCTTGAGAACCCCGGAGCCTCCTCAAAAGTCAAAAATCTGTGGGTCCAGAAAATAGAGGATTAAAGACTGTGGCCATATCTCCTGCCATTTGATTTCAGTCTATTCTGCCTTCATTTCTCATATTCAAACGTATGTGAATTCTTTAGATTATCAGTAGGAAAAAATTTATTCTATTACATGTTGCATTAAGATTATCATCTTTGTTCCCTCTACTAGAATATCAGGCAGGAAAAAAATTGTTTCTGGGAAGAAAGATTACCCAGATAACTCCACGCTTGGTGATGAAAAATAATTTCAGCTATGGGCTTGCAGCCAGAGCAAGAACAATCTGATTGTGAACTGCAGTGTGAAAGATAAAAGATTCTTGACAAGATCCTTTCTTTTCTTTCCTTTTCTCTTTATCTCTCTCTCTTTTGTTCCCCCCAGGTGCCTCGGTATTGAAGTAGTTTGTCTGTATGAAAATATGACAGTAAAATATGAAAACAGCTGTAGGGCCTCAGAAAGGGGGTTATACAAATAAATTTTGAGTCAAAAGGGCATTGTCATTTGCTTTCCCGTGTCTTCCGGGCCTTGGCCTAGGAAATCTGCCCGAGTGCTTTGCAACTGCAGGCAGCCTAAGAAAAGTCATGCAACCAAACTATTCTATAAAATACAAACTTAGAATATCTCAAAGGGTGCCAGACACTGAAGCGTGGAGATATTTGACAGGCAACTCAGAAAAGACCGAATTTTGCCTTAATTTTTAATTTATAAATTTTAAATTTATATAGATACTGGAATTCTGTTTGCACGCATATGGATGCTCCTTGACTTATGATGAGGGTATGTCCTGATAAGCCCATTGTAAATTGAAAATTTTTAAATCAAAAACAGGCATTTTGTAGAGGTGATGAGATGAGATAACACAAAACACAGTATCTCCCCAAAAAGCTGGCAAGACAGCACACTGCAGAGCATCGTTGTTCCCCCTCATGTCCACGTGGCTGACCAGGAGCTGGGGCTCCCTGCAGCTGTACAGCACTGGGAGAGAGTCTCCTACAAATAGCCCGGGAAAAGAGCCAAATTCAAAATTGGAAGTATGGTTTCTACAGTTTGACCATTGTGAAGTTAAAAAAATCAATGGCAAACCATTGTAAGTTGGGGACCATCTGTACATAGAAACAGAAGTGAATTCTACACATAAAATATTGTAATGTTTCAAAGTTATATGCAGTTAATGAATTGCTTTCTCTTACCTTCTTTATGCACAGACAGGATTTATAAAAAGAAACTACTCGAAATGGCAAGCGTAGTCCAAGATAATTACGTGGTTGTGATTTCATCAGTACTAGGCTCACTCTCTTTCTTTCTCATGTAACTTTCAGGATCTCTCACCTAAGCTGCACTCTATTAGCCTGCAGTGTTAATAGAGGCTAAAACACACATCTTGCTGAAGAAAATTATCCGGCCTTTATACCCCAGCATGAAGACAGAGTCTGAGAACCTGCTGTTCTTGTGGAGTAACAAGTAGGAAATAATCAACCGAAAACATCAAGGACCTCAAGAAACAGAGGACAATCACCATTCTCTTGAGCAATGTCATCTCCACCCTCCTCATGGCTAACGAGTACTTGCATCCACGCACAGGAAAACCTATGACCTCTCAAGAAAAACTCTACAAGTCGACAACATAGCTAGGACTGCTCTTAAATATTTGTATAGGTGTAGTACTATTACAGGTGAATCAAACCTTCTGAGGACAGTTGTCAGGAAAACATCTGTCAGCACAGTGCTTTGTGCCGCTTAGCTGAAGGAGAGGCAGTGGAAACCAATAATTCTAGTCCTTACCTTCATCTCTCATGTATAACATTATAGTTTTAATTGGGTTTATTTTTCCCATCCCTGGCTATAAAATTAGTACTATAGAAAACTGGAGACAAAGAGAAAGGTATGAAGTAGGAAACAAAGTAAACATCTCCCTGCTAGATAAAGTATAAGTTAACATTTTGGTGCATTTCCTCCTAAGTTTTTTTTATTTCTTCAAGCAAATATCTTTTTTTTCTTTTTTTAGTCTATCCAGGTGAGATTATTATGTATATAAATTATTTTGCATCCAGGGAGTTCTCTACATTGGAAAAAAAATATTTTGCTTTTCTCACTTGAGAGTTAAACCATGAATATATTGAAACTTATTTGAATATGTTCTTTGGAGTGCTACACTACATTCTCTTAAATGGACACGTGAAATAATTGTTTTAATTATTAACTTTTTATATTAATATAAATAAAAGTATTTATATAAAATATTTGTATTTTATGCATACATTTATATATGGAAATATATTTTTATGTAGTTAAGTAGATATTAATTATATTATATATTACATATATACTATAGTGTCCATAGTGTATCCTGTATACTATATATAAGCCATATATAGTATATATACCATATATACACTATATATACTGTAATATATAGGCTATACTATATAATATACTATAATATAATATAGTTAATGTGTATAAATACATATATGTATAACTTACTAACTGTATATGGTTAATTAGTTTTATTTTGCTATTATGAGGAACCTGACAACAAACCATGAATTTTTGTGCAAAATTCCTAATTTTTTCAGATTAATTCCCAGAACTAGAATTAATGGTTAGAATGAGACTCTTGATCTGTGATAATATTTAAAAAGAAAATGACAGACAACAACAACAAAAAAACAATCCTAAGGACAAGGGTGGCAGCTGCTCAGACAGTGTGCAGGCTTAAGAACTATATACAGTCTCAGCAGCCCCCCTGGGTGGGCAAGACCAGTCCAATGTCTGCAGCCCTGGAGGTGGGACTAGGGGGGTGTCCAGGAGGAGGCACTGAAGCAACATCTGGGACTGGGGGAGATGGCAGGAGAGCGGCTATTTACCAAGGATTTCAATATTTTAATAACCAGCAGGGCTAGGCCAGTGTATATTAGACAGAAATCAGAAGTATTCTTGACACATAATAGCAAATTTCTTCAGGGAAATTTTATTTCATTTAATATCCTTACCTTTTGTACATGGAAGTTTCCATATCACTATAATCTCATCAGTATTGTGTGTTATCAGCGTTTTAAATCTTCTTGAAATGCTCACAATGAAAATTTAAACTTTTCTTCAAATGAGTTTTTTATATTTTGAATTAAATATATTAACTAACTAATCAAATATTTTTTCATCATTTTTCTCCATTTGTTATTGTTAACAGAGACAAAGCTAAAGGAGAGCTAGGGCATTGACCCTAATAACTGTAACTCAGAACCCTTGGTGACATATACTATTAATATTAGGTTCATTATCTAAAAATGAAGTTAATAACAGATTCCTTACACCAGAGTTGCATGACCATGTCTATTAAATTGCAAAGTTTTAATGAGTGTAAATGTCAAGTGGAAACCTATTCACTGATGAGAGACTGTATACCAAACAGGCACAAGAACTGGCAAAATACAAACTTGTCCTTCAGCAATATTGCAGATAAACACATGTCATGGACTTTCAAGTAGATTGTAAATAATCAAAACTGGGAACAGAAAACACTCAAATGTTAACAACAACAACAAAGAATGAGGATCTACCATATTGCTTTTTATCTATTCTACCTGTATAAGGCCACTGCTGCATTCTTATTAATTGTAAGGCTTTAAAACTGAGTTTATTTGCTTTTCTAAGTACATAGTCATTTAATCTGCAAATAATGATAGTTTTGTCTTCACTCTGCTCATTATCCCTTGTTTTTCTGTTTCAAGCCTTATTGAATTAGCCAAAACAATCTTGTTTACTCTGCTTTTAATGACAATGGCTCCAGTATTATAGCATTATGTTCCATCCTCTCAAATCTATAATGTATCTATCTTTCACAATACTTCCACGTTCACTGAAAGTTTTAAATACAATACAATGGAGTAAACTATTTTGGTAAAATTACATATGGAGAACGGTTTATATTTTATCATACAGTAATAAATGCCTTTAACGATATGAGGCCTCAAACTATGGTTATCTAAAAGTAGACAGTTCTAAATCTGGTAGATTAGTATATCACTAGAGTCTAAATCCTTCTAGTAACTGCTATCATGCTGCACATAAGTAAACTAGTTTTTAATCATTTTCAGTTATAAGCAATTAAAATCTATTCTAAAAATTTTCTGCATGTCTAGAAGCCCCATTAGAATTCCACCCTCTCAATACAACCAAGCATGGTGATAGTCACACCACTCTGGAGAAATTCCACCTCTTTCTAAAAAGCTGCTCAGAAACCCATAGATTTTCAGGACTGAAAGCACCTTTAGTGGCACAAACACCCAAGAAATCAGTATCTGTGTCCCTTCTGTAACATGTCTGAAAAGTATTTTTCCAGCCTATGCTGACACCCCTAAAGTGACAGATAACTCTTTATCTCCCAAGAAATGGAAGTTATTTTTCATTTTTGGACAGGTTTGATCATTAAGAAGTTCTAATACTGAGCCAGGAAGTCACTTGGCAGTTTCAACCACTGGACCTTTGAGGGCAAATAAATAGACTGTAGTATGTTTAACAGAAAATATCTGGAGACGGCAATAAGTACATTCAAATTCTTTTTTCTTTTTTTCTGCGCAAAAAAATCCCTACATTCCTTATATTTTTCAAAATATTCTCAATTTGTTGACCTATACCATTGGCTTACTTTGGATTATTGAAAAACATTCAGGTTTGCTTCCTGTCATGTCCTGGTTTCTAAAACCTGACACACTGGCTCTTCCGGTTCCCATTCTAATCATATTCATTCTACTGCTGTCCAACTAGCTTAAAGCATTAAACTTCTGTGTCACTATATAAACATGTCATATGTCATTTATGAAAGGAGACAAGATTAATAATCTGATAAGATTAGATTTTCAAATAGCTGGTCATTGCTAAGTACCTAATCTCTCCCTTGCCAAGTTAATAATTAACTTCTATATCTGTTTGGTACAATTTGCTGGACTGAACTAAAGTCAAGACACCTGGGTTTTGTTCTCCCTTGAAGGTATTCAGGTTTCTTATTTGCAAAGTGAGGGTACTGCAGATCTCTAAATTTTTGTCTGTTTTTTAGTCTCGGTAGGAATACTGATATCTATTATGTTGCTGAATAAAAAACCATCCAACTGCTTTCAACATACATCAACAAAATTATTACCAAAATATATATATATACTATGAGAGAGTTGATAACACCTGTATTTTATATGTGAGTTGTTTGGCTTAAAAATTATTTATAAATACATACACAATTATTTTATATATGGTATAGCAATTGAGTTGGTATATAATAGGTTAATGAAAATAGAAGTAGAAAGCTGGATTAAATGTGATTATTTGAGTTATGGTCCTGCCTAACCTTTATAAAACTTTTTGGCATTTGAACATAAGAACTAAAAAGCAGGACAGATAAAATGATTCTCCTTTAAGCAGAGCACAGAGCAAAGAGAACACATTGCCCATTACTGCTTTCTGGAACATTTTTCCAGGCATAAATATATGCACTGTAAATTAATAGCATTCTCCCTTACCAAAAAAAATATGGTTTTCTTCTTTCCATGTACCATATAACATAAAGACAATACTCATTAAAAGTGGAATAATAATAAAGCTCCACTGAGTGGTTTAATTTTAGGAAGCATCAAGGTTGAAGATGGACCAACAAGCATATTCTATGAGATTTATAACATAATACAGTATTCTCAAAACCTAAAAACCACTGCTGAAATTAACATGATATGAATACTGCAAGACCCTGAATAAAGCAATCCTGGCTGCTCATTGTGTGTTTTATTAAAGCACACAAACTCATGTGCGTGTATGTACACACATAATTTTATACTTCCCAATGTGGACTCTTTAGAAGCTATGTGGTCTGTATTTCTCTTCATGATTCGTTTTTATCCTGATTTCCTCTCTATCTATTGAGTTATTATAATATTGATCCCATACATTTTCCTGACATTGGAATGTATAATCTATGGACGACAGTGCTGCTTATCAGTTGTACTTTATTAAAGACTACACTGAAGAGTTTGCCATCGATTTCCCTTCTTTTTGAATTGCTCAGAGCCCTAACAACTGCTCAGCTTCCAAACCAAACAGCCAAGCACCTTTTTGAAACGCCTTACATTCTCTCTTAGACCAGGGAAACACTCTCCACACAAATACCAGCCTCTAAAGAGGAGAGACAAATAGATAGGGTGCCAATGCACCTCCTCCCTGCCCATGTTCCCCAAAAGAAAATCAAATAGTCTCCGAAAGAACTTGAGCATTAAGTGGTATAAAAGCAGCACTTTCACTTAGAAAGGTTTTTTTTTCTTTGTTTTTGGTATGTTTTTCAACTGTAGTGAGAGAATTGGTAGCATTGTTATGAATGTAGAGAGAATGTTTGCAACAAAGACAGGTGGAAAATGACCTGTAGGTATCTTGGCAACCAAGAAGAGAAGATCTAGGGAGTAAAACCAGACAGGCCGGTAAACTAAGACTGAAGTGGAATCCTATGAGATGCATTATGGGAGCCAAGCAGAAGGTACCAGACAGGACCAATGACCTTACTAGCTGAGGATTGGAGTTCAGTGATTGATTTGGAGGGATACTCAAGCCACAGAATAATGTAAAACTCTCAGGCACACTGTACATCACAGAACATGTGGAGAGACCATTTCTCTAGGGCAAGGATAGGCAGTTCTTTGCTGTATGGTTATATATTCTTGTTCTTCTGCATAGTGCTTGGTTAAGCAATGGCAGGTTATTTAGAAGACCATCTCCCAGTGGCTATATGAGCACTCAAACTAACTGAAGTAGGGTGTCCTTTCCCCTCAAAACACTGCTCTTTCATGCCAAGGACACTTTTACCGAGGGATTTTTAAATGCAGTGCTTTTGATTTCATGTAACTTACTTGGGTAATAAAAGCTCAGTATCCATAGCTTGAATTTCTCCTGGAGTTCTTATGTTTCTGATTGATTTCTTATGAACAGTGACCTTAAAGGGCACCAGTATTCTCCCCAAGAACTTGTTATTAGTATGATGCTAGGGCTCAGTTAGAAGAACTCCAAGTATTGCTCCTTTCATTTTGATAAGTTCTCTATATTCGCTGCTATGTGCACCTTTATGTAAGGAATCACTGTGTGGGCCAAATGTTCCTTTCTCTAGATAGCTTATAAGCATCTGGATAAATTTGCATTAGAAATTCAATTAACTTTATATTAAAAGGTCAATTAGCTTGGTTATGATAGAGATTGTTTTTAATTACTTTTCCTTGTAGGGCTTCTCTTCTTGTCCAAGCACAAGTGACACTATCAAGTGATAGTCTCATTGCCTGTTGGTTGCCTGAAACTCATATGCAAAACACACTGGAAATGACTGTCTTGGTTAAATGAATTAATAGGACATTCTTTGGGCAATTCATCACTATTATAATTGAGGGGGCTTAAAGTATCTATAAGCAATAATAAAGTATTTTAGCTTAAACCCTTTCTATAGTATTGTTCATGACAATATCCTTCATTATTTGTCCATGTTGATTTCTATTTTATTGGTGAAAAATGATGATAAAGTAAAAGGATTTTAAGGATTCATTCTTATTACACTATATCACAGTATATTTTATGAAAAATGAACAAATAGTGACATAAAAAAATAATTATCCTGTTTCATTAGAGGGCTCTTGGTTATCTTTGTGTTAATAAGGGCCACACTTCAACTCATTCATGGGGCACCAGAACACTTAACAGACTCAAGGGATTACCACTTGGCAGTAAGTAACAAGTGGCGATAGTGTCCACTTGAAACCAAGTGGTAATCATTACTAAGCCATTACTCAGACAAAAGAAAACAATAAAGCTATAAATATATAAGTATAATATATTAACATATTTTATATATATATATTTTCATTCATTCATTCATTTATTTATTTATTTTTTATTTCAGCTTATTATGGGGGTACAAAAGTTCTGGTTAGATATATTGCCCATGTCCCTCCCATTCCCCCGAGTCTGAGCTTCAAGCATGTCCATTCCCCAGACAGTGCACATCGTACTCATCATGTAGGTATACACCCATCCCCTCCCCCACCCCCATCCCCCCGAGTCAGAATTTCAAGCGTGTCCATTCCCCAGACAGTGCACTCATCAGGTAGGTATACACCCAACCCCTCCCCCCACCCCCCACCTTTGTCCAATACCCAATTGGTGTTATTCCCAAATGTGCACTTAAGTGATGATCAGGGAAACCAATTTTCTGGTGAGTACATGTGGTGCTTATTTTTCCATTCTTGGGATACTGTATTAACTCAAACTTCCCAATGACTAGCAACTTAAAAATAAAGCAAACACTTCAAGAGTTTGATATGAGGCAAAGTCTTCAGATGAAACTTTTGTTTCATTTTTGCAGAAGGAAACTGCCTTCACCTTCAATGTTAAAATGATGTTTTAAGCACTTTGTAAATGTTATCTATATCATTCTCACTACAACTTTATGAAATAAAATTCATAAAGTTGAATTTCTAATATTCCCATTTTACTGATGAGCAAACTGTGGCTTATATTTCAGCCAAGGTCACACAGTTCATTAGCAGCAGAGTCAGAAATAGAACCCCATGTCAATCTGCTTTTCCAGATTTCCATTTCCTCCCAGAATAAAAGCACAGGCTCTGAAACTAATTAGACCATGAAAAGCCCATAAATGGAGATTTAGGAGTGTTTTGAATGCTTAGAGTACAGTTTTGGAGCCCAGTTAGAGGAAGGGAATGGTTTAGGCCAGTGCCACTAAAAGAATGAGTCCACGAGAGTAAGAGTAAATTAACTATGTCATTAAGCATATATTTGTCCCCTACAGTGAGACTTTCTCAATGAAGGGAGCCGTGCATCAATTTATATTCCAGTACATGTTTCTAATCTCCATGTGGACCAATAACTGTTTGCAAACCAGGAACCAGTCCACGGATCATGCTTTAAGTGGATCAAGCTTAAGGAACTTCTTATGAGATTTTCCTTTTCTGTGAACATTTAAATCATTTTGGATAAAAGTTACCCTCAAAGTTATCCTATTTGTTTTTTCACTTATCAAAAGAATAAGCAAGTCACATCTCTTATTCACATTACAGATAGTAATGAAGGCTAATGTCCTAAATCCTGTAAATCTATGGGGGCCTTAATTTTAGTTGAAGTGGTGTTGTGAGTTTTAATAAGCTGATCTCTTCCAAAAGCAAAGGAAAATAGCTTTCCTAAAGAATGAGAAGTATTACCATCACATACCATGATGTCTGGAGTGAAATACAAATTTTTAAAATGTGTTATTCATACCTGCACCTCCACCTATGCTTAGAATCTTAATTTCTCGCTTTGTGTCTCCAATCCTGGAAAAAAAAAAGTAGTTTAATAAAACTGTCATAGGTGCTTTGTAAAATCAGATGATCTAGTCTAGTTGAAAAGAACAGACTAAAAATACAATGAACAAAAAACTAGGCCAACATGAAAGGTCCCAGACATATCAGTAGTTATATTGCTATCTTTAGAGCATAATATAAAAAATATAGGATTCATTCATTAACAGTCTTGAACTGGGAGACCCAGAAACAGTGCTATGAACATCTCATAGGTAGGAAATGGCATTTGTTTGGAGATTGTTTGGAGAACAAGAACAGAAAAAGTGGACCTTTGAGTCTGGTGATATAATAAGCCATTCACGATAGATATGGGAAAGGCTAAAGTAGTTCATACTATCGCTACATCTTCCTTCTTTCCTTCCTTCTTCCTACTCTCCTTTTAATCAACAAATGTTTATTAAACATTTATTATGTGCCTATCTTAAGGATTGAGGTTACAAAAATGGATAAGATACTACTTTGCTCTCAAGTTGAAATGTGAGATAATAAAGCCCTGAATTATGGCTCTGGTGCTAGAAATAGAGTGGAATAGATGGATTGGGAAGTAACTCAGTAGGACTTGCTTTTAGATTGATGTGAAGGGATCAGAAAAAAATACGCGGGCACAATGACTATCATGTTTCCAGCTTGGATGACTGGGCAAAGGGTAATGCCAAAAAGGAAGCTGAAATATATAATTTGACAGCAAGTTTACAATTTTTCAGGTTTTTTTTCAATAAATCTGAATTGAGCAGACATTTGGATATGCAAGATTTAAGCTGGGTAGCAGAGAGATGATGTATTCTCTCAAGGCCAATAGTGTCGTCTGGAGAATTATCATCATAAAATAATGGTCAAAACTAGGAGAGTAGATTCCATCACCCAAAGATATTGCAAACAGTTAGAAGAGTAGTGGATAATGATGTAATACCAACTTTTAAAGGTCACTGGACCGTGAGGAATAAATAAAGGAGACAGAGAAGGAAGGCAATAAAGCTCAGAGAGGTGCTAAGAGAATTAGAGCCTGAGAAAGCCATCAGTTTTGGCAAAGGCAACGGAGTGTACTACTGGAAAATAAAAAAAGGAAAAAATCTCTATCGAATTTGACAATATGAATGTCTTTGATAATAGTAGTTTTAATAGAAAGTTGAGGACCGAACTCAGATGGCAATGGGATTAAAAGCAGACTTGAAAAAAGGAAGCAGATCTAGAGATCGTTGAAACAGGATGAAACAAGAGAAGGAAAAGAGATGGCTGCTAGAGGGAAAACATGAACCGAAAGGATGGCATTTGCTCCTTTGGACTGTGGATGGTGAACAAGCCTGTGTTCTGGCTGCAGTGAAAGCGTCGGCACAGAGTCACAGGATGCAAACCAAAGCTGCAGCGAGGTTCTGAAGGAAGTTGGAAAGGGTAAAGTCAAGGGCACCTGTCACTGAGTTGCCTTCCTCAGTTCTAATTTATCTTCCAACTCATAATCCTGACTCTTAATACAACCATTTTTGTCTATATCTTTTGTTCATTCTTAAAAATGCTCATATCTGTGGATAGCATAGGAATACTATGGAGCACAGTATCTAGGCTCAACTCCCAGCTCACTGATATGTTGCCTTTAGCAAGTTATTTGACAATATGATGATACTACCCACTTTACAGGATTGTTAATAACTGTATCTAACTCATGAAGAAGTTGTAAGGATTTAATGAGTTAATTCATGTAAACCTCTTAGAAATATATTTGCATGTGACAAGCATTCAATATATATTAGCAATTATTATGATTCTAGGCACAGCTAACTGACTTACATGAATTAACTCTTTGAATCCTCACAACTTCCCTATGAGTTATATACTATTATTAATCCCATTTCATATATTATAATAACTAATAATTATTGAAAATTTACTGTTTTCCAGGCAATAGTCTACATATAATGAGAACAATAATGACCTTTAGTATTTACAGCCATATACTATAACCCTCCCTGCCAAACCCTAACCCATCCTGCACTCACAGATAGGGAATTCAATAATTTCTCTCTGGGGAAACAAACCATCTCAGTGATAAGCTTACATATATTGACATCTGAGGATCTCCCAGGGAAAAGCTAAGTTTACACCCAGTAATACAGTTAGCCATTCACTCACCAATCCCTTCCCTTATATGTACAAAGAGGATCTAACCACCTTTTAGTGCCTCATTGTTTGACTGGATGGGCAACCAAGACTAATCAGGCAGTTGGAAAGCTCCTTTGATAGGAGAAACAGAGACTAAAAGAAACAGAAAAATGGAACTCAGAAGATACATGCAGAGAGCAGATGAACATTTTGTAACAGATAAGAGTAGCTATTACATCTGGAAATGATGAAAGTGATACTATAAAAAAGGAACATTCTTAAAAATTAGAAATATAATAGTAAAAAATTAATAGATGGGCTGAAAGATAAAATTGTAGTGAACTGGAAATATAAGAAAACCAGGGAATCAATCCAGGAGATCTGGTGTTTGATCAACAAAAACTCCAGAAAGAAAAAACAGAGGGGAGGAATGATAAAATAATATCAGAGTTTTCCAGAACTGAAAAATCTAAATCTCAACTGACATGGCTCAGACAGTATCCACAAAAATGGGTGAAGAAGACCCACCCCATCACTCAGTATCTTAAAACTTCAGAATACCAGAGATAAGAAGATCCTAAGAACTTCAAAGTAGGGAAAACAAAGCAAAATAAAATACAATGTAAAGGTCACATGCCAAAGATGAGGAATTTGAATGGCATTCAATTTCTTAACAGAACTGTCATAGCTTAAGGACGATGTTAAAGTACCTTTAATTTTGTGATACAAAATCATTCTCAGCATAGTTCAGTCAAACTGTCTAACAAGGATGATCATAGAATAAAGGCATTTTTAAACATACAAAGTCTCAAAAAGTTTAGCCTCCAGTCACCCTTAAAACTCTTAAAGAATTATCTGGGGAAAAAAAAGGATTGAGGAAAATAAGAAAAAAAAAGTGTCAGGTCCAGCCTCTTGGCAGACTGTTGTCCTGGTTCTTTGGCTCCTTGTTTGGAAGAATCTCAAGCAGGCTGGTGCAACAGAGTGATCCCAGACAGGAAGCAATTCCACACAAACAGCTTTCATTGCAGAAAAGAAGGAAGCTATACAAAGCGAGAATACGTTCCAGAGAGAGGAATGGGTCAGTCTCCATGAGTGGAGAAAGACGTTCAGGACTCCCAGGTCCGGTCGAGGAGAGGGCTTACAGGTGTGGGATGTTACCAGATGATTGATATACATGATTTTCATGTGTTCTGCACTTTCCTGCAGTCACTTCCCCTGATTGGTCCCAGCTGCTCTACCCCTAGGACCTGCCCTCCTGGCCTGCATTTGCCACCTGCAGATTTGATTCCTGCCTAACAGAAGTTATGATATCCAGAATCAAGGAATCAAATACTAGACAGAGGAGAAGAGAATTTCTGGAAAATGAAACAAATTGTATAGCAGTTATATAGCAGGCTAAAAGCAAATCTTCCCAGACTGGAAAAAGGAACAGATGGCTCCAGAAAAGATGTTCCCATGAGGAAAAATGAACAGATTCCTTAATATGTTTGAATATATTGAGAGGAGATTACTATATCCACTTGAGGAACAAAGTTGTAATAGGTACATAGAAAACTAAGAAAAGAAACTAACATCAAGGCAATAGTCAACTCTAGGGAAAACAAAAAGTTGTACATCAAAGGAAATGTAATGTTAGTATAATATATTGCTCAATTATAAATAATATGTACATAGGCAAAATGATATAAACACTCAAATTTTAACCAAAAATTTTGACATAAATACAGTGACATGATAGGGTGGGAAAAGTGCATGTTTATTTAGCTATTTTAATACAGCAAAATGAAGAAATAGAAGAATAACACGTTATTAAGAATTATGAAAGAAAGTTTCATAAGAAACAACTAAAAGATTTCTAAGTGTTGAAAGTGGTTGCTTCTGAGGAGTAGGAATCAGAGATGGAGTGAGGCAAGGGACCACTATTTTTGGTGGTGGTGTCATTATAGGCTTTTTAGAACCATTTGACTTTTTAAAATATGAGCATGTCTTGCTTTAATAAATATGAGAAATTAAGTAGGCTGGGTCCACATCCAATTAACAGCTGAGTCCACACCTAATTAACAACTGAGTCCACACCCAATTAATGGCTGAGCCCACAACCAATTACTACAGTGAGTCACCCACTCAGCAAACACTGCCCTCAGGCACCCAAAGAGGATCTAAGTCCCTTTTTAGTATTGCATAACAGGTAGACAACGTTAAGCAACAATTTTCAAGGCCCTTCTGCTAAACCTCATTTCAAACATTACCTTCCAGAAAAAGTTGCTTTCTTAATAAATGACACTTTGATTCGGCTCATTCCTAATTATATTTTACCATTGTAACGCAAATTTAGTATGCCTTTGAAAATTCTTCAGTCCTTCCCACATTTTACATTAAGTATTTTCAATTAGATTGTATAAACTCTGAAGACAGGGAAGGGTCATGCATCACTCATTATGTTATATCCCTTCATGGTACCTCTTCAAACCAAACTCTATGGCTGCAGAAAACCAAGGATCTGGATAAGCTATAGACAGTAATAAATACTTTTAGTACTGGAATAGAACTGAGAAATTAACTCATTACCATTAATTTTAGAAATGAGCAAAAAGACCCAAGAAGTAAACTAGAATTAGTTTCTAGATAAGAAGTTGTCTGCATTCACTATTTGCTCTGAGTTTTGCACCCTTATCCTATTACTTATTAATTATTATATAACACTCTATTTTTTAGAAACTAACATTTAAAATCTGAACCATGTAAAATAGAAAGGGAAATCAAATTTCATATCCATCCAACAATGCCTGCTCTGGTCAGACAATGAATGGTACTTGCCCTAGTGACAGAATTTCAGGCCTACAATATAGAAATCCAGCCAAAGATAAAATATCAGTTTCCTTTGCTGCTTTCAAATTGGATCCACAGTCAGTTATTTCTCCCCAGTTTTCCATCATTATTTCCTGAAGCAGAGTGAGTTACAGCGTTTCACCCCCAGATAGGTGATTTGATTATCTTTAGCATGTGGAATCTGTTACTCTCATAACGCTTATCGGCACTGGCACAAATTGAACACATTAATCACCAAAAAAAAAGGAGTCTGCAAGAAGGACAGGAACTAGTGAGTTTCACTGATAATGGAAAAATGCTCTTTTTTAAGGGACACATTACTAATATTAAGTTGAAAGGAAAAGACAAATTTTTTGTGCGGGCGGGGGAGAGTGACAACTATTAATATAATAAAGAATAAGGAAAATGGATTTGAATGGATATTAGGAGAATTGAGAGGCACTCACTCAATCTTCAGAGGGAAATAGTATTTGCCAATTATTTATATTTGATTCTAATGAAAAGCATACCAGACTCCCTTTGGGACTTTTTTGAGATGTAAAAGTTGGAGGAGGGCTGAAAAATCTGAGTTTAAAGATTATTATCTTATCTTTTCCCAAATGAACATGGATTTGTGCCTTCAAATGGTTAAGGCTTATCTCTGTGCAGCTGGAAGGCAATGCAGCACAAATCCGAGCCTTTGAGTGTTTAAAGCAAACGGAGAAGCAAAGCTCTGCAGGGGAAAGGCAGGCCCGGCGGCGAGGAGGGGCCCAGGGGGCGCTGCTATCGGTATCTCGCCCTCGTCCCTGCGCCCAGCCTGCGGGGCTGAGCTCGCCCATCTGTCACTGACGCACAGCGAGTCTGAGGCTCGTCCCTTTGACAAAAACGTCCCTTTTTGTTACCTTGCTATTATGCCGGGCAGCTTCTTGTCCATGAATTCCTGCATGCACTGGTGCTCCGTGGAATTGTTGAGAAACCTCCGAAAAGATTCAACATATCTGCCGTGGTCAGAAAACAAGCTCCTCATGGAAGATGCCATATTTGGTTTTCTGAAAGATAGGGAGGGAGGCAAGGTTTAACTTCCCCCTCCTCTTCCCAGTTCCCACTTTCTCTCCCCACCCCCACCAGTTTCTATCCAAGGCAAAAAAAAAAAAAAAAAGCAGCTAAGCTTGTTTTGAATTTAACAGGCACCAAAGGCTGGTGTGCAGAGCTCAGTGCTAGGTCAGTATTTGTACAGGACTTTACATTGATACTTTAACCCCTACACAGTTGTTTTCTCAGAAATAGAGGTACTAAAGCAAGGCAGTAAATCCACTGCTAAAACTTGTTTTAAAACTCCTGAAGTTCAGAAAGTCATAAAAACAGACTGCATGCAAATCACTTCCTGTTCTGTCCCCGGCTACCGCAAATAAGTCCCAAGAGGGAAAGTGGCCATTCCAGGCGACACACACAGATAAACAGGACAGCCACATGGCTACACACCACTTTCAGAAATCCGCAGCTGCTGAACCCTTTGGCAGAAGACTGTCACCTGCCTCTGTGTTTTCTACAGGAGAGTTTTGTGCTGTTACATCCCTCAACACTTAACTTTGAATTTATCTGCTGCCTTTCTTCAAATGCTGATTGATGTGTTGTAATTCAAGTCTCTTCAGAATAAACTATCAAGCAAGAGCATGTGAACTGAACTTTTAGCTAGAAGGTGTCAGAAGCTAAGAGACAGGGATTAGAGGGGTGAGAGAAAAGTCTTGGGGCAAGAATGCAGGACACCAGAGTAAAAAAGCCTAGTCTGTAGGAATCCTCCCCTGAGTGCTCTTAACATGGGATCATATATGCCTAGCGTTGGTTGCATGAGCCTTTGAAAGTCCAATGGTCTTACTGTCAGGTTCCTGTTCCCCGGTTCTTGGTTCCCAGTACCAAAGAATGGTTACTGATACCGACTTGATGGACTAAACCAGCAGGACAAACAAATGCAAGCGGGCCAAACAGAAAGATTTATTCAAGCACAGAACTTTCTGAAGAGGAAAGAGGTCTATTTCTGTTAGTGGAGACAACTCTGAGATTGAATAGGATTCTCTCCTTTATATTAAGGTTTTAATTCCACGTTAAGTTGGGGCTGAATATTCCTGGCTTTTCTTAGAAAGGGCTGGAGAGTTCCTGGAATGGCGAGTGTTCCCCATTTTTAACTTTGTAAGACAATTTCTGGGGGTTGCCATGGCATTTGTACTGTCATGGCATGGGTGGGTGTGATTTTTACTATGCTAATGAGGGGAGGTCACTTGAGGACACTGTCACCTTGCTTGTACACATGGCTCGAAGACCCCCTTTTGTGGCCTTGATCATATCTCCACTTTATGGTTTCTCTGCCTCTTTCTGTTGGTCAGTGCTTGGAAACCCCTATCGTAGACCAAATATCTGTTCAGTCCTTGGAAAACCCCTGGACAAGGCATCTGTTCCTCCTTCTCCTTATCCCTACCTAACATTACACTCCGGAGTACCCAAAGCTTGAGAGTATCCACATACTGGGCTTTTTACCTAGGAAATGGTCTTTAAGAAGGTCATCCTTTATCCAATCTAGGGTTATTATTAATAGTGTCTAACTCATGGAGGAGTTGTAAGGATTAAGTGAGTTAACCCATGTAAATCTCTTAGAAATGTGTCTGCTTAATCTGTTCCTTTTTTCTAATTAAGTTCCAAAACTGTCCTCTAAGCATTCAAAACTCTTCCAAACTTCTTATAAGCATGTCTTGGTCTCGCTATTCTCAGAGCCAGTGCTTTCATCCTAGAGGAAAATGCAAAGTGTGGAATGGCAGATTGATGTGGGTGACTCTGCTCGTAATGGACCATGTGACCTTGAGTGAAACGTAATCTTTCCTTTACTCATCAGTAAAATGGAAAGAATAAATTTTATCTCATAGGATTGTAGTGAGAATGACATAGATAGCATTTACAAAGTGCAGGCCTGTCCCTTCTGCAAAAATAAAACAGCAAAAAAAAGTTGTTGCTTCATTTATGGACACTGAAATTTGAGTTTCATATCATTTTCACACGTCACAAAATATTATTATTCTCTTGGATTTTTTTCAACCACTTAAAAATATTAAAGTTATTGTTAGCTCATGGGCTGCACAAAAACACATGTTGGGCTGGATTTGGCCCATGGACGTACTTGGAATAAGGTCTCCCTTCCCTAGTTCTCAATTCCTATCTCTATCCAACCAGCTTTCCCCTTTCTGAAATTGACTCTTGCAAGCTTTTGCTTCTTCTTTGACCATCTTCTATTCTTCTCTTTGGAGTTCAGTCCAAATCATTCATTCATTCATTCATATATTCATCTATCCAACAAATGTTTAGCAGGGTCTACTCTGTGCTATTCAGCTGAGAATATACATACTTGACCTTGTTTGGAAAAGTTCCTACTAACCTCTCTTAAATGAAAGTCAATCTTTTAAGACCAACCCCTCCCTTGCTTGTTGTCAGATCTCCCACAGAGTCTGCTCTGCATGTACATCACATTGAGGATTTTCTCTCCGATCCTTGTGCTTCCAGCCTGCTTGAGATCCTCTTTATTTTTCACCTACTGCACTAGTTTTCTTATTGGCCTTCCTGCTTTGGAATCACAGATCCTAACGAATTTTACTGCCACTGCCAAATTCGTTTTTTTAAAAGTCATTTTGGACAAAGACACTCCTCTCCCTCATAATGTTTACCCACTGACTCTCAAGTTAAGTACAAAACTCATTCTGCGACCCCCACTAATTATCTAGAATTATGTTCCATTTTCCTCTAGGCTTGCTGCTATATTCCCTTCAAATCGTGCTGCTTATCTGCATATATCCTTAAGCTGTCCTGCCTTTGGCCTCTCCTCATAATAGTCCCTTCTTCTATAATGCACTGCTTCCCATCTTACCCCACCCACTTCAAATTTTCCCATTATGCTACCACTTTCTTGAAGCCTTCCATATATCCCTCAAAAGAATTAGTGCTTGTGCTCTTTATTTCTGAGCCACTTGCAACCATTCAACCTTGTGTTACTGTTGTTAATATTTTTGCCTTACTTCTTCTCCTTCTCCTCATGTGATTGTTAGCTCATAAATACAGGAACTGAGTCACAGCTACTCCCCCTGATGTGTTGCCCACAGTAGGCTTTCAAATTTTTTTTTAAATGGTTAAAAATGTGCTTGAATATTTCCACTATTGAGGCGTTCTCTGCCCTCAAATGTTCTCCATCCATTTCATTATTGGGCAGCTCTATGTGTTACTAACAGCACTAATAATTCCATTTACTGAGCACTTACTATGTGCCAGGAATTGTGTGGAACTTTTCAAATCTAGTATAGGATTTACTCTTTACAGTACATCCATGAGCTTCCCTGTATTACAGATCAGAAAACTGAGTTTCTGAGAGGTTGAGTGAGCCCTTTGCTCAAGGATGCCTGGCTAGGAAGTAGCAAGGCTGGTGTAGAATTCCAGTTTATGAAACCCCAGGACTAGTGTTCTCACAAAAATCTTTATATTCAGCAAAAATCTGCCTCCCTGTAACTCCTAGATAGCACTCTATTTCTGGTTGCTTAAACTAAACAAAGTGCAATTTCTTCTCCATACAATACCCACTGAAAAATTTTAAATCAACTCTTAGGACACCCTCACTCCCCAAGGTGTCTCTTCCACAGTTCCTAATTATTTCTTTGACAATATGGCTTTAAATATTTCATTACTCTGGTCTCCTTCTTTGGAAAAATTCTAGTTTGTGTTCCTTTAAAAAGTGGTGTTTGAAAATAAACACACTATCTCAAAGGCTGCCTGACAAGTGGAGACTCCATTACTTTCTGTGCTTTGGCTAGTGTTTCCCAATGTCTTGCCCAACCAAAATTCTTTCAGATTTTACTAGGTACTCTGCAAATAATGGATTTCATGGTCAAATAATTTAGAAAGTGCTATATTCAGTAGCTTCCTCAGGATATTCATAATGGAAGTTCGTATATTAAAGGTTCACAAAACCTTTGTCACATGCCCTCTTGAGATGCAGATATGCTATGTCTACGGTACTTCTCTGGTTAGTCTTGCAGCTCCTCAAAAAACAAACAAAAAAAAAAAAAAAAAAAACAACAGAGAGAGAGAAAGAAAATCTTGTTGCTTTCATCATGACTTGTTTGATTAAATGCTGGTTTCAACAATCACAACTTCCTTTTAAAGTTGCATATAGAATATCTGTTTCATAATCCACAAGGCATCTGGAATTTCTTTGGGGATTAAAACATCTAGCTGGCTAGTTGAAATTACTAAATCTTGCGAATCCTTCTTTGCCTTATTTTGAAAACTGGAGCAACAATCTAGCACCTCCATCATTTGCCATGACTTCTCAAAGGTTACCAGCAATGACATTATTATTTCCTTTACAAGTTCTTTTAGCACACTAGGATGTAGTTCTTCTAGACCTTAAATAATTGTCTAATTTAAAATTCTTATTTATTTTCTTACCTATTTTGGGCTTCCATCCCCTATTACCTAGCCTTTATTAAGCTGTTACTGTGTCAAAGTGCCTTATATACATTATCTCATTTAATACTTCTAACCCTCGGGGGATGAAACTATTGACATCATCAAGTGAGACTCAGAGCAGATATATTGTACAGGGTCACATAATGCCTAAGAGAAGAGCCTGGATTCCAAGGCTCATTGCTTTAAAAATTATACCATACTGCCTCTCACCAATACCTTTTCAATATAAAGACCATTTACCATGTTAGAGAACACTGAGCAAAGAAGAAGTAGAGTAATTCTGTATTTTTCCTATCACCTGTTAATAGAATACCATCTATGCTAGGTCAAAACACTGCCACTTGTTTATTCTTCTTGCTTTGTATGTGCTAACCCAAAAAGTAAACAAATGAACAAAAGAGAAGAAAAAACAATAGTGAAATCCTCTGGGCCCATTTTTTTGTACATAGCATTCTTCATATAGCTCCATTCACCCTCATCTTTAGTCTTCTGAACACTGTTCTTACTGTCTGGCTTCTTATCCTTAGTTATATGCCCCATCTTCTAAGTGGCATAATACGCATGTATATGATAATGGCAATATTATTTAAATATCTTATTCAAATAGTTCAAAGAATATCATTTTCTTTTCACTTGCAAAGAATGGAGGAAGAAGATATTTTATACAAATTGATTGCCTTACTTGATCTACTGGTTTATTTGAAAATTAGCAGGCAGGTTGACCCAAATGTGGTCTCAAAGGGAGGACTGAAATCATAGCACATAAAATTTTAGAGCTTGATTAAACTGATAATTTCAGGCAAATATGACAGATGTCAGGAATCTTGCTTGCCATAGGACATTTGGCTAAGTTCCTCCTAAGTGTAGAAACAAGTCAAGAAGCAAGAAAACAAAGTGTTATACAAGCTTAGCATCTTACTAGGTAAATGATCTAACTGCTCTAAATTTTCTCTTTTTCCCATATTTAAACACTTAGAAATATGGTAGGCTAGATGATTTTTAAGGCTCCTTCAAGTTCTAATTAAATGTCTTAATCTTTTAAAAAAGATAAATTATTATGGACTTGTGAAACTAAAAGTAGTTATATAGATAGAGATATTTATAGAGTTCTATATTTTTGAAGTTTGTTGACTTTATATAGAATGTTCTTAGCCAAATTTTACCAATGTGAGTGGCTTAAGCTCACATTACTAATAATTATGCCATATTTTATTATTTTTAATGACATAGTTGTTTCTATTGCAATTTACTAATATAGAGTTAATAATGGTTTTGTTGTAATTAACTTAACACAGAAAAAAAGGCCCAAAATACACAATGAAACAAAGACATTTTATGTTTGACAAACCTAACCAAATGATGCAGAAGAAATATTTTGAGAAGAAGAAATATTAATTGAGAAGCAGGAGGGTGCATGGGTAGACAAATAATGTTAATAGCTATAGAACAGTAATCAATGACATTCTAAAACCATAAAGCTTATGTGAAATGTTTAAGGATGGGAACAAGGAAAGAGACAGTACAAAGAAGAAATAATCTAAGAACTGAGTTCCTATTCAATAATCCAAAAAAATTAAAAGTAACCTGGAAAGTACTAGATCCCCTTCCAAAAGTAAAGGTAAGTATTAATCACCTGGCAAATTAGTAGGAACTGGACAATTATCAAAACAAAAACCAAAAAAATTCAAAAATACAACAATCAATTCATCAAACAAGCTCCACCTAAGAGTCCATGTTACAGAACATGCAAGCTTCAGTGATTACCCTAAGGGGTAGATCTAATGGTGAACTGGGGATCTGGTGAAGGGAAAGGTTATGTAAGAGGATTTTTATACACATAGGGATAATGACAAGCAAACTTCTCTGGTATTTGATGAAAAAGCATGTGTTCAAGTATATGCTAGAACATTCTATCTGGTATGCCTTGCCTGTGCATGACTCAACACTGAAAAGGATACATCTGGCCATGGGGCCCAAAGATTACATTTTTAAAAATCAAAGCATAATTTACATACAGTAAAGGTCACAAATCTCAAGTGGACAGGTGGAGGAAGTTTTATATATGTATATATCCCTATAACCAACCTTCAGATCAAGATATAGAACATTTCTAGCCTCCTAGAATATTCACTCATACCTGAAATTAATAATACTCTTCCCACACCCCACCCCAGATAACAACAATTCTGACTTTTATTCCTATAGATTAGTTTTGCCTGTTCTTAAACTTTATACAAAAGAGCCATACTAAATATACTCTTTTGTGTCTACCTTCTTTTTTATTATAGAGATGGTGCCTCATTCTGTCATGTAGGCTGGAGTGCAGTGGTGCAATCCTAGCTCACTGCAGCCCTGAATTCCTAGGTTCAAGCAATCCTCCCACTTCAGCCTCCCAAGTAGCTTGGACTACAGGCATCAGCCTCCATGCCTGGCTAATTTTGTTTGTTGTTTAGAGATGGGGTCTTGTTATGTTAGCCAGGCTGGTCTCAAACTCATGTGCCTGTCTTCTTTAGCTCAACATAATATTTTTGAAGTTCATGCATTTTTTTTTTTGTGCATCAGCAGTTCATTCTGTTTTATTTATGCACTTTCTTCCCTTGTATAAATATTCCATACTTTTTAAAACTGTTTTTCACTTAATGGACATTTAGGCTGTTCCAGTTTGTGCTATTATGAAAAAAAGCTGGTAGAAACATTCCTGCACATGTCTTTTCATAGATATATGCACTCATTTCTATAACCATGAGTGAAATTGTTATGTTACAAGGTACTCATCTTATGGCCAGTCACATTTGTTTTGTACCCGCTGGAGGTGCATAGTAAAATGTATATTTTTAGTCAAGAAAAACTAACTGTTTAACTTTTATACCTCTAGCCAATGGTATTGTGGAGCTGATTGTTAGAATTTCAGGAATTTCGTGAGCTTGTTGGCATTACATTATTAGCTTGAAATGACCCATGGCAGCAGTATTTACACCATGAAAACTGGCAAACTCCATGAATCAGAACTTTAAAAAAAAATCCCTGTGGAGAGCAGATTGTTAAACAATTAGCAGCAAACTGCTGCTTTTAGCCTTATGATTATTTGCAAAGCAACTGTGGTGAACTTGAACCTTCTTTTAAATTAATTATCTGAGTTGTGATAAAACAACAGAGACCTCTTTTCTCCAGTCTCTAGCATGATCTTCCTGAACAGTGCAACTAATCACTATGTGGAGACCACTGGAAGAGGAGGGGTCCCCAACCTATGGTGAGTGGTATAAATATTTCATTATACATACAATGTAATAATAACAGAAATAAAGTGCACAATAAATGTAATGTGTTTGAATCATCTCAAAACCATCTCCCCCATTCTTGGTCCATGGAAAAATTGTCTTCCATGAAAACAATTCCTGGTGCCAAAAAGGTTGGGAACCACTGATCTAGAAACTAATCTAAGCATAGCTCCTAGGTCTGCCAGTTACTAGTATGGCATTGAGCAGGTTTTTTATGTTCTCTGAGCCTTATTTTCTTATCTGTGAAATGGAGATAATTCCTACTTTATAATAATTTGTGAAATTAAATGAAATAATATGTATCAAGTGTTCAGCATAGTATGTAGCATGTAGTAAGCTCTCTGATGTGAGACAGACTTCTCTAACACTCAGTTCCTTCACGTATAGGATGAAGACAATAATGCTATGCTAGTGACATGGCAGAATCTATGTCTGGTGGTCCAAAGGGAATTTTTAATACTGGGAACTCATGATAAAGGGGTTGGAGGACCTGAAAAGGCAAACGGGATGGTGAGGCAACCCACCAGGACAGGATGGTCCTACCCCCTGTGTGGCTGGAGGGACAAAGGCAGAACACGGGGTCACCAAGAAGCCAGAGCTAACTTGTAGAAGCTAGAACAATGAAGGAGACACAGCCATTCTTGGAGATGCTGCCTGAAACAGAAGGAAATGGACAGAAGTACCCAATATAGCCCCTCTTCCCACCCTCTCATCTCTGCCAATTTTCCCCCTTTACTAAAACTAGATGAAAATCTTGGGTGATGTAACTTTGTAGGTGTCAGCCCCTGGAAATACCGAACAGATCAGGGAAGGACAGGAAGTGGATCTAGCAGCATATATGCAATGACCAGCACAAGTGCTCACAATAGTATTAATACATTAATTTTGGTGTGAGAGTTAAAAAAGAAAAGCATAAAGCAAAATACCTAGAACATATGAAGTACTCATTGAATGCTAGATAATCACGATAAAATAGTGAAGATAAAAGGTGGCTATTATGATAACTACAGGTCCAAGAAAGGCCGGTACTCATGAACTCTTAAAAAGCTGAGATGTTCAACTGTGCTCATTAACTCTTTCAGTCACTAAGAAGATGGACTTTGTTTTATAAGTAGAGTATTTGGCCAGAAACTATTTCTTGGGAATGTGTCAGGGTTTTGGTAAGCTCATCAGAAAGGACCATCAGTGGGCACCTGGGACTCTTCTTGCCTCTGAAAGTTTCAGAGCTGGCCATGAGCAGGGTGAAGTGGCCCCTTCCTCCTCACGCACCCATAGGAAGTCAGTAAACAGAGCAGTGTGTGGCCGTGGCTTCCACTTCCTGTTACTCTGCTTACCAACTTCCTGTGGGACTTTGAGCAAGAACTTAAGTCAGCTGAGTTTAAGTTTCTTCAAAGGTAGAAAACTAGATGCCATCATCTCACCACCGGTTCTAAAATTCTAAGATAATTTGAGTTTAAAACTGTTAACAGAGATGTGGCTAATATTGGAAGTAGGAGGCCATTTCTGAAACATTTGGTGCTCCGTATTCCTCATTCTCTAACTCTTTGGTACCCCTCCTTCCCTAAAGCCAACTCCAGGCTATTTTCCATTTTTGAACATAGATTACACCAACATGATGCACTAACCATTTGGAAAACATAAGGGGATCATAGTAATTACCCATATGCTCTCAGGCAGTAGAAAATTAAAGTCTGTTTATCAATATGGCTAATTAAAAACAAAAGACCTATATATTCAATGTCTATTTTATTATCTCCTACACAGGACTCTAAGAGTTGGTTTTAAATATAATCAATACCTATTGAAGAACTAGCTCCTTTCTCAGTGTGTTCCACTGTCAGACATTATACATGGGGGTGTCAGTGAGTTCAAGTAGTTGGAAGATGACCTCCTGCAAACACAATTGCTGTCACATTTCAGGGCTGTCAATTCTGAGAGCATTTTAGGCCATCAAGTGAAATTTGTAGTCAATAAACACCTGGCTAAAAGCAGAGGCATAATGTACTCAAAAGTGCCTTCAATGTCTCTCTGTTCCACTGGTCCAAATTAATACTTCCATTGGTATAGTTCCAGCAGCAATGAAATGCAGACTGGGCAAAGATGGTGAAGCTATGTGGGATCAACTTTTGAAATTTTGCTTTTTCGTAATTCTGAATTAACCTGGTGCTATCTTGTCTCTGAAATTCCAGGCTATTAAGAAAAAAAGGAAAAAAGAAAATTTTAAAAAGCACAGTGATTTCTGCCTCCCACAAATGTATGCCCTGTTTTCTAGTCTGTTTTCAGTTTGGATGCCAAGTAAAATGCTGGTTGAAGCATCAATGTTGTTTAAAACTTTTCACAGTACATTTGGCCTTTCACTAGTCAGATAAATACTGAGAAGCTCACATGTTTTTCATAATATTGCTGCTAGAATCATTTTCTAAGGTTCATTTTTATCATCCTTTTATCTCCAGTCAGGATAAAGAATGAATGCATATTGAAATTTAATTTGTTTGGGGGATTTGTTTTGTTTAATTTGTTTTAAAATATTAAGTGCAATCCAATATTAAGAGGAGATGGCTCAACCTTCTTAATAGCCTTATCCAGAGAGATTTCCATAGTGAAAATAGGGGCAAAAGTAGATATTGATGATATTCAAGAAAATAATTTCAGAAAATCCCATGGAATGAGCCAAAATTGTGTCTAAAAACTCAAACTGGAATTAGAATTCAAAGCAAGGTCTCAGTGAATACAGGGCCCTGCACCTTGCTGCTAGACGGCAGGCGAAGGGAAGAATAAATGAGCTCCAGCTTTTGAGAAACTTAATTAAAAGTTATATCAAACCTGGGATTCTCCTGAAAGAATTTGTACTTACTTTAATAAAGGCAGTTTCTCACTGAGAAGCAATTTTAATTTTATTCCAGCGTTGCAATTCTGTGCTGAAAATGGCCTTTCTATGAGATCTTGTTCATTTTTGCACACACAATATATCCTCCCCACCCTCAGGACCTCCCTTTGGCACTCAGACAGGAGAGCATTTGCTGAAACAATGATAGGGACGCTCTGAAGACAATAGCTCTTCTCTGAACTTTATTACTGTAAGCTATAGTACTGCAAAAATCCAGACCACAAGCAATGCAGAGGTAAGAGGGAATCCATGTCTGCCAAATTTTCATTTCCAATTTTTAAATTCTAGTAGGGAATGAGAACAGATCAGTTGTTTTCCAGGGTTAAAATTTGTGGGAGGATTGAGTTACACAGGAGCAGCAAGAGGGAGATTTTGGGGAGTGAAGGCACTATTCTGTATTCTGAACATGGTGGTGGCATTTGTCAAAGCTCCTAGAACTGTACACCCAAAAAAGTGAATTTTACTGTATGTAAATTTAAAAAATTAATAAACAGGACAAGTGCAGTGGCTCATGCCTGTAATCCCAGCATTTTAGAAGACCAAGGCAGGAGGATCACTTGAGGCCAGCAGTTTAAGACCAACCTGGGCAACAGAGCAAGACCCCATCACTACAAAAAAAAAAATACAGAGCTGGGTGTGCCGGCATGCACCTGTAGTCCTAGCTACTTGGGAGACTGAAGCAGGATGATCACTTGAGCCCGAAGTTCGAGGCTGCAGTGAACTATAATCATGCCACTGCACTCCAGCCTGGGCAACAGAGAGAGACCCTATCTCTACAAAAAATTAATAAACAAATTAGCATTATCAACTTTGAAACTTTAAAAAACTGTGTCAGTTTTCTTTAGGTTAGTAGACTTGACATTTAAACTGCACTCTCTACTCTACTTCCCTAATTCCTATTTCAAAGCTTCCTTCCTTCCACCTGTCCTCATTCCTCACTTTCCCTAGGGTGTGCTAGGTGTGTTAGGATTTTCTGATTTCTCTTCTTTTGTGCAGGCATGAGGACACGCATGCATGCACACACACACATAAACATTGGAAGCCAAGGCTTCAAATTAATCATGATGATGAAAATAATTCAGACCTGGGAAGGAACATTCCAAGAGTCAGGACAATGTGCTGATGGAAGAGGCTTACAGAGAAAAGGTGTTGGGGTAGGGGCACTTTTTTTTTTCCAAGACCCCCGTGAATCTAAAGGGAAAGAAGAGAAGGATATCATAATAACACCTTATATTTGTAAACAGTGTTAGAGTTTACAGTAATCTTCCATTAGCTCCTGTAATACTCCATCAACCTGCATTGCCAACAATTTACAGATGAGGCAGCTGTGGTCTAGAACAGTGACTTGGCCATGGTCACACAACTAGAACATGAGAAATCTTGACTTGAGGTATGAATCATGCTTTTCATCATGGGTAAGCTTTGCACTAGGAGTTTCTAGAAGAAATGTATGGGTGACAGGGTGGAATTCCTAAGCTGCAGGAAGCATTAAGAAAGGAATCAAGACATCTTAAAATGGCCTGTTGTTCTGCCCACCGATCACTTCCTCTTTCCTTAAGGATGGTGCTTGCCACGTCTTCCATCACTCAGGACCTCAGGAGAGAAATACGGGCTTAAAGTACCAAGGTCAAACACAGCACCAGATATGAGGTAGCAGAGTCTTCGTCACACCCATTCCAGGGCGCCATTCCAGGTTTATTTCCAGCAAGTGGCCACCAGATCCACTTCCCCAGCCCGCCCTGTGAGGCTGTGAGAGGAGCACAGGCCTTCCTTCGGAGGATTGGAATAAATGTCTTCTCCACCTGCACCAGCTAGTCAGTCTCTGTTGCTTACAGAGAGGGATCTCGAATACTACCAACGCTGAAAAAAAAAATTCTAATCATATTTCTTGGAATCTTTTGGTTTTACAGGTATCTCAGGAGCCACATGGAAAGGACAGAGTCACACCAAGTCCCCTGGTTTCTCCTTTAACCAGAGAAGCTCAGCTTAAGGTTTTCTTACAAAAAAGGGTTTCTGCTGCCAAAACAGCAATAAAAAAAACAAGTTTGGAAACTATATATGGATGGCAGGGAAGAAGTTCTTTTATCTCTACCAAATTCCATTAATTTTTCCGGACTTTCTCTGGATATCAAGAAAGAGCCAGACAGATGCAAGTCTTCCAGTTTCAGGTAGAAGATTCTAGCAGTAAAAAGCCGTAGTATCTGCCTGCTATTTCCTCAGCATCCAAAATCTATACAGCTTATATTTGTAAGCTGGGTTCTGGAGACCCAGTGTATAGGCTATTTCTGCCACTTCTTAGCCATGTCATCTTGGGCAAATATCTTATTTCTACTGAAATTAAATTCTCCTTTCTGTACAGTAGAACTAATACTTTTCTGTCACCCTCAAGTGATACCCTGTGAGGCTCGAATGATGTAAGTAAAGTTGCCTTCTGCCTTTATAAATGATTCTATACATGCAAGATGAAATTATTACTATTACTGTCAGCCAAAAATCTTAAATCAGCTGGAGAGTTTGCATCGTGGTTGTGAAGGAAGTAAGCTAAGTAAGCTAGTTCATCCTGTGGAAGAAACAGCTGGTTTTAGTCACAGGAGGATGCACCATTTTATATCATGGCTCTGTGGTTAAATTCTCAGATGACACTGAAATTTTATAATCTTTAAACCTCAAGGGCCGATAGGCTTTGAATGACTTTCTTGCTTTTGATATATGTGGAGAGGTACAGCGTAATAAAAATGGTTGAAGAGCAATGATTTATACTTGCATTTATAAAAATTTGTATATTTATATACAAATATCATTTATGTACAATATCAATGACTAATATTTAAAATATATATTTTGATAAATTTGATTCATCTTTGTGTATTTTATTTGATTATCTGCATATTGATTATTTTACTACAAATTGTAAATTTTTAACTTCTACAGCATTTTAGCTAAGTACAACACGATGTGATTCCATGCTTATACAAAGGTGGGTTGGCTGAGGTTGTCATGAGCTCTGGTTATTAGCATGAAGAGTTTGGCTCCTATTCAGTCGTTGTGAAGAAGCCATTGAAATCCTTGAGAAGATTCATATGAAGGCAGCAGTGTTTTAGTAAGAAGCAAAAATTAATTGGATAATCACAATTAAGGAATTAGAAGGGAAAAACATAATTCACAATTTCTAACTTGGGAAACTGAAGGAATGGCATTGACCATGGGAAAGAAGGATCCAGCTGGATGCATGAGATGAAATTTCAGAACATGCAAAAGTTTTCAGATACGGCCAGAATGAAAACAGGAGCAGAGAGTACAGAATATTCTTGACTTGTATTCACTTTTAACAGCTGCTGCCGCCTGGTGGCTGTGACCCTGCTTCCATGGAAGGGAAAAAGCCCTGTTTAC
This sequence comes from Varecia variegata, assembly GCA_028533085.1. NCBI lineage: Eukaryota > Metazoa > Chordata > Mammalia > Primates > Lemuridae > Varecia > Varecia variegata. Next base: position 74,699,833 of record CM052439.1, read on the forward strand.
TCTTGATCCTGCAGACCTAAGCCGGGTAGAAGCCGGATAGAAGGAACTTTGGCCTGGCATACCAGAGATCGAGTTTGCCGAGCACAAGGGCTAAAGACCATAACATGTCTAGTCCTTCAAGATCCTCTAGATACACTTTAATGATTTCTGAAGGAACTCACAGCCAAAGCTCTAATCCAGCAAGCCTTCTGACACGGATTAAAACTTCAGATCCTGTAACATATGGTTGGATTACTACATCCTGTTACATATGTTTTAATTACTACTCTCAGTTTCCTTTTGATTCAAAAAACCTCATATCTGGCACTCTATTTGACCTTGGTACTTTAAGCCTGTACCTCTCTCCCAAGGCCCTAAATGTTGGAAGACGTAGCAAGCACCATCGTTAAGGAAAGAGGAAGTGATAGGTGGACAGACAGACTCACAGTGAGAAAGACTAGGAAAAGAAGCAGCTTGGAATATCTCAAGGAATAAATTAACGAATGTATTTTTCTGAAGCAACGTCATGTTAAGGGTACATAGCTGCTACTGATCTTGATTCTGAGAATGAAATTTCCTCTCCCAACCAACATCCCATCACCTGTAACTTATGGTAATTTCCCAAGAACCATAGGCCATTTTAAGATGTCTTGATTCCTTTCTTAATGCTTCCTGCTGCTTTGAAATTCCACCCTGTCACCCATACATTTCTCCTAGAAACGCCTAGTACAGAGGTTATCCATGTGAGAAACCTTCCTAAACTCTCCCCAGGCAGAAGCAGCATTTTTTCCCTCTGTACCATCACTGATTGCATTTTGTTTTCACCTTATTATAGTTTTATTATCTACTCATTATACTTCTAGCAAAGCAATGTGCATTGTCTTAGTGCTCTCAAGCTTCTGTAACAAAATACCATCAACTGGGTACCTTATAAACAACAGAAATTTATTTCTCACCGTTCTAGAAGCTAAGGGTCTAAGATCAAGGCATAGGCAGGATCAGTGTCTGGTTAGGGCCTCCATTCTCTTTGACGAGAACGTATTGCTTCTCACTGTGCTCTCACATGATAGAAGAGGCATGGCAGCTCCCTGGCTGTTAATCTCCTTCAGGAGAATTCCTTCTTCATGATTTAATCACTTTTCAAAGGCCCCTGTCTCCTAATATCATCGCCTTGGAGGTTACAATCTCAGCATATGAATTTCGAGGAGACACAAACATTCATACCATAGCATGTAACATATCTGTTTAAATGTGTGTCAGTTTCACTGCACTTTGACCTTCTTGGGGTTAGACATTGTGTCTTTGAATTATGTATTCCAGATATTCTTTTGGTTGGTGGCTGCTAGAATAGATAATGTCCCTCTCCCTCACTCCAGGAGGATAATTCTGGGGAGAAATTGAATATGTATGTGATAGACCTTGAGTATACCAGATTCTATGAGGGTTAGGGAATGAATGCAGGGTTTATGTAAGAGTCGGCATGTTTGTGACACCCATGGACCCTGAGCTTTTGAGTTTCACAGGGCTCAGAACAAATGGGTGGTATTTGCCAACAAGTGGGTGTCATCATCCATTTGGCTCTTTTACCAAGGATCCATTTACTGACAACTTGTAGACACTGTGTCTGGGGCTCTTCCCTTCCTCTAAAGAGGACTCCTCTGCCTTTGCCAGGGTGTAGCTTCTGACTACCCCACCATGCGCTGGGAGCGAGGCAACAGAGGATGTCTGGGAAGCCTGAGGTTAAGTATCCAGAACAGGGAGGAAACAGAGGTTATCCAAGGAAGAGAAAAAAGATTGAAAAGCAAAATAATACTGCCATCAATACCCTCAAATGGATAAGAGAAGGTATCATAGCCATAGGACAGTGCCATGAAAAAGAAAATTTTAAATACAATAGCCAAGATAAGTTTAGTAGAAGGGTTAGAAGATAAAACTGAGGTATCTCTTTGAAAATAAAGCAAAAAAGCTTAAAAAGGGGGCCAGGAGTGGAAGAGGGAATCAGAGGACATAGAATCAGAGAGAAGGTATCATGAGAAAGGCTTAATGAAGGGAATCATGCCAAGAAAATGCAGTCTCTAAAGCTGAAAAACACAGGAAAGTAGATTCTCTTCTAGAGCCTCCAGGAAGAAGGTCAGCCCTGCCAACACCTTGATTTTAGCTCAGTGGGATATTATTTTGGACTTCTGGCCTCCAGAAGTACAAGATAATAAATTTATGTTGCTTCAAGCTTCTAAGTTTGTAGTAATTTATTACAGCAGCCATTGGAAACTAAAAGAGAGCATATTGCATTTCTCATTTATTCCCTTCCCTGGTTGCTTTGGGACATTTACTCCAGCCCTGCTTCCTTTGTCTCTAATCCCCAATCACCAGGAATTTCTCCTCCTTCCCAGAGTCGTCTCTGTTCTGCTGGAACAGCCACCTCTACTCACTGTAGTAGACCTGTCCTAACTCCTTGCCAGCTTCTGGTTCCTGAATCACAGAGGGTCACTGAGTTATCTCGGACTCTGGCTGTCCTAACCAATTCCCACGCCCAGCCCCTGCCGAAGACAGCACTGACAAGAACACTCACCCCTACTGCAGGTCCTTTGGCATCGTCACAGGTTCCGTACTGTGTCTCTCTCCCACCCAGCCCTCTTGGGGCTCCAGTGCAATTCTGTGACTGTTTTTAACACATGAATCTTAGTTATTTTGATGAAACTCTCCATGCACAGTTTTAAAACAAAAAAATTGCCTTTTCAATGAGCCAGCTCATCTGTGGCCAAATCCTTGATATCAGTCATAAAATCTATACTACTGGGGTTCAGTTCCTGCCAATCCACAAATAATTATTAAATAAGAATCCTTTCTTTTAGGGCTGCAAAGGATTACAAAGACTGCTGAAAACTGGGATCTTTAGCCAGATGTTTAAGGGGAAAAGGGTACGTGGGTTTATTGAGAAGTAAATAATGATGAGAGATCCCAAAGTGGGCCACTGAGTGCGGAGAACCATTAGTGTGATATGGAGACAATAAGAGTGTTAGATCTGGCAGAAGCAGGAAATTTGCAAGGGAGGTCAAGTTCATCTGAGTTCAGAATCTAAGTCATATGACAAAGTGCCTGGCTCAAGACCAAGTTGCCCCAATTACCCATTTTCCTCTGACCTAAGACTAAAATCAAATTATGCTCTGATCAGCAGGAAAGGAGGCTTGGTGAGCGTTTAATACCCACAACCTCTGTCTGATCTCTTTTACTGAGCACTAGGAGGAGGCCTGCAAATGCAAACAAAACTTGCAACAAGGATGTTGCATCAGGCTGGCAAAATCTCATTTCAGGAGACAACCACACTGTCGGGGACAAAGAACAGATTCTCCTGTCTCCTCTGATTCTCCAAGGTTGTTTTCATTAAAATGGAAATTTCCAAGGTTTTATGCGGAGCTCACATGTCCATGAAAGAGCTGCCTCACCAGCAAGCAGAGCCATAATTGTCTTCTCCTGTTCCTGAACTCAGCGCTCAGCTGTTCATTAATTGATGATGCACCCCAAGAGCATAACATTTCCAAACTGTGGCTGCTAAACAAGACCGTGGTGAACACAGTATTGCCTGTGCATTAGTCCTGCTGCTCCCTCCTTTCTGTGATGCACTTCTAATTATAATTTTATTCATCTTTCACTTGGCATATGCATATTGAACTTCTAGCGCAATACGCCACTCTATTAGATGCTGTGGAGGACACAGAGATAAACAGGATGGAATCAGTACCTCTGAGGCAAAGCCGGCAGCCAGGGTAACCCTTGGAGGAATGTGGAGTGTGTGGCCACCACCTTGGAGTTAAGGATACAAAACCCAAATTACTACGTCCCTTTGTGTTAAGCCTTCTATTTTTATTAATACCATCGACAAAAAGTTTTTCCTTGATAATTTTAGTTGCAAAATAAAAGACTCAAGAAATATTTGGGCAATATTGTTAGACTCCATTGGACACTTTGATTGGTGGTTAATCCTTGTAATAACCTTACGAGGAAAATTACATTACCCTCCTATTATATGTTACCTACATTTTTCAAGTCTTCATGAGACTGTCACAAATGAGTTGAAATAATTGGCTGTAACTTAGGTTCTAATTGCCCTTGCCCTCACTCACCAATAAAGGACATCTAGGAACACATGCATTTCTATCCAAACAAGCCACTGTTCATGCAACATGGGCTCAGGGCTGTCTATTCCTGGGGGAACCATAGCACTGGCCCAGCAAAGCCTGTGCTACGGTTGGGATCCTTGCTCGGCAAAGATGAGAGAATCTGGACTCTGTGTGTTGGTGTGCTGCTCAAGGGTGCATGCTTCTGAAAGATCGTTGCTTTGCACTTCTGACTCCAAGTGCAGCATCTTCCCTCTTTGCTTGAACTGAACAACCTCTGCATAAATAGAAAATCATTACACATTCTCTCGCTTGTGCATTATTACTACCGACTTTTGCAATCACACAGATTAGTTTCCTTTGGCAGATCAGCTGGAATTGCAGCAATTGGGTGAGAAGGTTGGGACAGAAGAGTTGGAGTCTGAAAGCAGCCTCATGAGACAAAAGCGTGGTGGATCCTGAAGACAGCGAACCCCAGGGACACAGAGTAGCCCGAGGAGGGGGCAGTGCCAAGTACAGACCTCACTGTTTGTCTGATCTGAGCATAGTTTTGATGACATTTTGTACTTAATGCTAGTAACTAGACCACAAAGGTCACTAGCTAAGCAGAAATCCATACGGATATTAACCAATTGCCCACTCCATGCCAAGCACCTATGCCAATGTTCGGTGGCTGTCATCTATTTGTACAATCTTCTCAAGCTCATAAGATCTTTTGGGACAGAAAATGCATCTTGCTTCTTGTGCTCCCTCACTGTCTTTTCCTTAGTACATGATTAGAAGATTTTGTTGTTTCAAATTTCAAAAGGAAGGAGATTAAGCAATTATTAACCAAATGGATCTTCCTCAAATATGGCCAATGCCCTCTCTTGGGATGTAAATCCCTGTACTTTATTCTAAGAAGTAACTCTGCAGTCATTGCTATGGTAAGTTCAGGCTTATGCTCTTCTCCTTTGCACATCAGCGGATGCATTTTCTTTTTCTTTTTTTTTTTTTGCAGGATTAAGGAAGCCAACCCCTCAGCCTCTTGGAGACAGTGCTCATCTATTGCAGCTAAAATATCTCTTCTTGGAAGGCCATGACCCCAGAGAGGTGAGCGTTGTACTTTTTCTAAGGCAGCGAATATTTCATCTCTCTTATTTTGGACGCGTATTGAACCATATATTATTCCCGCTGGCTGCCCCGGTCTGCTCACTCTCGGCTCCTTCTTCTCTCATCTTCAAGGGAGAGCTTTAAATTGCACAGGAATTCCAACTGTACCATCCCTTTTACTCATGACATTTCTACGAGCTTCAAGTACCCAAGGAGAATTCTGTTTCTCTGCGTCTCCCAATGGAATTGGTGTGGACAGAAGGGCCTACCCCACCCCATTTGCAGGAACTATTTCTTACGTTCAGTAATTTTAAAGCAATGCACCTCCTCGGGCTCTTAAATATGTCACTGCAGGAGCTGCTGCTCCCCTTCTCCCATCTCCTTCATCATCCATGTGTCAGACATGCCTCAGGCCTGCTGGGCATCTGCTGTTTACCAGCGAGCCCCTCTCTGCCCCCAGGCCCTGGTAAAGCCCTCTGAGGAATGAATTATTAGAAACACAAGCATCCACAGAGAACATAATCCGAACTGTTTTAGTTCCCAGCTTGGCAAAAATAGATAGCGCATTAACAGAAGGTTTGCTCACTGAAAGCTCTGTTCATAACCAAAAAATAAAAATAAAAAGGAAGTAACTTCTCTGCTCCTGTGGTTACTGACATGCTCAGGGTAGCTTTAAAATGGTGATTTTTGTCAATTTTATTGGACCAATCCATTTTTTGAGAAACAACTATGGACCAGACATTTTATATAATTTTGATGATATTTTGATGAATAAAACATCTGCAAGGCAAGGCCACAGACTTATTGGGAGAGACAAACATATAACCAGAAAATTATAGCAGAGGTGGCTCGGACAATAGCAATGCTATTTGCCAATAAGAAGGCAGCCTAAGAGAGTGTGGAAAAAATAAACCAGGAAGTGGCAGGAAGTGGCACCAAAATTGAGGCTTAAAGATCAAATAGTTACTACCTTTTTAAAAAGGAAGAGATTGGTAGAAAGGAGAAAAAAAATATTTCTGTTGTTCTTCAGCTTGTATGTATTATTAGCACACTCTGGGGAGTCTGTAACTCCTGCTTCTTCAGAATTCATTACACCTGGCGAGTTCCATGGGCCTGTGCCCCCATATAATTTCTGTGCATTTGCTTAATTAAGACACCGTGATAGACTGGGCAGACATTTCCTGGCAATTTATGATCAGCTGGAGGAGCTTAAGTCTTAAAGCAAAGCTGTGAAAATATGCAGTTATGTTTATATAAAAAGTAGGGAAATTATTACCTTTTCATGTCTTGATCAGCCAAAAGTTGAAAAGGCACATTGTTGTGGTTGACAGGCTGCATTTATAGTCTTGGGTTTTTTCCTAATCACTAGAAGCCACCCACAAATAAACAGGAAGAGAGAAATACACACTCTGAGGTTGACACTTTCTCTTCTGCATTAGGTATTTGGAATCCAGGTTAACTTGAAAAACTTCCCTAAGAGTCATTGCTGCTTAACATTGGAATTGCTTAGAGAGCTTTGTGGTGCAACCATCATAAAGACCTTTACAAATATCTTTATCTAATCAAGATAGGTTTAGCAGAGCTCTGAGGAATGGTTGAATGAGCATAATAAGCCCACTGATTGTTTTATAAAGTGTTTTGAATTTGTCAATTCTAAGTGTAACACTTGGATTTTTCACAGAAATTACCACATAGTACGATGTTGTTTACCTGTACTGAGTTCATACACGATTCCAAGCTCTGTACCAACCAAATGTTTTCCATCTGTAACAGGGATAAGGTTTTGGACATACTTGCTCATTTAAGTTTTCTTATGATTGGACTTACTTCTTTTCTTGCACCCTGCTATATTCTGAATGTTTTTGTCCCCCCAAAATTTGTATGTTAAAGTCCTAATTCCCAAGGTGATAATGTTAAGAGGTAGGGCCTGTGGGAGGTGATTAGGTCATTAGGGCAGAGCCCTTACCAATGGGATTAGTGCTCTTATAAAAGACACCCAAACGACACCCCTCACCTCTTCCATTATGTGAGGACACACTGAGAAGGCGCCATCTAGGAACCAGAAAATGGGTTCTCAGCAGACCTAAAATCTGCTGGTGCCTTGATCTTGGACTTCCCTGATTCCAGATCTGTGAGAAGTCAATTTCTGTTGTTTATAGGCTACTCAGTCCATGGCATTTTGTTATAGTAGCCTGAATGGACTAAGACACATCCATTTCCATCATTTGGGCTGAACCATGAGACTGGAGTCTTAAGGGAAGTTAGGAATGAGGAACAAATGATATAGGAAAAGATCCCTTCAAATAGGTAGTGAATATAAAAGAAAAGCTTACCCCTTTCCATCCTAAGGATAACAGAAGAAGAAAAAAGGTAGAAGTAGACCAAAAAGGTTCTTAATCCCACTGTCTCATATAAGAATCACGCATCAAATGCAGAAGTTTTGTAGGAACACAGAAGTAGGTATGGGGCAGCAAACAAACACCAGAGGAGTAGTGTCCTTTCCAGGACAGACTGTGGCAGAGGCTGCAGGCCCCTACAACAGCCTGGACCTTCAGCTGGAAGCCAGGTCCAACCTGGCTCCGGAGCGATTCCGTGGGGAGACTGCAGGGTGGGCTAGATGAGTTCACCACGGAGCTCCCGGCTCCCCAGTGTCTGCACTGGGTATCACAGGGACCCAAAAGTTCAATTCCTGGATCAGACCAAAATCACATGATTCCCTCCACTATCAATGCGGGTGCTGGTTTATAAAGACTAGAGCAGGTATAGAGCACTAAAAAGCCACATTTCCCCCCACATTTGACGCTAACATGAGTATATTTATAACCCCACTACACGTGTGTTGTCTCATTGAATTCCCAAAACAACCCTGCAAGGTCAGTATTGCTATTTGTCAGTTAAAGAAACAGATCAGAAAAGTCATGTAATTCACCTATAGTTTTAACAGCTAGAAATGTAATATGCATTAGAATACAGATCAGTTTGAATCTAAAAGTCATGGTCTTGCCATGATGACTCATGAGTTCCTTTTTTCCTGAATGTAGAAACATAAAATGCTTTGTATTTGAAGGAAGAGAAATACAATCAATGTTGGGTATGCAATGAGCCTTTTGTCTTCAGGGACTCTTATTGAGACCTATGAGGAGATATAAATGAGAAAGAATTGCCATCTAATAGGTCTAAAGCTCAGCATGGCACAACTGGGGGTTGAGTGCAGGCAGCGCCTCCAAATGTGACAGGGCTAACGGTTGAAAGTTACATCTTTGGAGCTGTTTGTTGGAGAAATGAAGAAACACACAAAAAAATAAAGATTGCTCAAGAGGTATAGCAAGTGGCATGTAGTGCTGTTTTAATTAGGAGAGGAAAGAGCAGAGCTGAACAATT
>CM052439.1:74708899-74726297 GCA_028533085.1 Varecia variegata
GGTGGAACAAGCCCTTCACCACTCACTGCACCTGCATCCTCAAATTGACAGACGTTGGCTCTTCTCTCACCCTCTAGAGCTAAAACATAAGCTGTACGTGGTCTTACACTTCCTCTTCCTTGTGTGAACACATTGTCCACATGCTTCTGGAGTCACATAGCTCCATAGGCAAGGACAGGTGAGAAAGGTCTGGGAAAAGAACTTGAACATGGCATGGGCTAGAGAACACTCTGAAAAAGCTAAAGAAAGGTGCCATTTTTTTCTCCATGTCAAGGAGAATGAAGGGCTGAGAAGGAGATTGGACAGTTATTCACCAAACCCATTTCTTTCTCCCAGGCACTCTGTAGACAACACATTCCAACCTCCTGCACACTTAGGTGGCACGTACTGTGTCTGCCCAGTGTGGCATGGGCAGAAATGATGACTGACTTTGGCCCCTTACCCTTTCTGTGCACAATTACCTTCCTCTTCCCTTGTTGCTGCTGGACGTTGACGCTTAGGGAGACCCTGGAAGCTCCGTGCTGAAGACGGTGGATCCTCTTTGAGCCTGGACATCTGAACGACTGTGTAGACCATCATTATGGACCATAATGTGTCCTTATAATTAGAGGCAGAGAGACCAGAGTGTGCTCTCTCTCCTCCTTCCCTTGAGAGCACAGAGGAAAGACCACGTGAGGACACAGTGAGAAGGTGGCCATCTGCAAGGCAGGAAGAGAGCCCTTACCAGAAACAAACTCTGATTGCCTCTTGATCTTGGACTTCTAGCCTCCAGAATTGAGATAAAAAAATTTTGTTGTTGTTTAAGCTGCACAATCTATGATAATTTGTTACGGCAGCCAGAGCAGACCAATACAACCATAGATCCCACTCTCACTCCCACTCCTGCTGCAGATTGGATTTTTCATGATGAAAAATAAATCTCTTTTTTTGTTAAGCCACTGAGATGTCAGGCTTTATCTCTTACAACAGCTAGTGTTTACATTTCTAATACAAAAACCAAGCAGAGCTAATTAAGTGTGTGATATCCCTTTTCTCAAAGTGTACAGGCTGAGTTTTTATAAGCAAACTTTACCTTAGTGCAAAAGATTCCTTAGGGCCAACTACCCAGATCATTTTTTTAAATGCTAACAGTCCTTTAATAAGACATTTTAAAAATAAGGGTAGTTATTTAAGCCCACTAATTTTTTAAACATTTTATCCTCATAGAAATCTATGAGGTAGAATTTTTATTATCCCTGTGTTACAGACTGGGATAGTGAGGCACAGAGATGTTGAGTGACCAACCCAAGAGTCAGGATGTGAACACAGGCATTCTGACTCCAGAATCTATAGTCTCCATTACTACTGGTACTAATTCATTTATCTTTCTTGTCCATGTTTTCATTTATTTTCTTTAACCTACAATAAGACTTTGGTTTTTTACTGTCTGGGGATGAGGTAAGAATATTGCAAATAGTAAAAAAAAATATTAATTGAAACACACATAATGTATCTTATTCTGACATCAGAAAGATTCAGACTTATTTTGACCATGACTCTCAATGATTCATCTCTCAAACTGTGCTCTCTAGACCTTGGTATGGGAGGACATAGGCTCAGAGTCTGAGAGATCTCTCTCCCCCACTTCCCAGAAGTAGGTTGCATGCACTATTCAAGTTTGAGAAACTCAGTTAGATAAGACCTGTTTAAAGGAGGAAGCTTGCATTTTATGCTTAATTTATACTTTACACTTTGCACATCACAGACTGTGAAAAAAAATCTGGTAGACATAATAATTTTGGATTTTTAATCCCAGGTTGATAAAGCTTTTCCAAATATATTTCTCTTTCTAAATAATCTAAGGCTTTTATCCTCCCCACTTTTCTTTCTACCTAAGATTTACATGGCTTAGTTTATGCTGTTTTTACTTTTCATTGTAGTTAATCTTTTGCAATAGCATTTTGTACTAGTACTAGTAATGTTCCTGTGCTTAGTTCTCAACTTTGTTATTCCCCAAGTCGGTTTTATTAATTTACTAAGGGAGGATCAGGAGCATCTGAATTGATTGGATGATAGTGGGCTAGTAGGAAACCACAGGCCTCAGAGTCAAACAAATCTGGATTTAAATCCTGGCTCTAACGCAACCCAGGACCCTGAGCAGGTCAGGTATGCTCACTAGGCTCAGTGTCTAAGTCTCAAAAAGAAAGTGATAAAATCTACCTCACATAATTGTTGAAAAGACAATTATGTTGTTGGAGAACATGGCATTATAGTGTCTATAACTTATCAGGTGGACAGCAAATTATTATGATGGTGATAAAAGTTTTAAAACTATCCATTAAAGGTCCTAGAAGTTTTACTTTAACTTGTAGATTTTTGTTCAACAGAGAGAAAAAGAATTTGGTGGAAACTATAATCCCAAAGGTTCTCATGTTTTGCCTTTGTAAGATATTACCCAATTTTTTATATAAGCCAAATATCTTTTCCTAACATTTCTTTATTAAATTGTCTATAAATACCTAGCTCCTGAAATATTCTTTAAACTGGTCTTAACGTCCAACTGGTTCCCCCATTAATTAATGAGTTGAACAAAATCCTTGACACATGTTTGTCTTAGTTTGCATAAGAGTTCTCATTTTCCCTTTTTGAAATTATACTTTAGCAATAGGAATAGAAGTCACAGTCAAAATGTTAGCACTTATGATAGAAATAATTATATCACTCACAGTTTACTCAAGAAAAATTGGTGACTCTAGATAAGACAAAAAAAAAAAAAGGTTTAAGGCAGGGATCAGGAAGCTTACACAAACCTTGGAAGACTGAGGAAGCTGAGGTCAAGGAACCACAGTGGACAACTTCAGCCTCACGTCCCAGCTGAGTGGTTCCCTGTCCATTTGTCCATGACTCCTGACCTTTTAGAAATTTTTCTTCAACTTTCACAGTCTGCAACGATGAAGGAAATGGTTTTCCAGTGAACCAGAAATGTTTGTCCACATTTCTGCCTACAACCACCTCTAGAAAATGATAGCCTTTTCTTCTTTTCAGTCTTCCAAAACTCCAGCAAAAGACATCTTCTTGGTATACCCAACTGAAACCATATAGGGAAGAGCATTCTGCAAATGTAGCCCCCAACTTTTCTGAAAGCCAGAGGAAAGCTTAGAAGGGAGCAGAGGTGATGTCAAATTAGCAATAAATAACCCAGGACTGAAGCTCAGCTTGGCACCAGTCTCCGTGGGTACTCACTCACATGCTTAAGGAAGAGTATATTGGTTTAACACTCAATAAGCCAAATTACAGTTAAAGGATCACTTGGTTCAGATGGAAGCAAACAAAAGGAGGCTAAAGCATCTTTAAACAGATTTGACAGATTTTACTAGGTTGTAAAATACCAAAAACTTGTTATTTTTCAACCTGAGAACATAGCATGGACTAGAGGGAAGAATACAAGACTAGAAGCCAGGAAACGTGGGTTCCAACTCCGGATCATCCTTTAACTCTAGCTGAGTAAGACCTGTGGCCAGTCACTTCCCCCCTCTGTGCTTCAGGCTGTCCCGTCCGTAAAACAAGGGAAATACTATCTGCCATAGCTCAGAGAATCACCACAAGGTTAACATGTATGGAAATATTTTGAAGTGTGCAAATGCCATATCAATATTAAGGTCCCCATATCAACATAAAGGCCTAATGTTTCCTTGGCTTAGTCTGAAGAGGCTTCCAACATAAGGCTGGACTGGTGATAGATAAAAAAGAAACAGAAAGTGGAGCTGGGATACTTACAGAGTTCACGCATTTGTAACATTCTTCAGATGTGGTCTGTACCAGTCCAAAATTTATCAAGAAAAATCATGTTTTGAATGTAGCCAAATAACTTTCTAATTCAAATGATATGATTCTGAGAACATGTTTGAAAAGTAATGGAGCGAGGATCAGAATTAGGAGGGTCAATGCAGAATACAGGTGTTTGAAAATAAGTGTAGTATTTGGCCACAGAAAAATAAAAGCTAAACAGAAAAACACAGAAAATAAACCGTCAATATCAGTTATTTTAAAGGGCATATTGTATGAGGGAGAGATGGTTTTAACACATTTAATAAATGTCAATGTTTATTATGTCCCATAACTCACTGTGGCCTCAGTTTACTCATCTGTAAAATGAGGATATATTGAAATAGTCTATGTATAAGATGTGCGTATGTGTTTGTGAGCAACGTGAATTATATTTACACATGTAAAGGTTTTTTTAGTTGCGGCAAAACTATAATAAAACAAATGAAAGCAAACGTTTTACTTTCACGACAACCAGCTTATCCTATCAGGTAACTCTGGTCCTAAAGCACTATTGTCTCTGATTTCCAAAGCCTATCTAGATCTTATGTCTCAAGAATAACAGGTACTTAACTATTAATAGAAATAGTTTGTGAATTTATCTAGTAATAAAGGAGGAAGAGGAGGAGAAGGAAAATGAGAAGATTATGCTTGTGAGATTATAGTAACAGCCATTTGTCTTGAAGGGCCACATTCTGAACATTAATTTTATCTCCTGGAGGAATAAGACTCAATCCATCTAGTAGGTAGTATACCAACCAAAAGCCTCCACCACCACAGTAGGAATTAGGTCATCAAATTATGTGTAATGGACTGATATGCCCCCAAAACTTATATGTTGAAATCCTCACCTCCCAGTAAGATGGCATTAGGAGATGTGGCCTTTCATAGGTGACCAGGGTGAATGGGATTAGTGCCCTTCGTGAAGAGATGCCAGGACTCCTTGCTCCTTCTACCATGTGAGGACACAGAAGACAGTCATCATAATAAACCAGGAAACGGGCCCTCACCAGACACCAACTCTGATAGCACCTTAATCTCTGATTTCCAAGCCTCCAGTACCATGAGAAATAAATTTTTGTAGTTTATAAATTATTCTGTTTACAGTAATTTTGTTATAACAGCCTGAATGGACTAAGATACCATCCTTAAGTAGGGCAGTCATTCTAAAGTCATTACAACCCAGCAAAATCAAAAAGATTTAATCAGAAATTCTCATTTCTGAGACATAATAAAGCTGGGAAATTTAGGAATGGTAAATGACTTCATGAGGGACATTTAGTATCATTGCCCTCTGGCAGGATGTCCCCAAAATCCAGAACATTATTCTCTGGGTGGGACAGATTTGGGAGTGTACATGCTACCTTATCAGGTCTCTTCACCTTCCTGGGAAACTAATACTTCCCAGCACACAACTCAATTAAAATCAGCAATGTACTCTGAAAGTTCATCTAACACTTCTAAAAGAGTGAAAAGTCTGAAGAAAAAATGCAAGGTATTGGTGGCAGTAGGGGAGGGTGAGGGGGAATTTCTTGAGCAAGAAGAAGTACTTTTATGTAGAAATACATTATGCAATGGTACTTTCTGAACTGCAAAGAAGAAATAATTTCTTTTTGTCATTCTTGTTGCATCTAAGAATAAAGTGTTGACTCAATTTCTAAATAAAACATATTCTGTTGATATAGAACTTTACTCAAAATGGAAGGGCTTAAATTGTGATTAAAAATAGTAGGCAGAGTGTACCTCTATGTCCATAGTAGCATTATTTACAATAGTTAAAATTAGGAGCAACCCCAGGGTCCACCCATGGATGAATGGATAAAGAAAATGTGGTATATACGTACAATGGAATGTTATTCAGCCTTAAAAGGGAATAACCTCTGATACACTCTATAATATGGTTAAATCTTGAAAACACTACTCTAAGTGAAATATGGCAGTCACAAAGACACACTGCTTATATGAAGTATTAAGCATATTTTGCTTATATGAAGTACTAAACATACAAAGTAGTCAAATTCATAGAAACAGAATGCAGAATGGTGGTTGTCAGAGGCTGGGGGAGAGGAGAATGGAGAGTTGTTTAACGAGGATAGAGTTTCAGTTTTGCAAGATGGAAAAGTTCTAGAGATGGTACAACAATGTGAATATACTTAACACTACTGAACTGTACACTGAAAAGTGGTTAAGAAGGTAAAAATTTATGTTATGTGTGTTTTATCACAATTTTTAAAATTAGTAAAAAAAATTATAGGACAAAATTTATTTCTAATTGTGGCTTCCTACCACCAATTTAGGAGAGTTTTGTTGTGGACTTTTTGGTGATTTACTTTGTCAAATTTTATTGGATCATGGGTTTGTTTTCCAAATGAAAAAATGGCTAAGACAAGGAAGCTTGGAAGCATAAGACATTTGTTAAGTCACTCCCAGGATATGCGCTACAAAGGTATGTCCAGGAGACCTTTGACTTTGACAAGATGTCAAAAAGCTATGCTGCCTTTTCTCCCTACACCATCTCATCTCCCAGGGCCCACCTAATCCTCAAAAGTAAGAGCGAAAAACATAGGAGAAATTATTTAATACATCCAATCATCCTAGCAGACTATCTAAATGAAGTAAAAGAATTATTAAATGTTAGTCAGCCAAGACACTATTTGAGCTTGGATTATGAACCACTGTTTACTCTTGCAATGCCTGGCAAAAAATAGGCACTCAGTAATTTTTTTATTAATAGGCAGATGGTATTTGCCCTTCTGGAGCTCAAGAAGGGGAGAAATGAAGCAAAGAGATTTAAGCACATTTTGAGGAAAGCAATACAGTGTACAACCCTGGGCTAGACGGTGCTGGGTTTGGTAACTGATTGCATTGTTTACTGGCTGTGTGACCCTGGGCAATTAACTTTCCTGATCTTTTTTTTTTCTCCTGTATAAAACAATGACATTAATAAACAATGGCTGGAAAAAGAACTGGAAGAGTCAAAAGGATAGTCCTGTATGCCTTCCACTAATGGGCTGAGCATTTGTCTCTGCTGAACATTCCGTGAGCTGCAATTGATGTTGCTGATGGTTTTATCCCCGATACTCTCAGAGAATAACCCAGAGACTGAAGTCCTCAAAAATGACTCTCTGGGAAGTTGGATCCAAATGGGTTTTCTAAGGAAAGCCGCAGAATGGTTCTCCCTCAGCCAATGGTTTGATAGAATGATTAGATGTTAAGATGAAATCCTACAGACCTGAGAATTTCTGATGGATTACATTATCTTATTGAAGACCTAAAAGAAGTGACTAATAATGTATATTTTTAGAAATTTCTTTTTTATGGTTTTTATTAATTTACTTTAATTAGCATTTATTTAGTTTAACTATATAAAATCTGCACATAAGAGAGGCAAAGGGTCATCTTTGCTCTCAGCCAGACAGTTGCTGAAGACATAGTTTTTAGAGGAATCCCGTAGAATAAGAGGCCCTGACTCGACAACCATAAATACAGTTGGAATATGGCATTTACTCTCGCTGGAAGTGCTGATTTCCCACTTACAGAGTTTATAGTCAATGTGATGTTAATACATAGAGCTCATCGACTCTCTCTCTGTGGAATCTGACTTCCCACTTAAGTTAATATCCTGTAGTGTGTTAAATACAAAACCTCCTCTATTAGTTTCCTGGGGCTGCCATTACAAAGTACCACAAACCGAGTGGGTTAAACAACAGAACTGTATTCTCTCACAGTTTTAAAGGTCAGAAGTCCAATTCAAGGTGCTAGCAGAGACACGCTCCCTCAGAAGGTTGTAATCCTTTCCTGTCTCTTCCAGCTGCCAGGGGGTTCCTTGTGTTTTTTGGTTTATGACAGTCTAATCTAATCTCTCCTCCAGTCCTCAGATGGCCTTATTCCCTGTGTCTCTGTGTCACCTCTCATATAAGACATCAGTCATTAGATTTTGTATACACCCTAAATCCAGGGTGGTTTCATCCCAATGTCTTTTATATATACCAAATACATCTGCAAAGACTCTATTTTTTTTTTAATAATGTTACATTCTGATGTTCCAGGTTGCTGTGGTCTGAATGTTCATATTCCCCCGAAAATTCAACTGCTGACACCTAATTCCCAATGCAATAGTATGAAGATACGTGACCTTTGGAGAGGTAATTAAGTCATGAGGGAAGATCTCTTGTGAAGGGGATTAATGCCCTGTAAAAGAGGCTTGGGGACCTTGCTCACCCTTTCTGCCATGTGAGGATATGGCAAGGAGGCACCGTCTCTGAAGCAGAGGGCAAGCCCTCACCAAACACCGATTATGGAGGCGACGTGATCTTGAACTTCTCAGGCTCCAGAACTGTGAGCAATAAATTTATATTATTTATAAATTATCCAGTCTGTAGTATTTTTGTTATAGCAACCCAAATCAACTAAGACACAGGTGCACATAAATTGAGGGAAGGAACTATTCAACCCACTACACTATTTTCATTTTTCCCTAATTTCTATTTGATTGATGATGCTTAGGGTTTATTTAGTGACAAGAAAATCTACGGTTAATAGCTGAGATTCTCATTAGAAAAGGAAATATGGCATCAGCAGCCAACAGAAAGTGCGGACTGATAGAAATCCTACCTCATTCCCCATGTTGGAGAAAAGAAATCAAGACATAGAGACATGAAATAGTGCTTTGAGGAGCTATATTTTCCTGTAATTTCTATGTATTTCAATCTTTTACTTTCAGCTTTCTTACTATTTTATTTTTTCATTTAGTATAAATAAATGTTGTATTGCCTTTAACTTACTATTATTATTTTTTACATCAATTGGATTTTTCCTGTGTATGTGTGGTATTGATTGGTTTTAATTTTCTGGAGTGTACGTGTGTTTTGTGTGTGATCTAAATAATGCTTTTTTCCAAGAAGAAAAAAAAAATCAAAATTTAAAAATTAGGTTAACAGAACTCACTTTATTAAATGCCTACTATGTGTTCAGGCACTGAGCTAAGGAATAAGAAAATGATGAGCAAAGGCCATCCCTATTTTCAAGGTGCTCATAGATTACAAAGAAGCCTGAAAATTTGCAGCAAAACAAACCAACAAACACAAACCACATAGCATATTTCACTCTACAAAGGTCCATCTTCACTGGTTGTGAAGGATCAGGAATAATTGAAACTTTGGAGAAGAAAATGCAGGGTTGTTGCTGTTCTGTCTGCTCATTGCTGAGCACCATGGAGAAGAAGGTCCCCTGTCACAGCACACACTCTGACCACAAAGGGCCCTTGTCCATCCTTCTTTGCTTTGCTCTAAGCTTTCTTCAAAATAACTCCTATGAATTTGTACTCTGAAGAAAAGTCCACCCAACTGTGGGGCATGTGTATGCATAGGAAGCAAGATTTTTATAATTCTGTAAATATTATTTCTGTTTTTGTTACCTTATCATTAAACAAAGCTTCTGTCTTCCTTGGCCCCCCAAAATCGTGTTTCGCCTGCATGTAAATACCTCATTGCATTGGATTCTTTCCACACACCACATTGCTCATTTCTCTTGCGTATTAGAACTACTATGAGTGCAGACACATAGTTGCTGCAGAACAGAAAACTACTTTTTCTCTTAGCAAGATGTGGCTCATCCAACATCCCTTCTTGCTCTGTTAAGTTGGATCCCAAAGTTGTGTCAAATCTCAGATAATCAGTGTATTTGCCTTTCCTGCTGATGGTATTAATTGTGCTTTCCCCCTGCTATTATTTTCTATTTTATTTACTAGGCTTTCTAATTCTATAATGTATTTGGGGACAACATTTTGGTATGGAGATATCATGGAAATGAAGCAAGAAGGGAATGAACTTCAGCACTGCATGTCAGGGCTGCTTGGAGACCTTTACATATTTATTTTTGTGCCTTTTGTGGTTCCTGGGAGCCCTGGACAACAAGCTGTGATATTGCTGAATTATATGTACATCAATCTGGTGCCAAAGCAAATTCTATGGTAAAGAATGACAACCAATTCTCCCTCTTAAAAACAAACAAATGACTGTTTACGATCATGGCTGGTGACCACCAAGCATGCCCCCAATAACTCCCATTCCCATTGCCAACCTTCCTCAAAGGATTAAAATTCATTGAGACCAAGTTTTCTCTAGACCTCGACACACACAAGGTATATTTTCTTCCACACACAACTATATATTTCTAAAAACGATTGGATCAGGAATTTTACTCTGCCAAGCATTAACTAGAAATTCACTCTGAGAAAGGGACAAGGAGAGGAGAGAGAATGAAAATTGTAAGTTACTCTTTGGATGGATTTATGAAAGGCCCGTTTTATCCCAGAGTATAAGAAATTGAGTGTATATATTATCAAAAATCGAACTGGAACCAGCCACCAGGTTGTAAATGTGTGGGATGGGATTCTCCATCTTATTTTGTTTTTCTCTTTAACCTAAAAGCTGATTTGATTGTAGGGTCCAAAAGCTCTGTCTGCCTGACCCCTCATACTTGGTAGAGTATAGACAGACAAGGCAAATGACAATGGCATATGTCCTTCCAGGTTCATGTATCTTTCAAAAGGAGAGAAATTGTCCTTTTAGTGTCCAGACTTTGGAGGCAGACAAACTAGAGGTTCAATTCCAATCCCAGCTCCTCCTCATGGTGTGATCTTTAGCAAGTTTCTGAAAATGTTGGAGCTATGATGTGGGACTAATCATTTAACCTGTAGCTACCAGGGCCTGGCTTGGAGAGTTGGCGTGCTAAAAAAATAGTAACTGAAAGGAGTTTAATCAAGAGGTCATTCAGGGTGTGGACAGAGTTAAGGAAACCTACCAGGAGTAGGGAAGCACCCAGGGACTCGTGATGGTGAAGGCCCTTCCCACTCTCAGGCCTGAAGGGACAGCAGGTGGTGGCTCTTTCTGGAACACTGCAGGCAGGAGAGACTGCCCAACAGGAGCTGCTGCACTGACGGATGCTACTGCCGTAAGTCACTCCCTGGCAGGGTAGGTGGAGTAGACTCCCCTAAGGCTCTTTCCTCTTGCCTTCCAATCCCCTGCAGTATGTTCCATCACCTGCACTCAATGAAAAGTCAGAGGACAAAGGAGAACAGGGGCTGAAGTGGTGAGCTTCCTGGGCAAATTCAGGTCAGAAAAGGATGCAGAGTGGATATGGAGGGGTAAATGGAGGATTTTCAGGATCTCCCTCTATTAGAAACTTGTTGTTTGCTCAGTATCCCTTCCTTTGAGTAAACACTACTCCTCACTCAATAAAACTCAGATGAGGCTGAAATAAAAACATACTATCCCAGTGGCCGTGGCCGTAGAATTTCATGTCCCCACCCTCTAGCAAACCAGTCAGAGTCAACCCTGAGATTTAACACAAGGTTTCTGGACAAAAGAGAATCTCTTTTTCCTCTGGATTATGAGTCACAAGGATGTAGACTTGTGTCACCCAACGGTTATCTTTCTGGCTATAAAGAAAGAGCTGGCCTGATACTTTGAAGACATTGCAAAGAGAGAACAGGAAAGAACAGAAGTGTACAGAAATGAGGAGAGACAGATCCACGATGACTTTGCTTGAGGCCCTGTGTTTAATTATATCTTAAGACAGTTTCACTTTTAACATTCCATTTATATGACTCTTTAATATCACAAGGATTATGCTGGAAGGGTTGAAAGGGTAAATGAGGAAGTGCGAAGCATCCAGAGGGTAGCAGCAGCGGGAAGTCTCTATTATGCCAGAGCTGGAGCTTTCAAAGGGAGGCTTTGGCACCGCCAGATTCTCTGAACTGGGGCCTCAGAGGGATTTGGAGCCGTGGAGAAGGAGCTCTCATAAGATGCTGAGGCTGCCCAGCTGGAACCATGGCAGAGACACACAATAGGCGTTGGAACCAGAAGAAACACGCGGCCACTGTTGAGCTACTGCATTAAGCTCAGAGAATGAGAAGAAATATCCTGGCTTCTCCTTCCCTTTCATCGTTTTGATGCCACCCTTTCCCCCCACCCCCATTGGCTAAACCCAGCGGTTCAGAGCCAAGCAGGAGAGGGGCAAGGTAGGGCTTTGAGAACAAATCCATAACACAAGTGGTCAGGACACGTCAGTTCTCTTTTCCTCTTTCCTTCCAAAATGCATTGCAGACTTTAGTAAAGGATGCACAATTTATTTTTCTTCTCAAAACTCAGAGAATGGTGATCAGGTTATTTTCTGCTTAAAGACTTCAGTGGGTTACTATGTAACACAAGTCAATTGATCCGACTTTGATATCCAAGTTCCTTTACACTATTGCCAAAATTTATGGG
Source organism: Varecia variegata (assembly GCA_028533085.1). NCBI lineage: Eukaryota > Metazoa > Chordata > Mammalia > Primates > Lemuridae > Varecia > Varecia variegata. Next base: position 74,720,974 of record CM052439.1, read on the forward strand.
CATGAAATAACATGACAGAAAAATGTAAAGGTGAATTAGAATCCAGTCATATTAGACTACTTGCTCTTCTTTATTAGCATGTATTGTCCTGCCCTTGCTAATGAAATTCCCTCTGCCAGACTTACCATCTTTTTCCCCATTTCTTTCTACTGAAATTGTACCTTTACATCTCAAATTAAGTGCTATTCCTTCAAGAAACATACTGGCTAGCCCAAACCTCATCTTATCTCCGCTTCTTAAACCTTTGTATCACTCTCCTGGCACTTAATACATTGGATCTTGTGCTTTAGATAATGATATTTCTATTGCTTCCTTTGATAATAGATTCTGAGTTCTCCAAGGGCAGTGTTTTCTTCAACTTTATATCCTTAGAGTGGGTTTAAATGATCCCTTATACCTACTAGGTGCATGATAAATGTTTGTTGTAGCAGATGAACATCTGGAACCTAGGTTCTATTATTTTCTATGTCACATTTGTGTGGCTTGCAGAATAACTCAGCTCAGCTTTCTCATCTCCAGGATGAGATCAGATTAGATGGTTTCAAAGGTCCCTCCTGGCACTTTCCTAATTCCCTAATTTCAATTAGAAGGTGGAAGATAAAATTTGTAAGCAGTAATTTTGTAATTCTGTTCCAGAACTTCTACTTAGGGAAAGGTAACATTTCATAATCTCACTCTTGCTGGATTCTTTCTCAAGATTTTCCATGGGGCTGAAATTTATGCAAAACCATGAGAAGGAAACGTAAATGCCCCGTGGTCCTCACTCCACTTTTTGTCCCTCATGCTTTTACTCTGATGATTACCCATTTTGTACCCTCAAAGCACCTCATTTTATAAACAGTTTGTAAAGCATAGAAAGAAAGAAAGGAATAAAATATTACAAAATATTACTTCCCATAAAGGGACATTGCTTCTCATGTAGCCACAAACAAGAAAGTTAATAAATGCTGGCTTGTCAATTATGACAGTGAAACACGTATTTGTATAATACATGTGATATGATGGATGTACTGGAGTGGCTTTGGCATACTTATTAAAATTTATTTTTATGAAAATAGATAAAAAGAAATGTCTGCTGTAAGCAGTTATATGAAAATGGATAAATACAAAAGCAAGCACAAGAGTATTCAGTAGAGAATTTTGAGCCTGAACAATCAAGTTTCAGGCAAATCTTGTGTGGTTCATAATTTTAGCCCTTTATTATGCAAAGCTGCCAATTCAATTTTACAATGCAAAGAAATGTTTGGCATGATTATCAAGTTATATTTACCGTTCTGCGGATCTACTAAAAGATGCACTATCTTCAAAGAGTCTGTTAAAATTACCTCTGAACACACTTTTAGATCCTCATTGGTAAGCAAAAGTTGACAGAGGAAAATGTATTATTTCTTAACTAGCATCAGCTTGTGAAACTTTAGAAAAACTGGTAGAGCAAACGATGATTCAGTTGCAGAGCCAGACAAATAATTTCCAAATCAACAAATTCAAACAGAGAAAAAAGTTGCTGATCTTAGATGAATTGTCACATGTTGCCAAGTCCTTTCACATGTGCTTTGGCCGAAAAACTCTCTTATAGGATTTTTTTTTACCCATCAGAATAATGTGTTTGTTGCGTCAAATCCCTATCTCGTATTCTGCATTCCACCTTCTACGGAAAGAAAAATTAGGATCTCAGAGGATCCATTGCTAGATCCAGAGATGAGGGGTATCTGGGATGCAAGTTGGGTTTTAGATCTCTTTTAGGTTTATAGAAAAAATGAGCAGAAAATACAGGTTTCCTATATACTGTGCCCCCTTCCCTCAGCCTACAGTTTTCAATACTATTAACACTTTGCATTGTGGTACATTGATGAATTACTGATAGTGAGACATTATTACTAACTAACGTCCATACTTTACATTAGGATTCACTCTGTGTTGTATAGTTCAATGGGCTTTGCTAAATGCATTATGTCACCCATCTCCCCTTATAGTATCATAAAGAATAGTTTCACTGCCCTAAAAATCTTCAGGGACATTTTCTTTCCCTCTGCTAGCAGTGACATATTTAGATAGAAGTACAAACTGTATGAGTAAGCCAAGGCAGGGACCCAGGACAGTGACAAGGTCACCTGCTCTCCATGCTACAGCCTGTGTTTGGTGCACAGTCCAAGGCCGTGGGTCCAGCCCACGTGCCCCAATTAATCTCTCCCATTTTCAAAGGGAATGAGCTTCCAGACACATCCCAAATGCCAAGCCCTCTGCAAAGCTGTCCCGATTCCTCCTAGCAACGTGAGTCTCCCCGTTTTCTTTATTCCAGTGGTGTTAGGTGTGTGATCATGGCACTCATCAGGCTGTCTGATGGTGTATTTCTGTGTCTGCCTCCCTGACTAGACGGTGGGCTTTTCAAGGGCAGAAGCCCCTTCCTAGTCGTCTGTACTTGCCTCAGGGCCTGCACTGCCATTTGTTGGTAATGTGGAAAACAGTCGGGGTACATAGGGGGAGAAGGACAGAGGGTGGATAAAGGGAAAGGAGGGGAAAAAGAAAGGAAGAAAAGGAAGGAGCTCGTGCCTGGGCACCTTTGAGGTGGTTCCTATGGATGGGCACAGGCTTCAGCACCAGACAACGGGAAGAACCACGAGGGAGGGTATGTTCGAGTCAGAGCTGGTGCAATCCTCACACCCAACAAGGCAGCGGCCTGGCTGACTAATTCTGGGGTGTCATGCTTTTCTCATCAGCCACCCTAGCTCCACGTGAGAGACTATCGCCTGCTACTTCACTGACTTCACAGAGTCCTAAAATCTAACCTTAATGAATTCTTAGTTACGTGGAACAGTTTTGTGTGAAAGGTTATTCTAGTTTTATATGAAGAAACTTGGCATTCTTATACTATTCGATAAGTTGCTTTGATACATTTTATTTAAGAAGATAAATAAATGAGACTTCTTTCAGCTCTCTTGGAGGATGGCTCAAGTCTCCCAGAGGCTCTCAAACCTCAGTGTGGACCGGCAGAGTCCAGAACGGCTGTAGTCCATGGTGTCCTTGTTTGGCCAATTCTTCAATTTCCAAAGAGAAAGAGCAGTGTTCTTGTTTTTTTTTTTTTTTTTCCAAAAGATAAATTACAAAACAAAATATTTTCTATTTTGTGCTCCCTCTTACTGAAATCTTTATGGCTTTTCTTTTCTTTCTCTGTCTCTTTTATTATTTCAAAGTATTGCAGGGATACTAATGTTTTTGGCTACAAGGATCGCTTTTGCAATGCTTGAGTCAGGGTTGTAAGTGTGCTCATCACCCAAACAGTTATAACTAATTTAGTTTAAAATGAAAGTAATATTAAGGAAAAAAGTTGACGTTTCACGAGAGTTTTTAAATTGAAGATTCAAAAATGTGCCTATACTTGGGAATATCGATTATGATGTTAGTGTTCTTTAATCTAACAATACAATTTCCAAAAATTTATCCTCCAGAAATAGTAAAACATGTACACAAAGTTATACATAAACTTTTTTATTTGGTGAAATTATTGCAGTACTGCAAAATTCAAAATGATGCCAATGATTTTAATAGAGGATCAAATAACTATATTTAATGAAGAGCATGTAGTGGATTAGAAAGGATTATTTTGAATAATAAAAACAATAATAAAGGTTCTAAGATGCATATTCACTGAAAGAAGTTTAAGGACCACATGTATACTATCATTCCATTTGTGCAAAACAAACAAACAAGAATAAAAGCAAAAGTTACACACACACACACACACACACACACACATAGAGCATGACATTTTTGTAAGTTAGGGGGAGCATTGTTTATATTTACACAGGAACCATCAGCATGATATAGGGGTGTCAAGAGGAAACCACCCAATTTAAGGGACTTTTTATTCTGCATTACACATTTCTAGAAATTTGTGTTAACAGTGAACGTGCACTACCTATAATAATAAAATTCAATTTTCCATACATAAAGTGTCTCTAAAAAGCAAATTGAGCTAATCATAAACTTGGATCTCAAGTCTGGTAGCTCTAGTTCTCCCAGAACTACCTCCCTTTGTTCTAGAGGCCATGGATTATATTTCTTCCTCCTAACGTGCTCCATGGTATTTTAAATTTATGTATCATCAGGACATCCTCTTCTCCTGTTCTCTTATTATCAGAACACACTGTTAATCTCTTCCTGACAATCTAGCCATTGCAAATCTTGCCAACTTTTATTATCGAAGTATCTATAGCAGCATATTTCTGGTACTACATAGTCTTAATTTTTGTCCTTTGGATTTTTTCAAAGATAAATTGCAGTGTCTATTTACATAGATGATGGGTGACTACTCCCTTTTGCTGGTTCCTGTTGCTGATGAGACAAAGGCAAGGGCCTTTGCTGAATTTCACATCTGCTTGGTTCACCAGTTCTATTTTCAGTATAAGCAGTGAGCCACATTCAGGTGACAGTCTTGCAGATGGTGCTATTGTTCCCATGAAGACGGAGAAAGAAAGTGCATTGGATCAATACAAACTCATGCCTCTAGTAAAACATAACAACTCAAGGCACATGCATTATGAATGTTGGGTCAGAGGCACCATCTCCATGCTCAAAGACTAGCATATAATTATCAAAGACAGAAATGTAAAGAACACAAACAGCTTGATGATGGAATTGGTTTACATTTATTATTGAAAATCCTATTTGAAATCCAGAGAAGAGCAACTGGATAAAAACACGTCAGATAGTAGATGAAAAGGATATGAGAAAATTTCAACTTTTTTTTCCCCATTTGAATTTAATAATGTTTTATTCCTTAGTTGACTGACTGAATAATCTGGCTCTGCACAAATGTAGACTCTGGGAGATAATCTTTCTGCCATTGCATTCACAGCTAGTCTAGGGTTTGTATGCTGTGCTGGTCAGTATGACTCCAGAAATGCTCAGCAGAGCACAGGCACACATTTACTCCCTCACACACACCCACTGAATGTGAAATCGGACTTCAACTGGTACTGAGGCAAAATTCACTATAAGGCAAAGATTGTGAAGTTTGCATTTAGGTTAAAAAAATAAAGTTTTCATGTGTAAAGAATGGCCGCCATGATGATGAAACATATAAAATAATGTCCTTGTAAAATTTAACCCAAAATTATAGACTTCTTCATTCTTGTCCTATGCCTCAGTTGAAACATGTTTAAAAGCAAATGGGCAACATTGTTTTATGTTTCAAAGAAGACAAATAGGATAATATAAGGACACATGTTTCTAGTATCTACAGATATTCAAATAAGTATATATTTCATACAGTTCTGTTCTATTGTTTGTGAAACATAATTATTTTCATTTTCATTTTTTTTTTT
>CM052439.1:74726797-74778955 GCA_028533085.1 Varecia variegata
GCAGGGACACAGACCAGTGGAACAGAACAGAAAATCCAAATATAAAACCATCCTCATATGGCCATCTAATCTTTGACAAAGCAGACAAAAATATACTCTGGGGAAAAGATTCCTTATTCAATAAATGGTGCTGGGAAAACTGGATAACCACATGTAGAAAACTGAAGCAGGACCCACAGCTTTCACCTCTCACAAAAATTAAATCACGGTGGTTAACAGACTTAAACCTTAGGAAAGAAACTATTAGAATCCTAGAAGAAAATGTAGGAAAGACTCTTAAAGACATTGGCCTAGGCAAAGAATTTTTGAAGAAGACACCTAAGGCAATCACAGCAACAACAAAAATAAATAAATGGGACCTGATTAAATTATTTTCATTTTGATTTTTAAAAAGTCTCCACAATGCCTTAATAATTTGTGCTTTGATCAGGGGAATTTGGATACAGCAAATGAGTTAATCCTCTCTTTGTGGCTTAAAAGTCTTCACTTGAAACCAGCAGCTTGGGGGCTGTGCTTTTATAACGTGATGCTCATTGAGTTTTTGAGGTATAATGCCTGCCCCTAAAATAAATGCCCCAAACGTTTTATACTTCTTGATTTTACTACCACTGTTATCTCCTTCACTCCTATTTTGTATTTCATTGTATTTCAGTGTATCAAATTCTCAAATTTTTTGTTGTTGTTTTTTTTTTTTTTTTTAACTTCAGGATATTATGGGAGTACAAACATTTTGGTTACATATTATGACTTTGCCACATCCAAACCATGATTTCCCCCTATGATGCTCACCACATCCATTAGTTGTGAGTTTACCCACTCCCAACACCCCTATCCCTAAAGAATGTTACTACCTATCGTGTGAGCACCTTCACATTGATCAGTTAATGCCAATTTGATGGTGAGTACATGTGCCTATTCTTCCATTCTTGTGATACCTCACTTCAGAGGATGGGCTCAAGTTCTATCCAGTTGTTGGTTTTGTTACCAATAGGACCATTAGATACATTAAAAATTATCAAGATAAGTAATCATCAAACAAAAAAGCCAATGTCAATGTAATTATATGTTGGGTTTTTTTTCTTTTCTTTTTCTTTTTTTCTTTTTTTTTTTTTTTTTGGTTAGAGTGTGTGTGCAAAGCAGTAATTTGCAATCTTGAGCATGCCTCAGAATTATCTGGAGGACTCGTTAAAACACGGGTTGCTGGGCCCCAACCCAGAGTTTCTCATTCAGGTCTAGGCGAGGCCTGAGAATTTACATTCCTAACACTTTCCCAGCTGCTGCTGCTGGTCTGGGAACCACACATTGAGAACTCCTCACTGCAGAGAAAAGTGGGATGGGGATAGTTTGAAAAATAAGTAACTGTTTGAGGTTTTAGGAAATGTTGGAAATGTCTGGAAGTCTGCACGTAGCAAAAGGGGAATGTTACTTTTCACACATTGGACATCACATTTATGGAACTCTAACACAAAGAGGGAGAGCTGTAGGGAAAAAAATCTAGGAGTTTGTATTTGTATAAAATGGTAGATCAGAGTTACATGTTCATGTACTATGCGATTTCAGAAAGATATGTTAAATGACTTCCAACATTATAAACTGCTACTGCATCAGACAGCCTTGCTCTCCCTAAGTCCTCTCATGTTGCCTCTGTAACAGCCTGGCCTGGATAGACCATTGGTTGGACCCTGTGTGGCATTCCTAACATCTCTATATTCTAATCCATTGGTTGCCACTAAAGTGCTTTGCCAACAGATTTTGTTCTCTGGTAGTGCACAGCACTGAAAAGGAAATCACTTTGCAAATCCAGTGATTTCATGGGCCACTAGGCTCTCTGCATTCTCTATTACCCAGTTTATCTTTTGTTCATTTAATGCATCACAAACAACATTGAATTAGTTTGTTGGACAATTAGGTAAGATATTAAACTAAAGATGTACATATAAATATGTCAAGTAATTATTTTAAGCATACATTTGCAAGGCGTAGTTGGGGAAGGCACTTTGTGAAGGCTTTTTCTCCCGGCTCTTTGTAATAGTTCAACAAGTACCAACTTTTGCAAACAATACACTCTTTTCTAAGGTGTTCCCAAGTGAGAAAAAGAATTTTCTATAATGGAATGTTTTTAAAACATCATTTCCAAGGAAATTAACTCCTGTAAACATCTTGAAATAAATGTCAGGAAATTAAATTGGTGTTTGTTAGTAGAATGAATATTGCCAATCAAATCCACTATTGCAAATGTTAGCTCATGCATGGTTTCTAATCTCTGTGGGTCTCTTCCTTCCTAAGTTGTGGCCACCTAAAGCCCTCCTGCAGGCTCACCATTGCCTTGACTTTCAGCATGAATCCTGAAACAATGCTGGAGAGACTCATTTGACTGCATGTCCACAAACTGTGGTTTGATCCTGTTGACTTTGTCTCTGCTCTCATGTAGTCAATACCTTGGTTCTGACAAATGGATCTCAGTCTGTTTCTGAGTCTTAGTCACCTGTTCCCCAGATACCCAAGTCTGATGACTGAGCTGCAGCTTGATCTTCATGGGTTATCTACCATCACCCTTCTCAGGAACAGATCCTGGACCGTGAGTTTGGGCTGTCTTCTGTAACAACAGGTATCCCTCATTCCAATTTGCTATTTTTCTTGTAAGAACGAATTGTCTCATATTCCAGCCATCTGTTTGGACAAGCCAATGCTTCATTTGTAGTCCTTTGTCTATATCTACCTACCTGGTGTAAAACTTGCTATCACTCTATCCTGTTGGACATGCTGTTGTGGTCTCTATTTACATCTGTAAATGAAATCCATCCACCCAGATCCTATCCAGTGATACAATCTTTTCTCAAATCTATATGTTGCCTGCCAGAAACACTTCACCTAGAAAGACACACATAGACTGAAAACAAAGGGATGGAAAAAGTTATTCCATGCAAATGGAAACCAAAAAAGAGCAGTAATAGCTATACTTCTATCAGATAAAATTTTAAGACCTTAAAGGAAACAAGTAAGATCATTATATAATAATAAAGGAGTCAAGTCAGCAAAAGGATATAACAATTCTAAATATATACACACCCAACACTGGAGCACCCAGATATATAAAGCAAATATTATCAGAACTAAAGAGAGAGATAGAACCCAATACAATAATCATGGGAAACCTCAACACTCCACTTTCAGCATCATCAGATCACCCAGACAGAAAATCAACAGTGACACGTTGGACTTAATCTGCACTATAGACCAAATGGACCTAATAGATATTTATAAAATGTTTCATCCAACAGCTTCAGAATTCAAGTTCTTCTCTTCAGCTCATGGACCATTCTTAAGGATAGACCATATGTTAGGCCACAAAACCAGTCTCAAAAACTGAAAAAAAACTGAAATCATGTCAAGTATTTTCTCTGACCACAGTGGAATAAAACTAGAAATCAATAACAAGAGGTACATTGGAAACTATACAAACACATGGAAATTAAACAATATGCTTTTGAATGACCAGTTGGTCAATGAAGAAATTAAGAAGAAAATTTAAAAATTTCTTGAAACAAATTAAAATAAAAACACAACATATCCAAAGCTACAGGATACAGGAAAAAAACAGTATTAATAGGAAACTTTACAACAAAAACTGCCCACATCACAAAAGTAGAAAAGCTTCAAGTAAACAACCTAATGATGTACTTCAAAGAACTAGAAAATCAAAAGCAAACCAAATCTCAAATTAGTAGAACAGAAACCATAAAGATCAGAGAAGAAAAAATGAAATTGAAACCAAAAAAATACAAAAGATCAACAAAACAAAACATTGGGTTTTTAAAAGATAAGTAAAATAGTCGCACTTTTAGTCAGACTAAGTAAGAAAAAAAAATAGAGAAGACCCAAATAAAATCAGAGATGAATAAAGAGACATTACAACTGACAGTGCAGAAATCCAAATGAGTGTTAGAGACTACTATGAGCAACTATATGCCAATAAATTGGAAAACTAGAAGAAATGGATAAATTCCTAGACACATACAAGCTATCAAGATTGAACCAAGAAGAAATCCAAAACTGGAATAAATCAGTCATAAGTAATGAGATAGAAGCAGTAATCAAAAGTCTCCCATTAAAGAAAAGCCCAGAACCTGATAGCTTTACTGCTGAATTCTACCAAGCATTCAAAGAAGAACTAATACCAATCCTACTTAAACTATTCCAAAAAATCAAAGAGGAGGGAATACTCCCAACCTCATTCTATGAGGCCTATATCACACTGATACCAACACCAGACACAGACCCAACAAAAAAGAAAACTATAGGCCAATTTCTCTGTTGAAGATGGGTGCCAAAATCCTCAACAAAATACTAAGAAACCAAATTCAACAACACATTAATAAGATTATTCGTCATGGGCTTCATCCCAGGGATGCAAGGATGGTTCAACATATACAAATCAATCAATGTGATACATCGTATTAACAGAATGAAGGACAAAACTATATGATCATTTCAATTGATGTTTAAAAGCATTCAATGAAATTCAACTTCCCTTCATGATAAAAACTCTCAAAAAACAGGGTATACAAGGCACTTACCTCAATACAATAAAAGCCTTATATTGACAGATCCATAGCTAGTACCATATTGAATGGGGAAAAACTAAAAGTCTTTCCTCTAAAATATGGAACAAGACAAAGATGACCATTTTCACCAGTTACTCAACATAGTACTGAAAGTTCTAGAAAGAATAATCAGACGAGAGACAAAAATAAGTCATGTCATCCAAATTGGAAAGGAAGAAGTCAAATTACCTTTGTTTGCAGATGATATGATATTATATCTAGAGAAATCTAAAGATTATACCCAAAAACTATCAGAACTGATGAACAAATTCAGTAAAGTTGCAGGATACAAAAATCAGTAACATTTCTCTATGCCAACAGTAAACAATCTGAAAAAGAAATCAAGACAGCAATCCCATTTATAATAGCTACAAATAAAATAAAATACCTAAGAGTAAATTTAACCAAAGAAGTGAAAGATTTCTACAATGAAAACTATAAAACTTTGATGAAAGAAGTTGAAGAGGGACACAAAAAATGAAAATATATTCCATGCTCATGGGTTGGAAGAATCAATATTGTTAAAATGTCCATGCTACCCAAAGCAACCAACAGATGCAATGCTATCCCCATCAAAATGCCAATGACATTCTTCATAGAAATAGAAAAAATAATTCTAAAATTTAGATTGAACCACAAAAGACCCAGAACAGCCAAAGCCATTCTGAGCACAAAGAACAAAACTGGAAGAATCACATTATCTGACCTGACTTGAAATTATACCACAGAGCTGTAGTAACCAAAACAGCATGGTACTGGCATAAAAATAGATACATAGACCAGTGGTCCAGAATAGAGAACCCAGAAATAAATCCACACATCTCCAGTAAACTTTTGTTTGACAAAGATCCAAGAACATACAGTGGGGAAAGGATGGTCTCTTCAATAAATAGTGTTGGGAAAACTGGATATCCATATGCAGAAGAATGAAACTAGACCCTTATCTCTCACCATATACAAAAATCAAATAAAAATGGATTAAAGACTTTGAAACTACCAAAAGAAAACATTGGGGAAATGCTTCAGGACATTGGTCTGGGCCAGGACTTCTTGAGTAATATCCCCGAAGCACAGGCAACCAAAGCAAAATTGGACAAATGGGATAACATCAAGCTAAAAAGCTTGTTCACAGAAAAGGAAACAATCAACAGAGTGAAGAAACAACACACAGAATGGCAGAAAATATTTGCAAACTACCTGTCTGACAAAGGATTAACAACTAGGACATATAAGGAGCTCCAATAACTCAATAGGAAAAAATCAAATAATCCCATTAAAAAATGGGCAAAAGATCTGAATAGACATTTCTCAAAAGAAGACACACAAATGGACAACAGGTATATGAAATAATGCTCAACATCATTATTTATCAGAGAAAAATGCAAATCAAAACTACAATGAGATATCATCTCACTCCAGTAAAAATGGCTTTTTAAAAAAATAAATGGCAAAAATGAATGCAGATGAGAATGTGGAAAAAGGGTAACCATGGTACACTGTTGGTGGGAAGGTAAATTAGTGCAACCACTATGGAAAACAGTATGGAGTTTGTTCAGAAAACTAAACATAGAACTACCATATGGCTCAGAAACCCCACTGCTGAGTATATAACCAAAAGATTAGAATTCAGTATATTATAAAGATAGGTATGTTCCCATGTTTATTGAAGCAATATTCATAATAGCTAAGATATGGAATCAACCTAAGTGTCCATCAACGGATAAAAGCATACAGAAATTGTGATACATATATACACAGTGGGATATTATATACCCATGAAGAGAATTAAATCCTGCCATTTGAAACAACATGGATGGAACTGGAGAACATTATGTTAAGTGAAATAAGCCAAGCTCAGAAAAACAAATTTTGCATGTTCTCACTCATATATGGGAGATAAATATTAAAAACAATTGATCTTATGGAGATAGTAGAATGATGGTTACCAGAGGATGAGAAGGGCAGTGTGGTGGGGGGATAAAGTGGGGATGGTTAATAGGTGCAAAAATATAGTTAGATAGTTAGAATGTACAATATTTGACAACATAACAAAGTGACTATAATCAATAATAAGTTAGAATATACTTTAAAATAATTAACAGAGTGGAATTGGAATGTTTCTTACACAAAGAAATGATAAATGCCTGAAGTGATTGATACCCCACTTACCCTGATTTGATTAATTCACATTGTGTGCCTGTATCAAAACATCACATGTACCCGATAAAGATATACAACTATTATGTACCCATAACAATTTAAAATAAAAGCTTTAAAAAAGTACTATTTATAAAATTGTAGTATGATCAAGGCAGACTGTAAACAAATACTTGCTGGCCAACAGAACAAGTCTATCCTGCAATACGGATGACTTTCCTGGTGTACCATAATAGTTCCTTAAAGCTGTTATGAATTATTCCATAAACCTGTATTTAGAGACGTTTAAAAATGCAGATTATTGACCTGAGAAACCATTTTGTCTCCAAAGGAACATTTGCAGGCTGTCGTGCAAATCTGCATTTGAGCAACTTTCACATTATGATCTTAGTGAATTCTTGACCAGATGGACTTGAACAGCTGCCACCCATGCCTGGTAGGTCCCTTTGCTTGAGAAGACAAAATAGCTCATTTGTTTGCAATTCTTTCCTGAAAGTACACAAGGGCAATTTTCTACATTGTGAATTACTTCTATCAGAGCAACATTTTCCCTGAAAGACCATAGCTCATTATGCTATTTAGAAACAAACAAACAAAAAATATGCACAAACATTTTTTTTTCAGGAGTCTTATAATTTGTGCCCAGAAGGGACAAGTTCCTTTTTAGATTAAGTTTTAAAAAATGTTCCTTAGTTGCCATTACGTTCAAGCTGACATAGAAGGTTATAACTGAGAGAACCCCCTCTGAAATAATAATGCCTTACATTTGTACAATACCTTATACTTTTCAAAGTGCTTTCTGACCTGTTATTTCATTCGATCCTCAAAACAACTTAGTAAGGCAGGTAAAGTGGGTGTTTTTATTCATTACTTTATAAAGAAATAGATTCATTCCTCAAATATTATCTGGGTGTCTACTAGCTCCATTGTATCGTACTAAGTGTTATGGAGGATAAAATAACGTGTTCCTCAAAGAAGAATCTTGTTTTTACATAAAACATAACAACAGAAAGCTAAATAATACAAAAATGTACAATATGATTCAGATGAGGACAAAAAAATAAATGTGGTCAAAGTATGAGAGGTACTTATGATGAGTAATCTGTGTTCTGGTGGATTCAGGGAGACTTCTTAAAGCAGGCAGCACCTAGAATATATATGCCTGGAAGGAGATTTGAAATTTATGGAATCCATGAGAATATTTATTTTTTGGCATCACAATCACGGCATTGGGATTATCTTAGAATGTGAAAAAATGTTAGTATTCATCTGGTTTATCCCAATACCTGATGCTGGAACTGTTTCTATGGCATCCTGGGCAAAGATGTTGAAACAGCAGGGGTCTTAAAAATTATATCTCATATGCAGTTGTAATCTCCATTTCTATAATTCTACCCCTTGCTAACTGGAGCAAAACAACACTAATCTGTTTTTTCTTCCTGCGGAAAGCCTTTAATGTATCTGTAGTCAGCTTGATAGCTTGATTTGCCTTTAGTCTTTTCTTCTTTCTATTAATCTTTAAACTTCTCTAGGTATTCACAGTCATTATTATACTTCTGGGCCTCTGTCTTATTTATCCAAATTTTCTGTAACTTTTGCCAACGAAAATTGATATGGAATTGTAGGTAGGCAGATTTGAATGAGATTCTTATTTCCTGGGCTCTAAGCAATATAGTTATCTTTTCAATTTACTTTCAGCATGTATGTCAATACTGCTAGTTTGAACATTTCTCACACATAACTATCCTGTAAAAGCTGCTTAATTAATGTGCCTGGAATGAGTTATGAATGCCTTTCTAAAGAACAAAGATCATCTTCCTAAGGGACAAAGACCACCTTCATTGTGATGGCTTTTTTTTCCTTTTTTCCTTTCTTTTTTTTTTTTTCCCCTAAGCCATTTGTGATCTATGCATGTCCCCCCTATGATGGCTTAAGAAATGTTCAAGGATACTTTATAATTGCTTAAGGATGCCTACTTAAGGAACTAACACCAAAACTCTAATGTAACAATGATCGGTGGTATTTTATTTCTCATTTTTATTAACTGGAAAAATAAAAATTAATAGCTCATGTAAATTAATAAGCCAATACTGACCTCTGGTGTGTAATGAAGAAATTGCTTACTGGATGAACTAGTGGACACTTGGGAAAAGTTTTGTTTTAACGTAAGAATGTCTTTCTCCAAGCAAAGAAGTTTCCTAAGTTATAATTGCACATGTGAAAATTGGGAAGTGTAAAGATAACTAACTGAATGGAGAGAATTTCTCTATGTTAGTTCTTTGTGGTGGGTAAGTAAAAAAGAAAAGAGAAAGCTACTGACATTAGAACAGCCCCATTTGATGATCTTTTTGCCTGATTTGGTCAGCTTTTAAGCAACTATAAACACAGTGAGTTGACGAATGAGCATACCCTCCCTTACTTAACTCCATATGACGTGGATTTTTTTGAAAAGAGGCCTGTTGTAAATTTCTCTGAGTCGCCTCCTCAGATGGTAGACATGGATTCATTGCCTGATACTCCCCGAAATGTGTCTCCACTTATTTCCCGATGCAAGGTCCCAAAGTCACTATTTTTCTGGTCTTGTTTGCCCTTCTTCATTACTACGTAATTTTCCAAAGTTATACCATATGCATGGAATATTTTTGCCTTACAATTCAAAAGCCTGATATTTGTTAGACTGGTTCTTATTTCAGTTTCCTCCTTCTTCCTGTTTTCAGAATGTGCCCTTCCCTTGCACTCCACACTCCAGCCGTCTCCCTCATCAGTCTCTTCTGCATGCTTAGGTATCCAGATTTGAATGAGATTCTGACTTCTCCACAGCTACTGTGGAGTGCACAGGTAGGGCTGAGGTGAGTCAATCACTCTGCAGACAGAGGTGGAAGCCATGTTGCTCTAGGCCCCAAATACCACCAGTGACTCCATTGCTGGCCTGTCCCCTCCTGTAGCAGGGCTCACAGGATCTTAGAAACTTAATGTTGAGGGGGTATCAGTGGCTGGTCAACAATGCATCTAGATTCCTATTTAATCCTGGCACTGCCCCTGACTGACTTGCTCTGAGATCTTCTGCAATTCAGTTCAAATCCGAGACTGTTTGGCTTGTATTTCCTAATCTGTAAAAGGAGGCAATTAGACTAGATGATCTCTAACATCTTTTGCAGTACTCTAATTCTACAACTCCATAAATGTGGATTCAGGAAAAACCAGCGTAGAGCCTTGGGTTCTTCACTTCTTGCAATGCTCTCTCAATTCCTTTCTTCTCCTATCCTCTAGTTTGTTTATGTGTTGCTACTGTGTATTTTCTGTGTATATGAAACCCTTGTACTGACTACACTCTACTGTATTTATCCATCTGTCTTTTCTCCTTCTGTGGCCTAAGATATGGTAGACTGTTACTAGCTATCTATTGAGCGAATGAGAAAAGAATGAATGTCTTATCTTCATCTTGCAAGTCCTTAGGCAATTCCTTAGGAGCTCCTGGGCCCTGGGAGCTTTGCAGTCAGCATTAAATTTTTGTCCTGATTCTGGAAACCAGACTATATGCAAGAATGCTGCCTCTCAAAAATTCTCAAAGGTGATGAATAACTCTAGGCCACGCCAGAGGAAAACAAAGGACACCAGGTTTTTAGTAGGAGATGAATCATTCTGCATACTGGAGAAGGTTTAGTTCCCGGAGTCAAGCAGACTAGGAAGAAGCAGGTGAAAAGGCAGGATTAGGTAGAGGTGGAGAGAAATTAGTGAAATGATCTGAGGCTGAAGACAATGTGGGGTGAAGCCCAGTGTAAGTTCCAAGTTGTTGGGATGGCCATAGGAAAATTTTAAAACTCGGAATTAAATTTGATTGGACTAAATGTGTTTGCCAATTCAACTCTCAGTTTCCACTTTTCAGTAAACTCTCCTGTGCTCACAAATACTTTATGTGGGTAGGTTTTTGTGGCAAACAATAAACGGGATGAATGTTGTATCTGGTCTCTGGTTCTCAATCTTCAGAGCACTTTAGAATCAGCTGGGGAGCTTTTAGCACCTGAATGCTGACATCATACTCCAGAACCATTGTGGAATCTCTAGGGGTGGGATACAGGAATCAGTATTTCTTAAAAAAATCCTCAGGTGAATCCAAATGCAGCCTGATTTGGAAAGAAACAAAAGATTATGGCTCCAGCTGTCAATGAGAACTCATCTGAGAAACGCCTCAGACTCGGGTATACTTTGTTCTGTAATCAACTCTATTTTCCACTGTTGGCAACAACTATTTTCATTTTATCAATTACACTTTCCTCAAAACTTCCTCCTTCCAATTCCATTTATACTATCAACTGATGACCTCCCTCTACTTTTCAGAGATAATTGCAGCCCCACATGAAAAATCCCTTATTTTCTGCCACCAAATCTATAAATCTGTCTTATTCTGAATTCTTTTTCTCTAGTGCCTTTCCACCAATGTTTAACCATCCAAAGTCTTCCATCTCTTTGAAGTAAAAAAAGATACAGAAATACAGGTGTGCATTTGTTGTAAATAAAATAATCCTAACAAAAGACCCTTCTGAACCAATATAGAAATGAGAACACAGCTTATTACTAAGACTTACATGCTTGAAAGGTAGTACAAAAGTGACCAAAAAGTCTACACAGATTATCACATAATTTATTTAGCAAAGCAGAAGTAAGAATAACTTCTACCTCCTCGGAAGACAAAGGGCTACATCCAATCATAGTCCCCTTGTGAAATACTCCAAGTTAGTTTTGGAGGCATTTGTTTATAATTCTAAGAGTCAGAAAGTTCCCAACCCTCCATTGTAAAATCAGAAGATCAAACCTCTTACTGGATCTCTTAAGATGTCTAGGGGATACTCTAAGGATGAGAAGGTGAGGAGATAGCCACCTTCTTGCTCAAAGAAAATGCCATCATTTGACCCTTCTGCTATGCATTGGTTAGCATGTGTGTGTGTGTGTGTGTGTGTGTATTTCTTAGCTTTGTGCAGTGAGAGACACTAGAAGCAGTGAGATCCTAACTGAACACCTAGCACCTAGATCTCTGTATATACCATTTCTCAATAAGAGAAATCAATGCTCTTTGGAAAAATGGTTAATTCCTAGAGGAGGGTAGGGAAAACACAAGATGAACCAGGAATATTATGTGGTCACAAAAAATAATAAAATGCTTTTTAAAAAAAGAAATAAAGAAAAGAAAAAGATGGGTATTTGTTGAAAGAACTCAGTAGCCATCCTGAAGCAGCTTCTAATGGCCAAAGCTCAAACAATTTGAGCAACAAAATAAATAATGACATTATCGGACTTTGTTCCATAGAATAAAATAAATATCTATGTGTCTATACCTATATAAATAATTGAGTAAATAATTATTGAATAAATAAATAAATGGTGAAAAAAAGACAGCTCTTGCTTACTATAGGGAATTTCCAAGTAAGAAATGTGGAAGGAAAGAAGAAGATAGAAAATTCCCATTAGGTAATCACATAATAATCACAATAATAATCATTAGAGTTAAGTTCCATATATCCAATGGATGTGCAAATTAGTGGGCAAAATTTTGGGATAAAATGAACATTTGCATTGTCTCAAATTATCTTCCCCAAGATATGTATTGCTACTGTGGGCAATACTGTACATTTATAGTAGAGAGATCTAGGAAACACAGCTTTAACCAAGCAATCAAGGCAAGCACCATTAGTAATAAGACATACAGTCATCATATACCCCCTGCTATCATGCACTAAGGACTACATTGCTTCTGATTATTCTTGCCCCAAATACATATCTTCAATCCAGTCAAGAAAGCATCAGACAAACCCAGACTGAAGAACATCCTGGAAAATAACCAACCAGTACTCTTCAAAGGTAGCGAGATAATAAAAGACAAAAAAATAGACTAAGAAACTGTCACAGATTAGAGGACACTACAGATACAGGACAACAAAATGCAAGCTGGGATCCTTAACAGAATCCTGGAACAGAAAATATACATTAGTGGAAAAACATATGAAACTTGAATAAGGTCTACACCTTAGATAATAGTACAGTACCAATGCTAATTTTCTTGTTTTGACAATTGTCCTATGGTTATGTAAGATTAAAACATTAAAGAAAGCTCGGTGTGGAGTATGCAGAAACTCCCCACATTTCACAACTTTTCTGTAAGTCTACATTGGAAAATATAGTTCAAAATTAAAGTTCAACCCCTCCCTCCCCTACAAAAAGCTCCAGTGATAAAGATAGCATGGTGTTTGACAATAGGAAAATAGACCAAGGGAACAGAATTAAGCAGATAGAAACAGATCAACACATATATAGACAAGTGATTTATGACAAAGATGGCACTGTAGAACACTAGAAAAAATGAAGATTTTTTTTTTTATTTCAGCTTATTAGGGAGGTACAAAAGTTTAGGTTATGTATATTACCCATGCCCCCCACCCCCCCGAGAATAAATAGTGAACTAGTTATTCCTATATGGGAAAAGAAAAGATAAAAATTGATCAGTGATAAACAAAAGATAAAAATTGATTTTGCACACCATATGCAAAACTTACTTTGAGCTGAATTCTAGATCTAAATAGAAAAGGGAAACAATAAATATTTCAGAATGTAATATATGAAAGCATACTTATGACTTTGATATCACTAAGATTTCTAACAATAAGCAAATGAACAAAAACAGCAAAGAAAAGCACTAACTACAAAGAAAAAGATGTAATTTGTACTACATTAAATTCAGAATCCTCTTACAAACAAAATATATGATTAGGTACTGAAAAGTCAAGACTGGAAGAAGATATGTGCAATATGTATGACTGAAAAAGTCTCATATCCCAAATATATAAAGAATTCCTACACATCAATAAAAATAAGTGCTGATAACCCCTTAGAAAACTGGGCTAAAGACTTTCAACAGGCATTGCACTGAATAGCATACCCAAATAGTCAATAAACTCATGAAAGGTGCTCTACCAAAAGAGTAATCAGGGAATTGCAAATTAAGATCAAAATGAGCTTTTTCTCTTCCTCTTCCCTTTCCCCATTCCTTTGCTTTCTTTCTTTTTCTTTTCTTTCCCTTTCTTATTTAACTAAGGAGGTGAAAGATCTCTACAGGAAGAACTACTAAACACTGAGGAAGGAAATAGCAGGGGACGTAAACAGGTGGAAAACCGTAACACGCTCATGGGTTGGCAGAATCAACATTGTTAAAATGTCTATATTACCCAAAATGATCTACAGATTCAATTCAATTCCTATTAAAATACCAGCATCATTTTTCTCAGATCTAGAAAAAATAATTCTACTCTGTATAGAATCAGAGAAGACCCCATATAGCAAAAGCAATCTTAACAAAAACGAACAAATTGGGAAGCATCAATTTACCAGACTTCAAGCTATACTACAAGCCTATAGTAACTATAACAGCATGGTACTGACACAAGAACAGAGACAGAGACCACTGGAATAGAACTGAGAACCCATATATCCATTTGATCTTTGACAAAGCAAGACAAAAACATGCACTGGGGAAAAGAATCCTTATTCAATAAATGGTCATGGGAAAATTGGATAGCCACATGTAGAAAAATGAAACAAGATCCATACCTCTCATCTCTCACAAAAATCAACTCACACAGTGGATTACAGACTTAAACCTAAGGCATGGAACTACAAGAATGCTAGAAGAAAATGTTGGAAAAATGCTTGCAGACATTGGCCTAGGGAAAGAATTTATGAAGAAGACCCCAAAGGCAATCACAGCAACAACAAAAATAAATAAATGGGACCTGATCAAATTGAAAGGCTTCTGCAAACCAAGGAAACTATCATGAGAGCAAACAGAAAACCTATAGAATGGGAGAAAATATTCGCATGCTACATATCTGATAAAGGGCTGATAACTAGAATCTACATAGAACTCAGGAAAATCAGCAAGAAAAAATCAAACAATCCTATCAAAAAGTGGGCAAAGGACATGAACAGAAACTTTTCAAAAGAAGACAGACTAATGGCCAACAAACATATGAAAAAATGCTTAACATCTCTAATCATCAGGGAAATGCAAATCAAAACCACAATGAGATATCACTTAACTCCAGTGAGAATGGCTTTTATCAAAAAGTCCCAAAACAATAAATGTTGGCATGAATGCAGAGAGACAGGAACACTCATACACTGCTGTGGGACTGAAAACTAATACAAACACTGTGGAAAGTAATATGGAGATACCTCAAAGAGATACAAGTAGAACTACTATTTGATCCAGCAATACCATTACTGGGCATCTACCCAAAGGAAAAAAAAAAAGACATGCTATAAAAAGACATCTGTGCTAGAATGTTTATAGCAACACAATTCACAATTGCAAAGATGTGGAAACAACCCAAATGCCCATCAATACATGAGTGAATTAATAAAACGTGGTATATGTATGCCATGGAGTTCTACTCAGCTGCAAAAACAATGGATATCTAGCACCACTTGTATTATCCTGGATAGGGCTGGAGCCCATCTACTAAGTGAAGTATCACAAGAATAGAAAAACAAGCACCACATGTACTCACCATCAAATTGGTATTAACTGATCGACACTTATGTGTTCATATAGTAGTAATATTTGTCAAGTGTCAGACACTTGACAAATAGATAGAGTGGATAGTGACATCAAAGGATGTGTGTCTTTATTCTACCTTTTAAAGTTTTCTTCTTTTATTTCTTTGAGTATTTCTTTCTCATTTTCCCTGTTTTATCCCTTGATGACTTTTCTAGGTGGATATTGTTCTGGATATAACTTCCTTGTCATTTAACTTTCCCTTCACATTTTCATCTTCGTATATATTTTTGAATTTATTTTGGGATATTAGCTAACACTGATTTTCCAGATTACTAATTCAATTCAAAGGCATAGTATATTCATGCATAGAGTATCAGGCAGTTAGTTACTTTAAAAAATTGAGACAGAATTTATGCATGAATATACTATGCCTTTGAATTGAAAATGTATGGGTGATATAATGTAAAAAATATTATATTACATTTTTAAATAAAATATAGTACAATTTATGCAGTATAATAGCTTTAAAAAATCTCTGCCTGTGTATATGGTCTGCATGTCTTAGAGTACAAAAAAGTGTATTTCTAGAAACATATTATCAGTTGTTTGCATTGGGTTTCAAGTAACAGAAGAGTTACTAATAGTAAATTAACCAATAAAGTAATTGAATTTTTCTACATAACAAGACTTCCAGAAATGGAAGCTATCAGGTTTCCTGCAACAGCTCAGCAACGTCATCAATCTCCTAGCTTCTCTCTAGCTTTCTATTCTTCCACCCTCAGCACACATTCAATTTTCATCCTATGTAATTCCTCACAGTTATAAAATCACTATCACAACTTCAATAATTATATATTTAAACAATAAAGTCAACCAAACAAAAAAGTTCACATTTTTTGCCATCCAGCTTCATCAGATGTCAAAATTCTAATAAGCTCCCCTCCTTGGTATTCTTCCTAAATACATTCTATTAGCTAGAAAAGGGACAAATGTTGTTTATCTCTAAATCAATTACAAGCAAAAGGGAATTACATCTACATTTGTATCAGTTAGCCTTTGCTCCAATAATGTTTAAGAAACATGCCAATAAGTCAATGACCTACAACAACAAACATTCATTTCTTGCTCATGAGTTTAATGGATTAGTTGCAGCAGTTCTACATCAGACCACAGGTGAGGTTAAGGTGTGCTCCATGAGTCCCTCATTCCTGGACCCAGGTTGTAGGGCAGAGACTACCTTGGGTGTTTAATGTTTATAATAGTAAGCAAGAGTCCAAGAGGTGCAGAAACATAGGAAGCTTCTTAAAAGTTATGCTTACTATAGATACACCATTAATTCTACCCATATTCCATAGGGTAAAGCATCATATAGCCAAAGCCAAAGTCAATGAGACGGGGAATTACTCTCTTCCTTCATTAAAGCATGGCAAGGGTGAGGAAGGAACAAAGAATTATGAACAAATAATACAATCAATCACAACATTCATGGCCTATTAGGTCAATCGTGGCTCATCCTTTCAGATTGGGAGAGGAATCCATGATATGTGAACTTGTTGCCACAATACAAACTTGAGAAAAACATGACTATTGTAAGCAGGAAATAAGTATTGTGGCTACTGAGTAGACAGCAGTATCTGTCATAGTTATGGCGACCTTTCAGCAATGGTTATCGTGATGCAGATGCTTGGGTTGGAGAAGAGAGTAAGATAGACAGAGACCATTGTGAGACAAGAATAAAACAGTTCCATGTTGACTTCTCAGTATTTAAACAAACTACCTTGATGTCCCTTCTAATTGGAAAAATATACCAACTTGAAAAAACAACTCAAATATTGATAAAAATAGCACTGATTTATTTATGGACTAAACATTTCAATTCAACAATTTTGAAAGAGAGTTTTACCTTCCAGAAACCTTTCTATCTCATTTCAAAAAGGCCAAAATTCATATATGTGGGTTCTTCATTTCATAGGATATAAGATAACTCTGATATCTCGGTTGAAGAATTCCCAATTGTCTTTCATGCAGGACAGTAATATCTATACTCTTTAATTCTGACCCATCCACTGCCACAGACTGTTCCCTTCTGTTACTGTCATGAGCAAGTGATGCAGGAAGAGAAATATTGCTGATCTGTGAAATTGGACAATACATTAAATCTGTCTTGGTATTTAAACCATAGTAAGTACCATGTTTAATTGGGTTTATGAAATGACATCTTGTTCAGGGCAAGTAGCAGTATGGAAGAGAAGCTATAATGAATGCTAAATTAAATGGCTAAGTTAAAGCTAAATTGTTACACACACAAGTCAATAATTTCAGAACTATGACCCTCCAGTGAATCACAAATTGACCTCTTTGAGCATACTGTAAGAAATACTTTATATGATATTATATAGCGTTAATTTTAAAAGCCTAATCTGACTTCTTTCCAATTATATGTCCAAAAAACTTAACTGGGAGCTCTCTCTGCATTTTGTAAGTTAATGGATGGCTTCAAAACTAAAATTACAGGAAATACAAGAGCTTATCCAATTGTTAATACCTGAATCTTAAGTGTTATCAACTGTAGCATATCTAAGGACACAAAATCCACCTTCTCTGATTTCCTGGAAGCTCTAGATGTGCAAATAGAGATCTCATTGCATGTGGAAGTGCCCTTCCAGGCACAATTTTCATAAAGGGAATTTAAATAGCTATTTTAATTTGTAGACCAGACTGTGTACTTCTGGAATTTAGGACTAATGAGCCACTTTGGTGGAGAATTGCCTCTTCTAAATAAACAAGGTCTTTGCACTGACCCAGCATTCTGAGTTGTAGCTGAAAAACTAATTATACAAGTATTATAATGGGCATATGTACAACACAAGAGAACATTCTCCCCATCTCCAAAGTTAGATGCTCATTCAGATGAAATCCAATTTACTTATCTGGAATGTCTTTAATGTTTTACTTTACACCTCTAAGGAGCTGAAAGACTTTTCATTTTAAGAGGATAGGAAATCCATTACTTTTACTTTTTCTTTAATATATATATTAATAAAACTCCTTTATAAGTGAATTCCAAAACAAAATTTCTCCCTTGGTAATTTGATTTCAAAGGAGATTAAAGGAAATCATTATAAGCAAAATGTTTTCAATTAAGACATAATTAATTAAATGTGAAAATGCAGAATACATTTGGATGTGCAATTAAATACTGGAAATCTAATTTTATACTTAAATTGCCAGCCATATCCCTAGTATTGAGCTGTTGACCCATCGTAAGTGACCAGAAGTTGGACCTTACCTCTGGAGGAAGTGGCCTCAGTGGACGAATGTTTCCTACAGTGATTCTATGGTCATGTCATAGTATCAGTCTTTTGATAGTAGTCAGAGGCAACATGCATGAAGGAGCTTACTTTTGCCTTCCGTCTTGTTTTACAAATAGCATTTTGTTTGATTTTAAATAAGTGATGCATATCTTGGAAAATTGTGAAAGGCCTCTTTTATCCTTTTGTGCTTAGTTACCCCTTTTGTATTCAATTATTTTTAAAAAGAAAGATAATAATCAAAATGTCAAATGTGTGAAAAGATACTGAGCTTTGAATAATTTACTTAGGAATTATTTAATATTGCAGCTCATATTATCTTTAAGCTATAGATACAAATGTCTGAATCTACACTTTGTTGGTGTTTACGGGTTAGGTCTATCCTCAAACTAACCAAGACAATGAATTTTATTGCCTCTGATATAGAAGAGAGAACTTAGCAAAGTTTGTAACTGACATGTGTGAATGGTTTTCTAAAAAATGAAGAGATTTCCAACACATAATTTTAAAAATGTTTAGGTCCAGAAATTGGCTACAGTTAGTATCTCTCCTCTAAATCTGACACTATTTTAAGTTTTCTAATACTTGAAAAATTTGTAAAATATTTTCAAGGATTCTAAGTAGGTGATTGAGGAAGGAGCAAAGAGTTAATGAAAGAAACATTTGTTGAACGTCTACTATGTGCCAGGCAGTGCACATGATATTCTTATATATTGTGTCTATATGTGTCAGCTATTAATCTATCATCTCTCAGCCCCAGGCCAACACTTCTAACCTGTTTTGCAATGCTGAGTCCAGAAATATATGGCTGTCTTTCCATGAGGCAGCACACTGTTTCACAGAACATAATGGGAAAGTTCCTTGGATTAGATATCTCCCTAGACTGAAATATAGCAAGTAGCATTTCAGCCCATTGAGTTAGATGTTTTCTTCTTCAGATAACTTCTTTGAAAATGCAAATGTCCATCAAAGAGAAGAGTAGTTGCCTTTTGGGTATCTGAAGCTTTAATGTTATCAGGTTTGCCAGATATTTTTCCTGGATAAAAATTTCCTGTAAATATTCTGCCACAAAGGCAGAATAGGAACCCAAAGTGTGTGTGGGTGGGGGGACAGGTACAATGAAAGGAGATGGATAGCATTAGCATTTACTACCTCATAATTGTCAGTATCTTGTTTTCTTCCTAGAGTTGTTGAAGAATGACTCAGTTTCCTTTTTCTGGTGCAATTCTTTGATCCAGTTATTGTCTGACCTTAGAAAGCTGACTGTAGAAAGAGAAATATTAAGAAAAATAGGCAAAGGGACTTCATCATTAACAATTGTTAATTTGGAAACCCAAAACCATGGCCCCCAACCTTGGCTACTCATTGGAACCACGCAGGAAACTTTAAAAATACTGATGCCGGAGTTCAATGCCCAGATATGTATTTTTTTTTAATTTCCCCAGATGATTCTGACATCCTCATCAAGTTGAGAGCCACTGCTCCAAATAACTCAAAATCATCAAATGAACATTTATCATCAGGTGCCCACAGGACTTAGGAAAGCCCGGCACAAAGGAGAAATTGTAGAAAAGTTCAGTACTCTACTGCTTCACCATTCAACATCCCATTCCAACTCCATTATTTTCCTTACTTCTAACTCCCATCTTTCCTCCATGCAACCTGTGCAGGAAGCTATCAGGTAGGGACTGACTCACTGCATGTGTGCAGACTATGGTAGCAATAAAAAATGTGAGACATCCGAAAACCCCACTTTTAGTGCAGAGGTGCAAAGGGAAGTGGGTCTTGCTGGGGAATTCTGTGAATGACCCAGGATTCTTCACAAACTGCAGAGCTCTGCAGTGGTAGTTGGTTTTCTGTAAAGAGACAGACAGAAATAGGTATAAAGGACAGAAAGTTAGAAAAGATTTTTCTCAGAACCTGTACGTAACCTTGAAGAAGGCAGCCAGGAAGGCCTAGAGAGATAGGTGGAATCACATAGGAAACAAGCATGAGATAAGAATAGTTATATTGTTTCTTTTTGAAGACTCAGTTCCCTCTAATTGCTCACGGGCCCAAAATTCCTACTTCATCCTTTGTGTCCTTTTCCCATTTCTGCCTGGAATCACTGGCTTCCCTTCATTTTGAGACGGTTTCAGAGGAAGGATTACCAGAGTCAACCTAAGAGGCATTTGTTAAGACAGTCTGGGGCGATGCCCCGGGTGAATGGCTGTGAAATTTGGTTAGAAACACCTGAAGGACTTATTTAAACACAGACTTCTGGCCCCACCCCCGGAGTTTCTGATTCATCATGTCTGAGCTGGGGCTTGAGAATACGCATTTCTAGCAAATTCCCAGGTGATGCTGATACTGCTGTCTAGAGACCACACTTTGAAGACCGCTGTCTCTAGGGGTGGAAAAACAAATCAGATCTCAGCAATCTGTCCTTACTGAGATGGCTCAGGCCTTGTATTAGGAATGTATTTTGTCATGTGAATGTCATATAAACGACAAAATAAGAATATTGGCAAGTAATATATTTTAAAATAAAATGTAGTGCAATACACTCCAGAAGTCTGAGAAGGATAGTGGTGAGCAGA
Source organism: Varecia variegata (assembly GCA_028533085.1). Taxonomy (NCBI): domain Eukaryota; kingdom Metazoa; phylum Chordata; class Mammalia; order Primates; family Lemuridae; genus Varecia; species Varecia variegata. The sequence goes on from CM052439.1 coordinate 74,747,997, forward strand.
AGAGGCTAGTTAGAGATTACAAAGAATAATACAAAGACCACAGAGGCAGGCGTGGCCCAGAGCTGAGCTTATTAGGGGACAGCTGAATATGTGGGCCTAAGGGCAAAGCTTGAGATTTTAAAAGCTAGAAAGACGGAGGGCCCTGGTGCCTATGCTAATTGAGCACTGAAAACTAGCCTCTCATATAGGGCTGAGATCTATATGAGATCTATAAACCAGTCCCTTGTTTTTTCATTATGAAAGTTAGTTCCAGAAAAGGTTGAGTGGTGTGTGTGTATTGGCGGGTTGGGGTGGGGGTGGCAATCTAAGTCCCTAGTGGTTAATCAGCTTTAGCTGGTTAGGACTGATTGTGATGAAATACAGCATTTAATTTTGCTATCTCCTGGGCAAGTGCTGCTACAAGTGAAAAATCTCCTTTTTCTAGAGAGGAGACTCCGGAGGGGCATCCGGAGTTAAGTCTCAAAGGCAATGCTGGACAGGGATTGACAAAGGATTGAGGAGAGTCCATTGGCCTGGGCTATTTGCAACAGAAGAAGTGTCCTGAAATTGGAGATAGCAAGACCCCTGGGGAATTGTTGAACAGATTGGGTTGATTTAGTTAAAAAAATGTGGATCTAAAAAGAGAAATAAAGATATTAATGCTTCTATGCAGTATTTAAAAGGCGTTACATAGATGGCAAGTATATTCACAAAACAATGACAGTTCTATCCCAAATGAGTGGTGGGCTTCAACATAGTTACCTAGAAACATTACATATTTAGAATTATGTTCAAATAAATTTTTGAGACTTCTAAAAAATAGAACTTAGTATGCATGTAATTGCACACACATAGTATTACTCACAGAATTTTTCAGCTTTATTCTATATGACTATATATACTTTTCCCAACCTTATTCTATATGACTATCCATATTTTACACTGTGTGATTTTTGTTGTTTCCAAATTGCACAAACTATCTGAAAGGACCATTGAAGAGATTCACAGAATCTGTGATAGGCTGTAAGGAAAATTCTAAGACAAGAGCAACGAACCTAATATTAATATTAAAAACAACAATGACAACTCCATGGGATTCTTTGAAGAGGTAGCACCTACTTAAAAAAATGAATATATATATATATATACATATATATATATATATATATATATATAAAATCTGGTGTGTTTGATAAAGAAAAAAATCCTTAATAAAGTAATTCCGAGCCTCTACATTTATGCCATTATAAAATATTTACAGGTGTTTAGATATGAGAAGAAATTAGACCCAAAGCATGCCTGGGCATCTAGTATGTATACACCATACATATATTGATCATCAGGATCAATATAATTTCCCAAAGGCTGTTCTGCTGGGTTAGCCAATATACAAAGCCAATTTAACCATGGAAATTTTCTAATTTAGCAGAATTAATTTCTAGACTAATTAAACAGCTTAATATACCAAAACTTTTTCTTTCAACTGAAAAATCAAAGAGAAAAATCTATTTGCATGAATTAAAAAAACAAAACAAAGTAGGCACCGTAATCATTTCTTCTTCTAGTTATGATGAAACCAGAGTTCGATGACAGACATAAACTCACCATGGTGTCCATGCCCTGATGCCTCAGGTTGCAATGGGGGTATCTGTGAGGGGTGTTGTGTGAAGACATGAATGATTATTCTATGTTCCATTTACCTTCTGTGTGCTCCAAGCCTCTGGGAAGAGAAGTTGAAAATGGTAAGAGTTCCTAAGCAGTTGAAGGGGACAGGATGCTGTTGGACGTACAGTCTGGTGGGCCTGAGAAGGATAAAGAAGGAGGAGAAGAGTTTGGAGATGATGGAGTTGACTGCCAGAGAAAAATAGAGAAGGGAAGCTATGGAGCTGTCCTGGCTCAAAAGGTCCCATGCACCCCTGTTTTTCACGTGAAGTCTCCTACAGCAGCAGTTCCCAACCTTTTTGGTCAGTTTCACAGAAGAAGACAATGTTTCCGTGGACAGTGGCAGGGCAGGGATGGTTTTGGCATGATTCAAGTGCATTACATTTACTGTGCAGTCAAACCTCTTTGCTAATGATAATCTGTATTTGCAGCTGCTTCTCAGCGCTAGCATCACCCCCTTGTCTCCACCTCAGATCATCAGGCATTAGATTCTCATAAGGAGCCACAACCTAGATCCCTCGCATGCACAATTTATAATAGAGTCCGTGCTCCTATGAGAATCTAATGCCACAGCTGATCTGACAGGAGATGGAGCTCAGGTGGTGATGGGAGCGATGGGGAGCAGGGAGAGACTGTGAATACAGATGAAGCTTTGCTTGACTGCCACCCCCCAACGCCCAGTTCACCTCCTGCTGTGCAGCCCAGTTCCTAACAGGCCAATGACAGTTACCGGTCTGCAGCCCAGGCATTGGGGACTGCAGTCCTAGAGAGTCTACATATGTATGCATGCACACATTTATTTATTATTTTACTGTACATTTAAATTGGTAAACAATTTTGAGCTTACTATGGTAAACATTAAAAGATGAAGACTCACTTTTATTTTCTTCCAGATGAACATCCATTTGCATCAGTACCATGTATAATATAATTATACAAGTTTCTCATGTAATTAAAAATACATCATAGATAATTTATTATGTCTCAGATATACTGGATGCCACCTCTGGGTTCTCTATCCTGCTCCACTGATCTAATTGTCCTGTCGTATACAAATACAATATTGAACTGATTATTCATATTATATTTTTCTAATAACTAGTGAGTAATCGTGGTCTTTTTCTTGGCTATTCTTAGGCAATGGTGATTATTTTTAATATACACTTTAAGATCCTTTTCTCCAATTAAAAAAGTTGTTGAGTTTCTAATTGGAATTTTGTTAAATATACATTAATTCAGAAGAATGAGCAATATCACAAAGTTAAGCTTTCTCATCAAAGATTGTGTGTTCCTTTCAGATTTTGTTTAGATTTTATATTATATCCTTCAAGACAATATTACGATTTTCTTCACATAGACCAGTGGCTCTTGAACTCAATACCACATTGGAATTATGAATACACTCTAAAGATGCTGGTGCCTGGGAATCACACCCAGAAATTCTGATTCACTTTGTCTGAGGTACAGCCTGGGCATCAGGATTTTTCAAACTCCCCCAGGCAACTCCAATACAGCAAAGATTGAGAATCATACAGATCCTGTACCATTTATGTTACATTGAAATACATGTACCAGGTATTTTATAGTTTTCCTATATCCTTTTCCAATTATATATCTTTAATCACCTTTCAAAGCTCTTCTATTGCATTTGGTCTATACATGTTTCCCATTTTTTAATTGGCAATGGATACTTGACTAGGAATTTGTTGATTTACTCCAGATTTTCAAATATATCTCCATAGACTTCCATATTTTCTTATCAATTGTGTGTGTGTGTGTGTGTGTGTGTGTGTGTTGCACTTGATCTTTTCATATAATTTCCTTTTGTTTTAGGTTTTCTTCTTTTTCTCCAGCAATTTTATTGTGCTGGGTGTGTATTCTGACTGTTCTGCTTGGTCGTGCCCTCTCTCATTTCTTTGTCATGTCACTGGGACTCACTTCTGATTGCTGGAATAACATAAGACAGCACAAGGCAAAGAGGCTTTGTCCCTGTAGGCCTGCCCGGCACCTGCTGAGGCCCCTGGATGAAGCTTCTTAGCTCTTTGGATTCCAAATACTCTATTTGCTAAAAATGCAGGAAATTCTCCAGTTACCCATTCAGCTTCTTCACTTTTTGGGGATCAGGAAATCTAGCACCTTGTAGGAGACCTATATTGCCATTCTCCCAAATGTCCCATCAGATCTTTGAAAGCCAGTCTCTTGCCTGGATAGGCCATTTTCTTGTTAGTACTCATCCCTGCTCCAATACAGTTCCCTTATCATTTGGTGCCTTGCCAACCCACAGAAGGAAAACCCCCACATCTGCACTCACTGTTAAAGCCTGAACAAAGACCAAGAATGACATGTGGCCTGTTTGCCATCAGTCCCAGAAGCTACTTCATTCAAGTGAGCCAGCTCTCTTTAACTGGAATGACAAGGACACCGGTTGTATTTCAGATGCCACGCTATCTACAATGATAGGATAACAGATCCCTTAGAATTTCAGTGGTCCCCAACCTTTTTGGCTCCAGGGACCAGTTTCACGGAAGACAAGTTTTCCATGGACCAGAGGTGGGGGTTGGGAGCGTGGCCCTTTTCCTAACAGGCCATGGACTGATACCAGGCCGAGGCCTAGAGGTGGGGGACCACAGCCTTAGATGACTCTACACAGAACTTCATTGAATATCTCAACTTACCCATCATGGGGGAACATTCAACTTCACTTTATTCCCTGATCTGTCTTGTCCAAACTCATATTATAAAATTATTCTTCCGGAATTTTTAGGTGTCCCGAGTTGGCTTCTCACTCTATTTTTTGTCTTCAACTTTGTTGGTGGGATAGTGTTGTATAAGGAGAGAGAGAAAAAAAGTTCAGGCATGAAAGAACTACATATTAACAAAAATAGTCCTTAATGAGCACAGAATTGATGCGTCTCATTTCTTTTGTATGTTAACTATAATTACACTGCATAAAATTTGATACTTTAAAAACTTCCTTTCAATGTTAATGATAACTCAATGCCCCATGTCAGGAAGAATGTTTTATTCTCTGAATATCAAAAGGACATTATGAGGTTAATTGAGGAGCCTCATATAAATAGCCACTGCCCTGCATTCAACTTACTTTGGTAGTGTATGGCCACAATAGATGGAGAAAGGGTCATATGTAAACTGTGCTTTCTGTGGTCATATGAAATCTCATCTGGTATTAGATCTTCCTATGGAACTTGAATATCTCAGATCAGCTATCAATAAAAACCAGGGAGAAAAATGGGTATGTGGGGGATGGGTGCTGTATAATATTACTTTTCTTTTCCTAATATTTCTGCTTTAGCTTATAGAAAAGTAGAGACTTGCTTCTTTCCCAGCTCAGGAAGTGGGAAGAGAACCAGTCTAATTTCATGCTATTTCCACACCGAACAGCCACCTCCTTGATGAGGCTTGTGTTTTCGGCCTGCACAACACTGGGCACATTATTAGGGAGAAGGGAACTAGGCCTCCCAAAAGGAAAGGGGCTTCGCTCAGATTTTTTTTAAATCTAGTTTCTTTCCCTTTGCTCTTTCTAGGCTCAGACAGAACATGCTCTTATACTTCCAGCCCCATATTGCAAGCCATTTAGGGGAAAAGCCAAGCATTTTGTAGCTTTTCTGTTTGAGTTTTGATGGATAAGTCATGTCAGTTCTCCCTCTTGGAATCACCTCTCTTTATTTGAAAGTCTGACTTTGGCCTCAGTTTCCAGAAGTGTTTTTAATTAAGCTGAAACAGAGAATCCTATCTCATGGGTCTTTTCAGATTTTTACTTATGCATTTAATAACCCATATCATCATATGAAGATAAAGGTTTGTTTTCTATATGTTAGAATGTGAAGAAAAAGATATATAGTTCACTGCCATTCTCAAATCCCAAAAAATTATAGAATTGCCCCTATTATCTAGCTGGCTAATAGCTGTTTTTAAAAAGCCATCTTTCTAAGAAAATTTAGCACTGACAATTGCCTTACATGTAGATGACATTAGACTTCATGCATTAACTACAGGTCTTATTTGTACTTACTAAAATTTTACATTTCTTCTGTGGCCAAAGTCATCTTACAAAAACACTTGAACTTTACAAAGATTAAACTGTCTTGGATTTCAAATGAAGACTAGTTTGATTGTCAAATTGTCAAAACCAAATTGATTTTATGAAACCTTCTAATAGGATTAAATTCAACATACATCACCATTGATAATAGAATCCTCTGCTCACCATGAGAGGTGCAAAGTCACAAAGCCCACGTCCACCCATTAGTGAGGATTTTGACTTTTGTAATTGTCTTAGTCAGTCTGGGCTGCTGTAACAAGATAACTGCAGACTGGGTAGCTTAAACAACAGAAATTTACTCTTATAGTTCTAGAGCCCAGGAAGCCCAAGATCAGGGTGTCAGTAGGCTAGGTGACTGGTAAAGGCCTTTTTCCTGATTTGCAGACAGCTGTCTTCTTCTTATATAAGCACATAGTAAAGAGAGAGATCATCTTTTTTCATATGAGGGCACTAATCCCATTTATGAGGGCTCCACCCTCACGACCTAATCACCTCCCCAAGGCCCTGCCTCCAATCATCACCTTGGGGGTTAGGCATCAGTATATGAATTTTGGGGGTACACAAATATTCAGTCCACAGCAGTAGTGAACACTGTTGACACTACATGCATATGCCCTGAATACCTTCTACTCTTTCTTCGAACCTCCTGCAGATGCTCTGTGCTTTGCTTTAGAAGGCCTGCAATTGGGACTATCTTCGAGGACCTCTGTAGGGGGCGTGGGGCATTTAAGCCCTCCGAGCAGCTCTTCAGGCAATGACTGACTGATCCCAGTGTCCGAAAATCCAGCTCCCTCCAAGCCAGATGAGACTGAAATTGTACTTTGCCCAAAATCACAACCCTGCATGGCTTCTCCCTCTTCCTCACCCTGCTCTCCTCTCTCTTTTCCTGTTTTTCCCTGAGATCACCTTCTTAATAAGGTACTTACACATGACCCCTTATCTCAGGGGCTGCTTGAGGAGAACATGACACAAGACAACATATAGACAGAGCTATTGAGGCCCCATAGAAATGAGTATCGCATATTGAGTAGGGAACGTGGGACCAGCCCAGCAGGTGAAAGAAATTGGAAATCTGTTTTATGTCTGAATTTGGAAGGCAATAGCAGAAATCTGTTTTATACATAAGTTTGAAATGCAATGCCAGAAAGCATCTCCTTTGCAGGTTTTATGCAAAGCCTGAAATATAATTATAGAAATTTATTGAATTTAAGATACAGTTCTGTCTGGGGGAATTGAGGCAATGGAGCATAGGATAGATAGATCCTGGAAAGAGCCAAAGGTGGCAGAAAGATTTCCGGAATCTGGCAAAAACAAACTAAAATTTTACAAGTGGTTAACTTAAAAGGAGAAGAAATGGAGACAAATTTGTTTTTGATTTCCTACAATTCTCTTTACTCTCCGAATTTTTCATAATAACATATTAATTTTATAATCTAAAAAAGTAAATTAAATTTTTACTGCATAACTTTACACTTACAATACTGTACACCTAAAAATAAAACAAAATTTCCATTTTTAGGGAATTATTAGTAATTGTGAATATTTATACCAGTGAATATTGTGCAGTCATTAAAAATAATGCCTCTGAAGTGTTTTGCAAGATATTGAAAAATACCATGAGATAATATTAAATAACAAAGGCAGGAGTCAAAACATTATACACTATTTGGTATTCTCTATATTGAAATGTATAGAAAATATATACTAAAAGGAATTTTACTGTTATAATTGTCATCTAAGTTAATTTTCACTAGATTGTTATTAATTTTTTCTTGTTATTTATGCCTTTTAAATTTTCTGTACTGTATTTTCACAATCAAACAAAAATAAACTTAATAAAAGTTGGAAGTATATGCTTAGATACTCTTAGTTCTAAAATGCTAACACCCTGAGGTCATACTTCTTAGCAGGCCTAGGAATAATTAGTTCTATCTGAAACATTTGAACTAATTTGCGCTTTTAAATAGATCACATTTTTCTCTGCTTCACTACCCCATTTTCCTTTAAGCATCTATCTTCCTTTGAATGCCTGCCACTTCTTTGTCTCAGGAAAGCTTAAATTTATTTCCAGCCGTTTTCTTCACATTCACATGAAAAATACACATCTGCTGCAGTGGCAGCGGCTATGTGTGTGTGTGTGTGTGTTTCTTTTTTCCTCATATCTCACTGAGAGTATGCTAGCGTTTTTCTGATGATTTATGAAAAAATAAATATAGTTTTCCAGGGCTATTCACCCCATGTAAATTTCTAATGCTCCCAAACGTGAGGGTGTGTTTGACAATGCCGCCTTGCTAAAAAGCCAGCTGCTCTTTTCATTTGAGCAATAGTTTGATATTATTCAACTCACTAAGTGAGCTTGTTTGTTTCAACAGCTGTTGACTTCATCTCCCTCTCAATGGATAAAAAGAAAGAGATAAAAAGAAAAGCTTCCTTCCATATCCCCTGCCTGGCTACCTTTCAGCAGGGCTCTTTACAAGGTGGTAGACATCTTATCCATTATTAGAATCAGGAATATTTGCAGCTAGAAAGAATTTAATAGATTATAATTGCCAAGCACCCTCTTTGTGCAGTCGTTTTACATTGCATACATTATGGTAAGTATCATTAACCACTTTTTGTCAGATAAGAAAATTGAGACTCAAATCCATTAAGTAGCTTGTCACAAATCTTGTGGAGTGAGGATATTAATATCTCCCCCTTTTCTCTCAAAGATGGAAGTGTAAGGTCTAATAAAGTTATTGGACTTAAGGTCTAATAAAGGATATAAACCATAAAATAGATCTCTCATTAGGCCTTTCTGCTTACATTTGTACACCTGCTTACGATCTTCAAGCAAGGACGCTCTTCTCTCGAGAGAGATGTGGGCCCTTCTGCAAGCCCAGAGGATTCGGGAACACCTGCAGCTTTGTGTCTATCAAGGGCATCTATTCACATGTTCTGATTCCAAGTCTCAAGATTCTACTCCTTTCTTATCAAGGTCCAGGCTGGCACATGGGAGAACTGCTGAGGACACAGACTTGGCTTATCTTTAGGTCTCCTGTTCTCACAGCTGGTCCTGGTCTTTAGCGTGGTCCCCCTCTGGCTGTAGAAAAGAGGGTCCCTTTCAAAGCTGTCTAGGAGTATTCTGACTTTCTCGCCATGCCTGAAGCTGACCAACTGGGGTCTGCCCTTTTCCCTTTCCAACTCATCACAGGACCCACCCACAGCCTTCCTATTTACCGTTTACCTTGAACTTCCCACCGCACAATCTGGCACACATACCCCCTCTGTGGGAAGCCCACCTGTATTAGTGCCCTAGCGCTTCCATAACACAGGACCATAAACTGGGTAGTGCGGAATGCTAAGAACTTATTGGCCCCCAGTTCTGGAGGCTGGAAGTCTAAAATCAAGGTGTCAGCAGGATTGGTTCAGAGGCCTGTGAGGAAGAATTCGTTCCAGGCCCTCCCTAGCTCCAGGCGGCTCCAGTTGTTCCTTGGCCTGGAGGTGCCATTCTCCCTGTGTCCACACCATCTTACCTTTAAGCATGTATGTCTCCGTGTCCAAATTTCCCTTTGTTATAAGGACAACAGTTAGGGTCCACTTTCTTTTTTTTTTTTTTTTTTTTTTTGAGACAGAGTCTCACTCTGTTGCCCGGGCTAGAGTGAGTGCCGTGGCGTCAGCCTAGCTCACAGCAACCTCACACTCCTGGGCTTAAGCGATCCTACTGCCTCAGCCTCCCGAGTAGCTGGGACTACAGGCATGTGCCACCATGCCCGGCTAATTTTTTGTATATATATATTTTAGTTGGCCAGATCATTTCTTTCTATTTTTAGTAGAGATGGGGTCTCGCTCTTGCTCAGGCTGGTCTCGAACTCCTGACCTCAAGCAATCCACCCGCCTCGGCCTCCCAGAGTGCTAGGATTACAGGCGTGAGCCACCGCACCCGGCCAGGGTCCACTTTCATGACCTCATTTTAACTTGATCATCTGCAAAGACCCCATTTCCAAATAATGTCATATTCAGAGGTACTGGGGGTGGACTTCAACATCTTTTTGGTTTACACAATTCAACCCATAACATCATCCTACTTCCCCACAGATGATGCCAGGGGCCCACAAGCTTCCACACACCACCCGTGATGGGGTCTGTGTAGCCACTTGGCTGGTGACTGCACTCTAGAATCCCATCCCTCCAAAACCCACCCCATGTTCCTGGTCCCAAATATCTTGGGCAAGCCTTCTAGAAGCAGTATCTGAGATTCAGATCATGAGCAAGGGATTTATCAAGGGCCAGGAGAAGAGTGTAAAAGAGAAGAAAATGGAGAACAAAGAAGGGCCCAGTTTTAGACAACTCCCCAGCCTTAGCCTGGTTCCATGGGGAGCTCTAGATCATAAATTATGCAAGAATTTGCCCCACTTTGAGGCAAAGCAGTCAGGCTTTCAGACTCTTGCAATAGTCACTGGCTTCTCCAGACAGACCTAAGCTGCCAGGCATTTCAGGCTTTCTGTGTGTGAGGTTGGACTGGCTCAAGGCCAGCCTCTGAAGAAGGTCACAGGGGCAAATTATTTGGAACAAAGCACAGAGAAGCTACAGGACGTGTACACATAGCTGGGAAAGTGGACGGGACGGGATCCGGGGAAGCGTGGAGAGTCCATACGCAAATGCGTGTCTGCCCACTTGTGTACGGAACTCACTGGGATTCATCACAGAAACGTTTCAGATAAAGCGGGCTTACTGTGGAAATCGAGGGTTTCCGGAAGACCAGGAATGCCTCGTGGTAGGACTCAGCATGTCCTGGAAGCAGGGTGCCATTGTGTGGGAAGGAGGCGCCCATGGAGGCGCCCATAGAGGGAATTCTCACATTAGTGGCAGCAGCAGTGGAAAACCGGTTGTGAAGAGCTGCAAGAACCAGCCCGCAGGGTCAGCGCCACAGAGCAGCAGCAGGAGGCCCTAAGACCCTGTCTGGGCGATTCCCCCAGAAACTTTCAAAGACAGATGTGCGAAAAGTAGCCACGGGGATACACTGAAGGCTGTATAGGTACAGCCAGAAAAATGAATGCTTACTATTTTTAATGTCATATTTTTTTCTTTTTTTTCTTTTTAATGGCAGATGGGTTTGGTAATCCTTTATTAAGGAAAAAATTTATTTTTTTCCCCACAATGGTACAGGAAAATTCACAGGGCTCATTTGGAAGATTTAGTGGAAGGAAAGCAGTTTGAAAAAATAGATTTGGTTAAAAATAATAACTAAAAGAAATCAGGAAGGGGCAGAAAGAGGTAGGAATTGACTCGTAGGTAGATTTCAAACCAAGGATATGTGAGGGAAAATGTTGTATAAGTTCTCTCTTTGAAACGCAGCAGGTGTGCAGGAAGGAATAGCAGCTGTCCAAATGCTCGTGCGCAAGAGATTTAGTTTCTCTTGAGGTGAGGTCTTGGGAGTGCAGACTAAATATATTTGAGAAAACGGAGGTTCAGAGAGGTTAAATGATTTTTTTCAGAGTTACACAGCTGTGGATTTCACAGCTAAAAACAGTAAGTTAAAATTCTAATGAGAATTATTGATATAACTGAGAAGTAGGTGTCTTTTTTTGCTAACAGAATATTCTATGGCAAATCCTAGACTTAGGTTCTTAGAACCATAGCCCCAAACTATGACCAACATCCACTTACTCCCACTTTCCCATTCTTACCAGCAGACCTCATAAATTAAGTACTTTAATACAAAGTCTATGATATAGTTAGCCGATACCAGCACACAATTGCTGTTTATTAAATTGCTCAGGCAAATTAACATCAGCTTTGCTACATTAGGGCAAATGTCTCTCCTGTATTTGACCTTTTAGCTGCAGGGTGATAGTTGGAATATGTCTTACAATTTCAGTATTTTGGTCAGTTGTATCTTATTACAAGAGATTTGTGAGCACCTAAAGGGAGCTTTGGCAGAGGGACCCACCCATTCAGGAATGAGGCAACAAGACTCTGATGGAAGTAACTTCCCAACTTGTGTTTTGGGCTGTCTCCAAGCCGCCGAAATAGTGCTTGTAATATTTTTTGGAAATTTAACAACTCCAAAGTTAAGTCTAACATGCTCTAAAATGGAATGCTGAAACCACAGAAAGTAAAGCAAGCTTAAGTGATGATTGCGTTTCACCTTCCTAGTACCTTTCCGTGGCGCTTCGAAGATTTTGTCTCCCTGGGTGCGTGCGCCCTCTGGTGGCCAGAGATGCCACAGGCTCCGTCGCGGCCGGCCAGCGCGGAGCGTTGCAGGGAGGCAGGCGCCGCTTAGGGAAAGCTGCTAATAACGCCAGAAGTCGGCATCTTTTCGCTGTCAGAGAAGCTAACTTTAAACGTTAACTTAAGCAAGACTGTGTTTTTATGTAATATTTCTACTAGGAGGGCAGAATTCATTCTAATATGACAAAGTGGCATTGGAAAAAGAGTTGGAAATGTTTGCTTTCTATTACAACGTTCCCTGAGACCATTGCGTTCCTGGCCCACAGCCAGACTCTCGCTTCCTGGCAAGGAGAGGACTAGAACTCATCCTCTGGAAGAGCCGAGCTTACTTCTCCTTACAATGTGAACTGCTCAGAAGAGGATCCCTGTAGTTTGAAGTATTGACCTTGATTAAATCACACCCGCTTCTGCCAGTTTTACGCCCCACCGTGCTGCTTCTAAACAAGAGAAGTTATTTTATAATTTATTTAAGTTATATAATGGTAACTAAAGATATTGTAATATGGGAAAAATTAGCCCACCACAATCCCACCACCTACGTACACTATTATAATTTTAATGTATTTTCCTTTCCTCCTTTTATATGCACATTTACACTACACTTATATGTGTATATATAATGTCTAGTCTACAATACCCATTTTTATATTATATTTTTTGGATTATTATGTATTATATTTATGTAATGTATGACATAAATATAATATATAATTATAATATATATTATTATTTTATTATTTCATAGCATTTTTGTAATGATCAATTATTACTTTGGGTAAATTATATTCAGAGAATATGCTATAGCAATGAAAAGTTTAAAAACAAAGCATTTGGACTTAAGTGGATCTGGGGTAACCGTGCATCCAATTCAGAAAGATCTTTGGACCTATATATGAATATATATGTGTCCACTTTACTTTTGGAAGCAAATGGAGTTACTAAAATGTAAGTTTCATTCTTAAATTTACCATAATTTGTGTGCCCCTTTCACCGAAGATACACTGCAATGAGAAAGAAGAAAATTTCCCTCCTGAAAGATTTCAGACTGTGCTGGTTTGTAGAAAATATTCTTAAGAGAGTAGCTTCAACTCTGGCTCTCCTTGTCCCTAGTGAATTATCCAAGTGTCCAAGTGTCTAGAGTTCATGCTGCCTCCAACCACTAAGGCCATTCTCCTGGTGAGATGTTCTTGGCCACAGTGAAACATTGACCCCACCCAACCCCCACCCCCAGAGAATATAGACCTATCTTCAGTCATATTCTATTATGGTTTTGCTTTCAGTTAGCCAATCAGACGTATAATTCTTACTAAGGCTATCAAGGTCTATTTTTCCAACAGGGCAGCCCATGTCAGTTTGGGAACCAGGGCTCATTCAGAGTGCCTGGGGTCACTCCAAGCCCCACAGGCAATACGCTCCCCACTGTGTGTGGGTCGCACCTGGGAGCTCTACAGGGCAAAGGCAGGGCTGCTCTGTACCTATTTTCTCCTTAAACCGGAGAAGGCCGTTTCATACACACATCTTCCCACCAGAGCACCTAAGTGTTATAAAATGCAGACTTTGGACACAAAGATAGAGATGAGATGATCTGTGATCATCTTGAATAAAGCAGGCTGGAAACTTGCAATTAGCAGCAGAAATCCCAGGAATTTCCAGATTACTTGGTACCTGTATTGTCAGCCGGATATGGAGAGTTTGGACTTGAGAAGTCTGGAGAATGGGAACCCACTGTAGTGAATTCCTATAATTTTGTATTGCCTTGGCATTTATTTTGAATATGTTGGACTTTCTCATACAAGAAACAGGGCTTTGTCACCCTTGACATCGTTTCCAGTTCTCTATCTCCTCCCAGCTCCTCAATGTGCTCAACCCAGATGTCTGCCTTACACAGTCGCCTCCTGGTGACCACCTTGCCTATGTGGCAGCTAGATACAAGCTATTTGACTCACCCCCTGACTCCCACATCCTCCATGGATGGCACAGGTATGCTGCAGTGACCCCCTCGCTGTCACAGTGTGACCTCATAGAACTTGCACCAGCTTTCTTCAAGTCCACTGATTAGAACTCCCATGAGAACCGCCCCCCCCACACCCCAGGTAACACCGTGAGCTCTAATAAAGGCTTCAGCACATACGTCCCCTGCTCTATCTCTTGCTCCCTGCCCTCTGGTTCTGGTTGAGTGTGTGTGTTCCCAACACCTGCCCCCTTCCTGGTGGCCCTGCCAGGTGTGCTGACCTCTTCTTTCTGGGATGTGTAAGCAATAAACTGCGTCTGTTATTTCGTGTGTTTTGTTGTGTTGCCTCCTCTGTGTCTCATCTGATACACTTGGACCTAACTTCTTTCCAAGCGAGAGTTCTCCTAGTCAGTGGTTGGCTTCATAGAAATAAACTGGACGTAGGTCAGACAAGAGCCACAGGGTGTCTGCCAGTATAAACATGTTTCCTGTGAGAGGGACCCCTGGTCACAGGTGGGGCACTTAGGCATTAGACCACTGAGAAAGGCACATTATAAACATCCATGACCAAATCCCTGGAGCCTTGACAGTGTGGACTTAGAGTTTATAGCCTTTTTCCAGAGAGAAACCTTAAGACTAAATTAGAAAAATAAAATAAAATAAAAAATAGAAGAGTTACAGCACACACTTTCAGCCTCCTGCTTCCACGAAAGGGGGTGCCTGCAATTTTCCCAGTGGCACACTCTGTCCTTTCTGGTCTCCTCCCCGGGGGGTAAGAACTTTTGCCCACCTCTGCTAGGGAAGGGAGAAGTGGGGAGGAGCTGGGAGATGGTTGGGGCCAGTTGCTTCTCGTATTTCATCCTAATTTACGTCAGTGCTCAACTTCGCATCACTGTCCTATCTATATGTCCTATCAAAAAGTCACCTTCTTTTTAATTTTGCACCTGAAATTATTGTGAACAATTTGCTTGCTACTTGCCAGTCACATTAGGATTCCTTTAAAATATATTCACACGTTGTTATAGATCTGGCAGGCATACACTAATGTATGTTGTTGTAAAAATATGCCAATGGGTATTTAATGCCAGAAATAATTATTGTATTTCATTTCAACTTCAGTCCACAGCATGGGCCCTCTTCTGAAAGTGTATGTACAGAAACGATTATATCTAGTATGGCCAAAAGTATTATCTTCGCTCCTTCTCATTCTCAGAGAATACTACATTTTGTCCTCCCTCCAGAATTTTGTAATTACTGTGGAGAAATGAAAAACTAAATGATGCTAAATTCACTGAGTGCCAATCTTTCAAAACTTCACAGGTAAAGTTGCTGCAAAAACATTTTTTTCCAAAATGGTTCTTGCCATTGCTTTAATTAAAGCATTAGCGAAGACTTGCTGTCTGAATATGAAATCATGCTATTCTCACAAAATCTTTCCCTCTGTGATTAAAATGTGTAATTCTCATATTCTAATTTTAGTTTTATTACCTCTTGTGTATTTAAATTAATGTGAATTTCCTTTCCCTATCCAGTCTCCAAATTAGGATCTTTAATTGATCTCATTTTCTGAAACAAGTTTAAAAGTGGAACACACATGAGGGAATTGTTAAGAAATGTAACGGAGTCATTGTCATCCTTACCACTCATTTATGGAGCACTTACAGTGCCAAGAATTGTGTTGAGCACCTGACATCTATCCTTTCACTTATATCTCAGGACAGTCTATGAACTTGAAATGATGAGATGCTCATTTTGCTCGTGGGGAAACACATCGATTAGAACTCAGTTCTGTCTGACTTCACATCCTGAGAGTTTAATTCTTATCCTTTACTGACTCATGCAGTCCACTTAAACAAGAGAGCTGACAGATTGGTGCCTTTTCTTTGGTTCTACGTGGCTATAGGGAGTCTTTTTTGTCTTTTACATAAAAGTTCATTTATCCTGAAACGTTCTGGATAAGTTATTTTCCTGAACATTGAGAGTTCTCTAAGTACATGTTCTCTCTAGATAATTTCATCCAATGTCATAGCTTTAAATGTTATCCAAATGCTGGTTATTTCCAAATTAACATATTCAGCCTTGACTTCTCTTCTCTCTCCATATTCAAATATCTAACTGCCAAATTAACACCTCCATTGGGATGCCTATTAGACATCCCAGATTTAACAAGTCCAAACAGAAATTTTGATTCCTCCCTGCCCCAATTCTGATGCTTTTTCTCACTTCCAATATTAGTGGAAATATCATCTGTAACTGTCCCCAAATTTGCTCCGGCCCCAAATTCAGGAGTCACCCTGGATTCCCCATTTCTCCCACACTCCACATCCATTCCACTGGCAAAGCCTGTCAACTTTGTCCTCACAATGCATACTAAATCAAGTTCCATCTTTTTTGTAGCTACTACCCCAGACCATGCTTCCATTATCTCACTCCTAAATTACTGCAATAACTTCTGACTATTCTCGCTACTTCCCTTATTATTTTTCTACCACTCCAATCCCAGGTTATTTTCTAAACAGGAGCCAGAATGATTTTTTCCAAGAACATATATCAGATCACATCATTTCCTGCTCAAATTCTACAATGGATTTCCATCACATGAAGAACAAACCCAAAGTCTTCACCAGTATCTCCCAAGCCTTAGGTAATCTAAGCCTGGCTTATCTTTTGGACCTATTGCCTACCACTTTTCCCTCCATCTCCCACTTTTGCACCACTTTTCTTGCTATTTACTGAATCTTCCAGCTCTTGCTATTTACTGAATCTTCCAGCCTTAAGGCCTCTGACTGGCTATTCTCTCTTGCCCAAGATACTGATGTGGGTCTTTTGTCATTTCTCTCACTTCTGAGCCTTGTTTCTCACTACAGTACTCCCTACCCCCGACACACACACACACACACACACACACACACACTGTGTCAGTCTATATTCAACCACGCTTTATTTTTTCCACATAGCCCTTATCACAACCTAACACTCTATTGTATATTTTTTCTTAACTTGTTTACTGTCTGTTTTCTTCATTAGAATGGAAGCTCCATAGGAGTAGAGATTTTGCCTATTTTACTGATCCTTGTATCCCAAACATTTAAAAGAGTGCCTGGCATATGGTGAGTTGTAAAAATAAATGTTGAATTAAAAAATTATGATTTTGATTTTTTTTCTGAAATAGGCTTTTATACTCTGGTTTCTCAGATCATGCTGAGCACAACTGCATTTTCTTTAGGATTTGCAGCATTTGTTAGAAATACTGTTAGTATTAATAGTTATGCTGCTCTGTTAGAAAATACAGGGAAAGATGGAGAAGTACGATAACCACATGGGAGGCTAGAGTTGAATATGGCCCTAGTTCTCATTTTGAACATCAATGTAACAGCCAGTAGCTTCCCTTACCTTTTGATAAACCACTACTGATTACATTGCCCATATTTTTCTTTCATATTCCTTACATCCTATTCCATAACATAAATTTCTCTTACATTTTTGTTCTTTTATCCCCTTTTCATGTTGAATATTCATTTACATCTCAAGATGCAGTTAAATTTTACCTTCATTAGCACACACAGTTGTAATATTTTCCCTCCCCTTCCAACATATAGCTAATTATGTACAATCTTTCCATATTTACTACATTATTGCAATTTGGTTATTGAATAAGCTGGACTTGGTGGAGTTCAAGTAGAAAAATAGCAGCTTATTTTATCCACTAACTTTTAAATTCCTTTTATTACATTTTTTTCCCACACCTAGAGGTTAGTTTCAAAAGATCATAAAATTTTTCTAGTTATGTTCAGGAACTGAGTGCCTCATTTTCCAGTAATAAAAAGTCATATCTGAAGCTGTTTTAAAACTGTACTTGGGAATAGCAAGGATCTAATAGCCAAGATAATTTTGAAAAAGAGCAAAGTTTGAGAATTTCCATGATCAAATATCAAAACTTACTATAAAGCTGAAGTAAAACAATCAATATGATATTAGTGCAAGCATGGACAAATAGAATAATAGAATAGAACATAGACCAGAAACTGACCTTCTCATATACAGTCACTTGATTTTTGACAAAGGCAGTACTATAATTCAGTGTGTAGAATGGTCTTTTCAATAAAAAGTGCTGAATCCATTGTGTATCTAGAAGAGATACACATACCTGAACAAAAATTAGTTTGCAATTTGCAAAAATCAAATTAATTGGATCTGAGACCTTAGTGAGAAATACAAAACAATGTAGCCTGTAGATGAGAACACAGGAAATTATTTTTATGACCTTGGAGTAGGCAAAGATTGTCTAAACAGTACACAAATATAACTGACCATAATTGATCAATTAGAATTTCATAAAATTAAGAATTTGCCATATATTGAGAAAAAGTACTGGGGTGTGTATATGTACACACACACATATCACTAAGGATTCATATCCTATATATATAAAGAACAAACAGCTCCATAAGAATGGTCAAAATGGTCAAAAGACTAGAACAGGAACTTACACACACACACACACACACACACACACACACACACACGGTCAATAAGCACATGAAAAAGTCCTCGACATCATTACTTATTGGCAAAATGCAGTGACTCAAGGACTCAATAGCTGAAACTTACAAGACTATTTAATATAAAATTTAATAAATGAGGAAGTAGAGCAACTGGAGCTCTCATAAATTGCTGATTGCAGTGTGCATTTTTACAACCACTCAGGAAAATTATTTGGTAAGATCTACTTGTGTCACTGTTCACTGGGCAGTCAGGCTGTGCTGCAGGATAGACTATGACATAGTATGGCCAAGGTTAACTGGCAGGTAAGTCCCAGGGAAGACATCAGTGTGTGATTCAAAATCACTGAGAACAGACAGCATGCTAACCATGCTCCAGTGGTGCAGCGCTGACTCACACCAAAATAAGAGAGTGTCCAGCCCCTTGTCATGCATCCCCCATGGCCTATGGATCCATTTTGCAGCCACGCCAGGTCATGTGGCTGCAGGCATCCCACTTCATGCTGCAGTAGAGGGACACCCCCGCTTTCCCATCCTCCCCACTCCCCATGGCATCTGAAATATTAATATAAAAAGCTTGGATTTGCCTGGGAGCCATTGATACACATGCTTAAGCAGAACAAAAGAAAACAAAGGAATGTACACATTGACTTTGAAACAGGGAAAGATGATAAACCCGGAACAGATTGTGAGCTCTTTATCTCTTTGTAGAGAAGTGTTCCAGGCCCAAAGCCAATTCTGACGTGGCCGAGCCAGGGTGGAAAGTCCAAGCAGGGACTTCCTTTCCCAACACTACCAATGTGAAATGTAGTCTTCTGTGACCCGGCATGTCCTCTCCTAGGCAGTTTACCCGTGAGAAATACATGTACAAATACGTTCATAGTAGTTTGATTCTTAATAGTCAAAGCCTTGAAACAACCCAACCATCACCAGTGAAATAGATAAACCAGTGGCCACACATTCCCACAATGGAAGTCTATACAGTGGTAAGAAGGTAGTACCGACTGCACGACCACTGCATGGCACTCACAGACATAATGTTGGGGGAAAGAAGCCAAGACACAAAAGATTTCATGATGGATAATTCCGTTTATGTAGAGTGCAAGAAGAGTTAGCCAGCTAAGGTGATAGAATTCAGGATAGTGGTTGTTTACTCAGGTTCTGGCTGGTGGTCACACACCTGTAGAGATATGTAAAACGTCATCTAGCCGTCATGTGGAATTCTTCACCTTATGTATTGTGTGTTTGCAAAGGGGAAAAAAAAAGAGTAGTCTAGTCTGATACCGAAGTTCATCCTCAACTTCCCCCTTCCACCCCCGGGCTGATCTGAGGTTCTCCAGACTTGCGGAGGGGCAGTTTTATTCTCTCTTTTGTTCCATTCTCACTGCTCACTAGCTGCAGCCCTTAAGGTCAGGCACAGGAGTGAGAGAGGATTTGAAGGAAAGGCCAAATATTTCTGACCTGGGGCTTGTGTGACAAGTTCCCAAATTCTGCCCCTTTAAGCCCCGGGTGGTTAATCTGGGAGGACGCCTCCCTCTGCACCGAGGCCTCGCAGGAGCAGAGCGCCCCCTGGCGGAGCGCGTCCCCCTGTGCCCTGCACAAGGGCTCTCGGTCACCTCACCCTCGCGGGCAGTCCTCTGGGGTTGGGACTGTTAAAACGACTACAGTTCCGCTACCTCGCAAGAGATGAACTCTGTCCACATGAAAATCCCACTGCCTTTGTCTCTCTAAACGCTGGGATTACAGGCTGATCCTATTATCGTCGTTCTGCCTTCACTCTGCCACACAGCGCACTGCGGCCAGCTTCTTTCACAGAGAGGATTTCTGCCAAGAGCAAGCCCTGGTCCCTGTCTCCACAGACGGCTCTCTAAGCTGTGCTTTGGAGGCAGCTTTCAGGCATCTTGAGATGGCGGGGAGGGAGGTTGAGAGAAAGGAGAGGAGCACAATTTGCCAACACTTCTCTTTAAGAGAGACCTCACCAAAATCTTGCAGCCTCCTCTTCACAGACACTCTTGTTTGAAGGCAAGACAGGCTAAGGTTTGCGGAGCCAGCTCCAGACCACCCCATCGGGGAACCCTGGTTAGCTGGTCTGTCTTCTTCACCTAACACCCCTTGTCCTTGCTGTTGAGTATCAAGAAAATATTGGACACCAATGGAGAAAATGCACTTAGCATCTTGTTGTAAATATATTTTTATTTCTTTCTTTCTTCACATGACTACTTCTTCCCCTACCCCCTCCATTATCCACACATTGAGAACAGAGACTGAAAACATATTTCTTTGTACTCAAAAGTGCCCAGCTTGGATCTGACATGGCCTGATACATAACCAGGTTTGCCGGCAAAAAATGCATGAGAGTTATGTTTGCTTAGGAACAATACACCCGTCTCATAAGTGTGTTATGATTTAAACATCTATAAAAGTGCAATGTCAATGCCTCGGGATCTGTCAGAATAAGCAGGGTTATACTACAGTAATAAATAAAACATAACTCTCAGTGACTTAAAGCACGGAAGTCTCACTCTGACTCACACTGTATGTCCACTGCAAGGAGGTTTTGCCATCGTGGTGACTCGGGGTTCCAGGCTGATGGAGGCTCCATCTCCACGTTTCCATGATCATAGACATAGGGGAAAAGGGGAAAAATTTGAATGAAATTCTGGTTTTTCAAGATTTTGCTCAGAAAACACACTTCAATTTCCCTCACATTTCATTGCGAAAAGCAAGTTGTAAGGTGAAGATAGAAGGGAATGAGATAACTCAAATCCTCTCCTCGAGAGAGACAGTGAATATTTGTGAATAATAATTCAAGCTAGCATAAAGTCATATTTCACAAACCAGAATTAACCACTATTAATATTTACCATATTTGTCTCTAGCACTTTTATTTACAAAATGATGACAGTATTTAATATCTATGAATTGCTATATGCTGGCCACTGTTCTAAACATTTCAATATGTAAATTGCTTTTATCCTCACAATAAGCCTATAAGGTTAGTACTGATATCATCAGATTTTTAAAATGAGGAAATAGAAGCTTAGAGAAGTTGGGTAACTTGCCTCAAACCACACAGCTAGGAAAAGACGGATTCAAATTCAGCAAATCTGGCTGCAGAGCTTATTCCTAACAATCTATCTGAAACACACTATATAACTACCATACAGAGTTATATATAGTATATCTGAACATATACACACACAAATACATATATGTATGATCTATACACCTTTTAAATTTAGAATATTACAAAATATAAAGTCTTTTCTAGAGTTCTGTCTTCATCTACTAGACCCTACCTTGTCCCAGTATCATGAACTTGGTGCATGCACTTTCAATCTGCACACTTTTACAGAAAAGGTATCCATAAAATATGTAATATTGTGCTGTGCTTCATATTTAAATAAATGACATTTTTGCCACTTGCTTCTTTCTTTTTCTTTTCATCTACTGCTCTGTGCCAAACACCTTCCTTCTGAATCTGATGGTGGTGTTAGGTTCTGCCAGTTATTTTTTGGACTTTGCCCTTGATGTCTCTTCACTGTTGGTCAGCCCTCCCCTCATTCTGATCTCACCTACAGTAAATCTTCCAAAGATTCCATAAAATGTCTGTCATGCAACCAGCACTCTTCCTCTACTTCCAATGTGGAATAAATATTTTTTTTATGGATTTGGGGGCTTGGAAAGATGAAGGAGGAAAGAGGATAAATGTGCAAGGTCAACTTGCCCTATTATACTAAAACATAGCATTTAGTTAATTTAGATTGTTTAATTAACCATATCAACCTTTTAATGAATTGGAGATGCTATCATTGGAGGTATATTGGCCTGAGATAAAGACAAACAGACCTATTAATAGCTTTCTACATGATCTTATGCAAGCCACTTAATCAATCTGGGCTTCAGGTTTCTCATCTGAAATATGAGATAAAAACGGTTAATCTCTAAAGTTCCTTTCACCTCTCTGATTTCGTGACTCTGTGGTTTTTAGCAGCACATTTAATGGAAGCATTTCACGAGGACTGCATCGCACTACTGTTTGAGAAATTAACCCTCACATGTGTATAAAAGTCTTTTCCTAAATAAAAAGGAAGTTTCATTCTCTCTGAATTCTGAGTGTACTGCAGTCACAGCAAACAGCCCGTGTGCACCCACTTTACTTGTCTATCACATGTTAATTGTTCATTTACAGTACTTGATGCTGTAGACATTTTAAGGACCATTTCTCCTTGATGTTCTTGATGAAAAATGTTATGCTCCATTACTTGGCATTTAGAACTAATGACTGTTAACTCTCAGCTTGTTGCCAGCCAGCTCCCACTTTTACCTCCAGAACACTTATGATGGCAAAGGGCTTTGCAGATCTTTTGAAAGATATTAAAGACAAGAAAGGTCATGCTCATAAACTCCTTGGTCCCTGTTAATTCTTCAACAAAATGTTTAGTCACATTCCATCTGATAAGAAGGCAGATGCTTTTTGGGAAGCTCCATTTCACTAAGGAAATAAATAGCAAACTACACTACCGCCTATAAAAGATGAGATAGCATTACATTTTCACAAGTCACAAGTTCATTCATTGCTTCTTCATGCCATGAGACGTCATGCAAAAGTGTGTGATGCATACTTTGGATTTGTTTACAGGATGATGGGATAAATTACATTAACTAAATTGACCAGTTAATTTATTCAAACATCTTAATTATCCAACAGCCAAAAAGTTTTTTTTTTTTTTTATTGGGGTTTGAAATACATTTGACTATTAGAAAGGATCATAGGTGTTACCTTGAACACCCGCCCCACCGGTGCAATGGGTCCTTTTAACATATCCATCGTTATAGGGGCCGTATGGCCTCCGTTGAACATCTTGTTACAAAGAAATGTCCATTAAAAACATAGATATTTCTTTTTTTGAACAACTTTTTTTAAAAGTTGGGTTACTAATTTCTCTTTGGTTCTACCAATTGGTCCTAATTTTTCACTCATTCTCATCCTCCACCCCTATAGCTGCATAGAAAAAGAAAAGATATTCTTCTTTTATTCATGCATGTAGTCATCCAAGTCAATTTTATTTATTTATATATATAAATATATATAAAATATGTTTGTGTGTGTGTGTGTATGTATTTAATGCCTGCTGCATGTTAGGCACCATGCCAGATGCTAGAATAAAATAATGATTAAGGTAAAAATGCTGGCAGCTCTCATAGGATTTACCGACTAGGAATAAGATGGACAAATGAACTGTCCATTTCAATATATTGTCAGTGTTTCAAATCTTTGAATACAAGTTTTGGTTTGGAGACTAACTTCCCATATAATAACCTTATATGTGTTTAACCTTCCCTACCCTCCCAAATTAATCATTTAACTTTATATTTGTACAGTACTTAAAAATATAATATTGCTTTGCATTTATGCAGTGTTTAATAGAATAGTAATCATAAACCTTGTTCATAATAATTAAGAGTGCCATGTTAATAGTACTTTAATGTATATTATTACCTTGATTTCATTTTCAAGTATGAGGAGGCTGAGATTCATCCAAGTGATTTATTCAAAGTCATAGAACTAGTGAGTGCAAGAATTCAAATTAAGACCCAGTTTTCCAACTCTTATCCCTCTGCTATCAGGCATGGGAAAAGAGGCTTAGTTTTTGCACGTGACTTCCATGTATTGATTTATGACTTTACCTGTAATTCCTGTCTCCCTGAAATGTATAAAACCAAACTGTTGCCCAACCACAAGGAATCCACTTGCTCAAGGCTTCTTCGATGTGGCTCCAGGCCATGGTCCTCAAACTTGGCTCAGAATAAACCTCTTTAAATTATTTTACAGAGTTTGGATTCCTTTTCATTGACAATGCAAACATTTTTAATGCCTTGAAAAGATTCCAGGCTTTCTGCCTCAGTCTTCTTTTTCTTTTTTATGGCCTCAAATGCAGTCAAAATACCTGGACTTAAGTAGATATCCTGGACAACAGGATGGCAGAGGCCTATGTGCTAATACGGATATTTATACTTCTTGGGTAGAAATGTTTTTACTTTCTGTTTGGCTAATACTGTTTCACAATACTAAAATTCAATACGTCCTGCTAATATTCAAGTTGTTAACTCTTTTACCTTGAATATTTTACAAAAATAATAGCTTAAATTACTGTCCCATAGAAAGAAATGCAAGCACTTTCAAATGCGCATTCCCCCAACTCAAATTTTACTACTAAAATTCCATAAAGCTTCTTCATGAGCCTACCAGTCATCTTAAATACTGTTTATGGCTGTTCACTTCCTGAGAAGAAAACCAATGAGGCATTGCTAGATTTTCTGGAGGCATGCCATTGAAAAGATTGTGAAGATATATCCAAGGAAGGGCCTCCAAGTTCAGGTCTATGCTTATTTTCAAAATTTGTTTCAATGACCAAGTCTGCTCTCTGGGTCATACAATTGATTAAAGGATTTTCCCCCTTCGACCTCTGTATTTGGCAGGCTGCCACCACGTGAATTTATATCATAATGAAATCCAAGGGTTTATATAAGAACCATGTGATAACATCCTCTTAAACCCATATTAGAGAGTTTTTAAAGAGATGTTGCTAAGTTTTGAGTCCTAGTTTTCACATTGGTGACCAGATGATTGATTCCACAAGCTCTTGCCAATGTGTTCTCCCCATTCCCACCGTGCAAAGGGTGTTGAAATCTCTCACTAGAGACATTAGACCAACCTGTATGACGAAGACCTCCAGTGGATGATATTAAAAAAATTTAAGCTTCCATTGTGAGCCAGTATGTATTCTAATATATTAAGGGGTCCTTAAACTGAGTGTTGGGTGATCAGATCAACCAGTATTGCCCAAGTTAACATAAATTGGCAGGCATTTCACAGTTATTCGTGCTTGTGGTGAACCTACTTTGAAGATTGTTTTTCACAGAGCTACTGTAATTAGCATGTAAAGGGCATGAAATCTCTTCATAATGAGGCTCTAGATCAGGCAGTTAGACTAGTCTCAGCTCTAAGGGCAAGACATTCCTTTGGAGACAGGTCATCTAAAAAGAGATAGGAGACAAACCCAGGGGAGAAACTCAGAGTGTTCAGCCTGGGTGACAAACTCTTGTCATACATAGATGTGACACAGAGTCACACATTTGCAGCATTCCACGGCATATAAGAAAGTGTGTATTTCTGTGAAGGAGCTTAGGAAATTTCACCCCAAGATATGACTCTTTGGTACAAAGAGTATTTTGAATTAAAGGCCCTTAGAGATCAACAAGCCTTGGAAAGGGCTTTCCCTCTCTCTGCACAAACCAGCTGGCCCATCTAAATGAACAATTGGCTTCCATTACCCTCCCTATTATCTCAATATATTGGGGGAAAGAAGATTGAGAAAGCAACCAGACCTGACTCAAATCATTTTAAATATGATACCTGCCTGTCAGGTTAATTTACAAGTCAGTTTCTTTCCTCCCACCAATTCGTTCTCCCAAGCAACCATTTATTGCCCCTAAACAGAATTATCTATATTCATCCTCTCTCTTTCTCCTCTAAAAGGAGGGTATTTAAATTTCTGGACCTCACTGGGATATTGGGTAATCACTCTGTGATTCTCCCCATGTCCATGGTAAATAAACCTCTTTCTCTCATCAATTTGCCTTAACTGTGAGTTGATCTTTCAGTGAACTTTCTGGGAAAGGGAAGTTTTCCCTCATTACCCCCACCCCCACTGTATAGTGTAGATTAGCACAAATCAATTAATAAAAGAAATAGAAATATCAAAACATAAAAACTAAATTAATTGTATTTGGAGTATATAGACATATGCATCAGATCTTAACATTGAGTAACTATACGGAGATATACAAGGAACTTCTTATAATTTGCATATCAGCTTTGCTTCCAGGAAACAAATTATTTACTCTAGGTTGATATAAAACAAAACCTAATGTCAAAGAAGATGTAGACCACAGTAACTTTTGCCTAATCACTTTCATTGTCATCACCACACTAGAGATAGACTGATATTAAGTAGCAGAGTTTCAGTTTCACTACAGTTATTTGTGAATATTATATATAATTTTTAAATATATTTATATTCATGTAAATATTTAGCAAACTATGTATAGTATATTCAATATTTTAGGTAAAGTATTTATCAACAAATTATTTTACTGCCTTTATTAAAATCTAGGTTACAAAACAATTTTATGGGATGATACCTAGGTACCGTTGATTATATAGATCAAGTTGACATTCTTAATAGCACAAGATAAATTGTACTGAGTTCCAAAACAGCCAGAGAACGGTTGGGAATATTGTTCAATTTCTGTCTCCTATAAGGCAACTGTGTCTGTTAATGTAAAATTTTAAAATGTCTTATGTGGAATTTTGAGAATAAAAATAAAATCCCAACATAACACGGTGACTGAAAGGTAAAAATTGAATTTTATGACAATGTGAGATTGAATTAATGTGAGGTTAATGAATTACTTAGTTCAAGTCCATGTATTTAGCCATAAGGAGGCCAAGTGGTCAGACTGTGATCTCAATCCACGCTGGTTTGGGCTGTAGTTTGGTACCACCTGACGACTATAGTCCATTTTGATTTAAATATTGATGGGATGACCTATGGTCTTGTGGATGGCTGGAACTTCCTGAACTGCAGGACGGATTTCAGAAAACTCTCTTTAAGTTGGTAACTGGAGTTGGGTGTAGAGAATGCTAAGAATTTTGGATTTGCCTCTGAGTCTCCCTTCCTCACAAGACACAACACGTTTTCTGGCTATTTCCCTGCCTGACTCCATTTCCCTGGACCTTCTGTCCCCTCTTTCCCACTTCCACAAACATCTAGAGCTATAGACTTCTCGGACACTTGATGAAGGATAGGAGACAGCCACCAACCGTCCCATATACACATTTATGGTAAGAGTTGTGGCATGTTAACATGAGTTTTAATATTTGGAGGATTCGAACTAATATTCAATTTTACTTAAAACATTAGTTTTCCTTAAACCTTTTAGTTCATCTAACAATGATATTTTAAACATTTATAAGTAATGTTTTAATAAGTAAAAATAAGAGCAGTCTATCTTATTTTATTTAAAATTAATGGTTGATTAACCCAAGTTAACTAGATAATGTCCCCCAACCAGTGGTTCTGCTTACAAACTTACATTCTTTTAAGCATACTAAACTGAATTTATAAATTTAATATTTTTATTTCTTAAACATAAGAAATACTAGTAATCTAATAAATAAATAATAAAAGCTAAGACCTGAGTTTCCATAAATATTCCAAACTCGTTTTACAAACATAATTATATTTTCTCATGGCTGAAAACACAAAACTAATATATCAAATTCTTTTAACATTACAAATGTTTTAAATAATATGCACAGATTATCCAAAATTTAACATAAAATATTAATACTCTAGGTTTGATTAACCATTAGGTCTGTACATATTTCTTTGCCTGCCCACTACTCCAGAGAGTTCTAATGAAAGTAATCTCATTTAAGTCTTTTTAACAATGTCTCAATTGCCTGATGTTACTGACCTGAGCATGGTGGTTATCAGCTTGAACTTGAGATGGCAATGTGAATTCTACCGGAATAATTTTCACAAAGTCTTTCTTCTTATTACTATGTCAGCAGGTAAACTAAAGTCTCTGCCTTTGACCTGGAATTCGGTTTTACATTCTATCCCCCTACGCAATGTTCTGTAGCCTCATCTAGGTTTTAACGGTGCTTGTGTCAGACAAAATTTTGCCCTCAACACAGATTCTTGAATTTTCCATTTAATATCTTTCTCACTAGCAATGGCTCTATTGTCATTTTAATGATGATACTCTCTGGATTTCAGCAGTCGTTTCATAGTTTGTTTGTTTGTTTTTTTTCTTGCTCTTCATTGGCCACAAATATGTAGGACTGACAACCTCACTGAAGAAATGTTTGAAGGATGATTTTTTTAATGAAACTAAAGAGGACATATTATCTATTTGATGCAGATAGTATTCATTTAGTATTTTGCTTCAATGTGATTTACTTTGAGACTGACTGGGCAAATATTCCCATACACTCAAGTTTCCCTAACAACATATATAGACAGCAATAAATCCTTGTTGGTTGAGATCCCTGAATGGGAAATGTTATGGAGGGACTAGAAAAAACATCCCTCTCCACCCCTTCCCCACACACAGACACACACACATACTCACTCCCCAGTGATACCTGTCCAGTTTGAGAGTTAACTGCAATGCCATGAAGGCATTCATTTATTTATTTCCTAGTGTATAATGTTGATGAAAGTATTATATTACTTTGCATATACCCTATAGCCAAGCCATTAGTACAACCAAGTTATTGTTTTTCCAAAGAAGTGAGATTGGTATTCTAATCTCATATAGTATCTTCTTATTTTCCCTGGAAGGGATTGTACAGCAATGGGGTTATATAACAATTTTTAAAAATTATTTGGGATATAAAGAAATATTTGTTAATACACATTTTATAGGTAGATATGTATCTATACCTACAGCAAACAAATCCACTAAATAGAATTTTTAAGCTAGGAGTAAGTCATATATTCTTCCTTAGGGCAGATTTGCAAGGGATACAGTAAATTTGGAAATACTTGACTTAAAAACAATGATACCATAGTCTCTAAAGCTTATACCCTTTCCATGAAAAGGGAAAAATGCCTGGCAGACATCAGGTCCCATTTGGGTTTGTGCTGAGGGTTTCCAAAAATCAAAGCTGAAATTTACAGATCTTCATTCGTCTACAAGCTGCCATTTAGGGTACAATGGAGAAAAAAATTGAAGCAGAAAATAAGAATGTCCTATGAAAGCTCATCTACAGTCCTTGATTATCTTTATAAAAACTTTTCATTGGTGATAGCTAAAGTAACTTGAACAAAGAAAAAATTACCTCAATTCTGAAAAATTTGAAAAACAAATTCATCTTCCGAGACAGCGTTAGTGTTACTGTGAAAAATAACCAATCAGCCAGATCTAGACAGCAGGTGAAAGCAGCAGTCATATTACCAGTTGCAAACATAAATTCAGACAGTAAAGTGTCCTTAAAGATAATTGTATAAAACAAGTAAATATGTTTATTTCCAAAAGCAGAAAACAGAGAAAAGAAAAAACAATCAAGTTACTCAGTACCACCGGGCAGAAAGAATTACTGTGAACCATTTGGTGTAGATTCTGCAGCCATTCTTCCCTGTGGAGGGAAAGAGGGTGGAGATTGGCAAGTGAGAGGCTCCAAAGCAGTTGCAGGACTTGAGAAAATGGAAGAAGAGATAAAACTGGTTGTTGAATGATGAATTTGATACCTTTTAATGTTCTTTGATAACTATAGATTTTATATGTGTTTTAATTAACTTGATCTCTAGACATACCTCTTTAAATGCAACTTCTTTCACAGTTTAGATCTCATGAAACCTCTGGATTTCTTGGGGTTACAGTAACGTTTTTAACCGATTTTATACCACAACACTCTATTGTTAAAATATTTTTGTGTCAATAAATATATTTCTATGATGTGGCAGATTTTTTTTTTAGAAATGTGGCATATTTTAGTAACCAAACCAATTTGCAAAAATGCATATATGGCTTTCTTCTTTTCTCTGTTACAGTGCTACAACTAGTGTTAGATAACTATCTGTGCACATTTATGATTATGTTCTTAGAATAAATGCCTAGTAGTAAAAAACTATGAATTAAAGATAAATTAATAGACTAATCCTACTCACCTGTTCCTTATTCTCTTATAAGCACCCTTTAAAATGGTTATATTGTAGAAAAATTAAACCAGAAGCAAGTATTATGCTATGTTTGAAGTTGACTAAAATTTTGAAAGAATAGGATACAATGCACTTTTAGAGTTCAATATGTATTACTAACATTTAATCTCTTTCTTATGTCTAGATTATTAATAAAATAAGATGTAAATCCCTGATTTGTAGTGTTTGCCAACTTCTGTGGCATAAATACTGCCACTCTTAGAGATTTCAAATTATCTTTGTGACATTTTTGAACACAGAGTTGGGAAGAAATACACAGAAGAACATCATTATGTAGCATTCACCACACAGAAAGAATAGATGTAAATAACCTCAAGATTGTCAACAATAAAATGTAATAAAATAATTAACAATTGATGAGTTTTTAATACTATCATTGTTTTTAATATATCTCATTTAATTTTAAGTGCATGTAACATAATGCTTAATAATAACTATATTTAACAGTCAGCTCACAAAATTCCTCATAATTTGACAGTGAGTTTTTCTGAGCAGTTACAAGCCAGCTCCCATACACCCACCGCACCTTGGGGATTTCACTCCTGCTGGTAATTCTTCCTGGATTGTTTTCCTCCCACTCCTTTGACTACATCGTATAACTCCCATTTCTTCTTTTCTTTATTCAATTTTAATTGTTTATATCCATCTCATTAATAGATGTTAAATTTTTAAAAAATTTAATTGACAAATAAAAAATGTTTATATTTATGGTGTACAAGAAGATGTTTGATATATGTATACATTGTGGAATGGCTAAATCCAGCTATTTAACCCATGCATTATCTCACAAA
>CM052439.1:74779455-74807392 GCA_028533085.1 Varecia variegata
TTATCATTTATTTGTTGTGAGAATACTTAACATCTACTCTCTGCAATTTACAAACATACAATACATTGTTATTAACTATAATCACCATGTTTTGCAATAGATCACTTAAACTTATTCCTCCTAACTGAAATTTTGTACCCAACGTCTCCTTAATCCTCCCCACCCCCACCTTTTTGCCAGCCCCTGGTAACTACCATTCTACTCTCTCTGCTCCTATAAACTGAACTTTTTTAGATTCCAACATATAAGTGAGATCATCAAATACTGTATTTTTCTTTCTGTGCCTGACTTATTTCACTTAGCATGACATCCTCCAGGTTCATTCATATTGTCACAAATGACAGAATTTCTTTCTTTTATAAGCCTGAGTAGTATTCTGTTGGGTATATAATCCATTTTTCTTTATCCATTTATTCATTTATGAGTGCTCAGATTACTTCCATATCTTGACTGTTGTGAATAATGTTACAGTGAATGTGGGAGTGCAGATATCTTTTCAACATACTGACTTTATTTCCTCTGGATATGTAACCAGTAGTGGGATTGCTGGATCATATGGTAGTTCTATTTTTAATTTTTTTGAGAAACCTCCATAAAATTGTCATTTTATAAAAAGGCCTACTCTGATCACACTATTTAATACTGTAGCTCATCCCTACTGCCTCCTTTGCATACTCTGTTCTGCTAACTGTACTCCAGTAATTTTAATTTTTTCTATATAATTTCTCACCTCAAATATACTATTTATTTATTTATAGTTTACCCCCCCCATCTAAAATAATAAGCTCAATAGAAACAGGAATCTTTGTCCTTTTCAGTATTATAGCCAATAACCTGAAGCAGAGATCCCACTTAGTTTCAACTCATGTTACTCCTCCAGTAAATGTTTAAAAATCTCCAAACATTCAAGTGTCACTTTAATCAATCTTCCAGTCTGTCTTTAATTCTGCTTGTCAATGCTCATTGTCTATTTTATCAAAAAAAATCATTGAAAATGTTAAAAATTCATTCTATTTTTTATGAACTTGAGAAAATAAATATAGATTTCTTGATTATATTCATTTAAACTGTTCTTTGGGAAATTTTATGTCATACACCTCTGGGTGTGTCAATTCAATCTGTGCTTTCAGAGATAGCAGTTAAAATAATACAATCATAATTGTGGCTGCTGAAATTTTTTCATCAAATTTATTACCCAAATACAAAATAATTGATAATTAGCATATGTCCAAAATTGCTCTCATCAAAGTTCCTAATGGCTTGACTGGATGTAGTCGGAGCCCATGAATGTGCATTCATGACTCAACCAGATTCTGCATTTGAATTTAGAGCTAATATAATTTTGGGCAAAAACATTATAGTGTTAGTGAGTGGTAGGGGTACCTGAGTCCTAGCTTCTGTTCATTAAGAATGTTTTGTATCCATTAATGTTAACATTACCCATTTACCATAGAGCTTAATGAACTCTTAAGCACCTAACTAACTGGCTTAAAGACTACTTGAAATATCTTCAGGGAACTGAAAGTCAAAAGATGGTCAGATAATTAAGCTTACCCTTAACTTAAGCAATATACACTATAAATTGATGGTTTATTTGAATTGAAAAATCTCACATATTTTCTTTTTAAGAAAATGTACAAGTCCTAGCACTTGGGAGGCCGAGGTGGGCAGATTGTTTGAGGTCAGGAGTTCGAGACCAGCCTGAGCAAGAGCGAGACCCCCGTCTCTACTAAAAAAAAATAGAAAGAAATTATCTGGCCAACTAAAAATACATATAGGAAAAAAAATTAGCCAGGCATGGTGGCGCATGCCTGTAGTCCCAGCTACCCGGGAGGCAAGGCAGTAGGATCGCTTGAGCCCAGGAGTTTGAGGTTGCTGTGAGCTAGGCTGACGCCATGGAACTCATTCTAGCCCAGGCAACAAAGCGAGACTCTATCTCAAAAAAAAAAAAAAAAAAAATGTACAAGTCAATGGTTTGTAGCATATTTACAGAGTTAAACAGCCATCACTACTGTCTAATTCCAGAATGTTTTCCTCATCCCCGAAACAAATGCCATGCCCATTAGCAGTCACTCCCCATTCCTACCTTCCCCCGGGTCCTTTCAATGCTAATCTACTTTCTGTCTGTATTGATTTGTCTGTTTTGGACATTTTATATAAATTGAATCTTACAATATGTGGCCTTTTGTGTCTGACTTTTTTCATTTGGTATAATATTTTCAAGGTTCATCCACATTGCAGCAGTGTATCAGTACTTCGGCCCCCGCCCCCTTGACTGCTTTATAGAAATACTATTAACATATCAGACAATTCACAAATTTAAAGTGTAAAATTCAATGGTTTTTAGTATATTCACAGAGTTGAGTATTCATCACCAAAATCAATTTTAGAACGTTTTCATTGTCCCAAAAGGGCTGCTCTCTGCAGCCCTTAGGCCTAACCCCGCAATTCTCCACTCTACTTCCTTCTCCCCGTCAGCCATAAACAACCACTTATCTACTTTTTGTTTCTACAAATTTGCCTATTCTAGCCATATCATATATAGGAATCACATAAAAGGTGGTCTTTTGTGACTGGCTTTTTTCACCTAACATGTTTTCAAGGTTCATCTATTTTATAGCAGATATCAGTGGTTCATTCCTTAAACAACACATATTTATGCCTTAAACAACAAATATTTATTTTTCAGAGTTTTAGAGGCTGGAAAGTTCAAGGTCAAGGTGCTATTAGATTTAGTTCTCTTCTTGGCTTGCAGACGGGTACCTTCTTGGTGTGCCCTTACACGGTAGAAATAGGAAGCTCTGCTGTTTCTTCCTCTTCTTATAATGGCACGAATTTCATCATAGAGGCTCCACCATCATGACCTCATCTAAACCTAAATACCTCCCAAATGTCCACTTCCTAATACCATCACATTGGAGGGTAGGATTTTAACACATAAATTTGGGGTGACCACCAACATTCCATCCATAATGGTGTTCTTTGAAGCATACATTTTTTTTATGTTTTGATGAATTACAATGTATTCATTTTATATTTGGTTGTTTCTGCTTTAGGTTTCATATCTAAGAAACTCATACCTAATCTAAGGTTATAAAGACTTACACCTATATTTACCTCTAAGAGTTTATATTTTTAGCTCTTACATTTAGGTCTTTGATCAATTTTGAGTTAATTTTTATATAAGATGTGAGCTGCAGGTGGTCCAGCTTTATTCTTTTGCATGTGGATATCCAGTTGTCTCAGTACCACCTGTTGAAAAGATTATCCTTTCCTGATTCAGCTTTCTAGGCACCCTGATTGAAAATCAGTTGACCATAAACTCATGGGTCTATCTCTGCATTCTCAATTCTATTTCATTTATCTGTATATCTATTCTTATATGAGTATATAATGTCTGATTACTGTAGCTTCATAGTATATTTTGAAAATGAAAACTATGAGTCCCACAACATTTTTTTTTAATTCAGGATATTATGGGGGTACAAACATTTTGGTTACATGTAATGTGTTTGCCTCACCCAAGCCAGGGCTACAGTGTGTCCTTCCCCCATACAGTGTGCTGCGCATCCATTACTTGTGGGTTTACTCCCCGCTCCCCCACCCCCAGCATGTGACTGGCACCCAGTGAATATTACTACCATGTGAACACCTTAGTGTTGATCAGTTAGTACCAATTTGCTGCCGAGTACATGTGGTGCATGTTTTTCCATCCTTGTGATACCTCAGTTCGAAGGATGAAGTCCCACAACATTGTTCTTTTTCAAGATTGTTTTATCCATTCTACGTCTTTTGAATTCCCATAGAAATTTTAGTATAAGTTCATCAATTTCTACAAAAAAGTCATCTGGAATTTTTATAGGGATCACACTGAATCTGTAGTTCAATTTGTGAAGTATTGCCATATTAACAGCATCAAATCTTCCAATTCAGGAACAGAAAAACCTTTCCTTTTATTTAGGTCTTTTAAATTTATTTCAACAATGTTTTGTATTTTCAGAGTACATATCTTGTCATTGTTTTGTTAAACTTACTCCCAAGTATTCTTTTCTTTTTCATGCTATTATAAACAAAACTGATTTTATTTTTATTTTCAGATAAGTTATTGCTAGCATTATAGAATACAGTTGTTTTTTGGATCTTGATCTTGTATTGCACAATTTTGCTGAACTTGTTTTAGCTCTAATTGTGTGTGAGTGTATGTGCACTTGCATATTTCTTAGGTTTTTCTGTGTATGAGATTTTGTCATCTGTAAATATAGATGGTTCTACTTCATCTTTTCCAATCTAGATGAATCGTATGTCTTTTTGTCTAGAACCTCCAGTACAATGTCAAATAGAAGTGGTAAGAGGTGACATTCTTGTTATATTTCTGATTTTAGTGGGAAGCTTTCAGTCTTTCATCATTAAATATGATGGTAGTTGTGGATTTTCCACAGATGCCCACAGTTTCCTTTTATTGCTAAGTTGAGTGGTTTTTTATTATTTTGAAAGGGAGTTGAATTTTTTTAATTTTTTTTCTGCAACTATTGAGATGATTGTATGGTTTTTGTTTTTTATTCTATTATGTGATGTACTACATTGATTTTCCCAGTACTGAACCAATTTTGTGTATCTGGGATAAATTCCACTTGGTCATGGTGTACAATCCTTTTTGTATATTGCTGGATGCATTTGCTAATAATTTGTGGAGGATTTTTGCATCAATATTCATAAGAGATATTAGTCTTAAAGGGATTTTTTGTGATGACTTTGTCTAATGGTGGAATCACGGTAATACCAAACTCATACAATGAATTGTGTTTTTCTCCTCTTATATTTTCTGGAATTATTTAAAAAGTATTAGTATTAATTCTTTGAATGTTTGGTAGAATTTACCAGTAAATCCATCTGGTCCTAGACTTTTCCTTGTGGAAAGTTTCTGATTAGCAAATTAATCTCTTTACTTGTCTCAGGTCTGTTTAGTATTCCCTTATAATCCTTTTTATTTCTATGAGATTGATAACAATATCACTCCTTTCATTCCTGACTTTAGTAATTTGAGGTTTCTTTTTTCTTGTTCAGTTTAACTAAAAGTTTGTAAATTTACTGATGTTTGTGAAAACCAAGATTTGGTTTTGTTGATTTTCTCTATTGTTTTGTTTTCTATTTTCACCCACTCTAATCTTTATTATATCCTTCCTTCCACTGTCTTTTGGTTTAATTTGCTCTTTCTACTTTCTTAAATAGAAGGTTATTTGTTTGAAACTTTCTTCTCTTTTATTATAAGAATTTACTGGTATAAATTTCTCTCTAAGCCCTTATTTCACCACATCCCATAAATTTGGCATGTTTTGTCTGCCAATTTCATTCATCTCAAAATATTTTATAATTTCCCTTGTGTTTTCTTTTTTGACCCATTAGTTATTTAGCAATTTGTTGTTAATTGTCATGTATTTGTGATTTTTTTCTAATTTCTTTCTTTTACTGACTTCTAATTTCTATTCCATTTTGGTCAGAGAGTATGCCTTGTACAAGTTTAATTCTATTAAGCTTATTGAAATTTGTCTTATGTACTAAGTATGATCTATTCTGGAGAATGATCCATGTGTACTTGAGAAGAATGTGTATTGTTCTGTTGTTGAATGGGATGTTCTATAAATGTGTGTGTGTGTGTGTGTTTCTGTGTTTATATGTGTGTTAGTTCTGCCTAAATAATAGTGCTATTCAAATATTCTATTTCCCTGTTGATCTTTTAGCTAATTTTTCTATCGACTGTAAAATGTTGTGCATTGACGTCTTCAACTATTATTGCAGAATTGGCTATTTTTCCCTTCAATTCTGAAAGTTTTGCTTCATGTTTATTGGGGGTCTTTTTTTAAGTTTATATATATTTATAATTGTGATTATCTTCTTGATGTATTTATCACTTTATCATTATAAAATGCAACAGAAATATAAAACATAAAATATCCTTCTTTGTGTCTAGTAACAACTTTTGTCTTAAAGTCTATTTTATCTGATATTAGTATAGTACCCCAGCTCTCTTTCATTTATTGTTTGCATGGTATATCTTTTCCCATTCTTTTTCTTTTAAAGTGCTTCTGCCTTTGAACCTAAAGTGTTTTTCTTTTAGATCCCATAGATCACATTTTTAATCCATGACATCAATATCTTTCTTTTAAAAGGAGTATTAAATCTACATATAATGTAATTACAAAGACAGAATTTATATCTGCCACTTTGCTATTTCTCTTTCTCCATTTCTCCATTGCTGTCTTTTTCTGTGTTAAATAGATACATTCCAGGGTACTATTTTAAAAGTCTTTCATATTTATTTTCCTATGTATATTTTAAAAATTTATTTTCTAGGTGTTGGCCTGGGGATTATAAATGACATCTTAATTTATAACCATATAGTTTGGAGTAATACCAACTTTATTCTAATAGTATAAAAAATTTACTTCTATGTAGTTCTCATTCTTCTTCCATCTCTGTGCTTTTATTGTCACATAATTTATATCCTTACACATTGTATGCCCATCAACACAGTTATAATAAGCATAGTTGTCTTTTAAATCAGACAGGAGAAAAAAGTGTTATATACAAAAAATACACTTATATTTTCTTTTATATTTACCTACATAGTTAAGTTTACCTGTGCTCTTTATTTTCATGTGGTTCTAGCTACTGTTTTGTGTTTTTTTGATGTCAGCCTGAAGAACACTCTTTTGTATTTCTTGTATGCTAGACTTGATGTTAATAAATTCTTGATTTTTTTTAAATCTGAGAAAGTCTTAATTTCTCATTTATTTTGAAAAATAATTTTATTGGATGTAGAATTCTGGATTTACAGTATTTTTCTTTCACCACATTGGATATGTCATCCCTCTGCCTTTTACCTTCCATTGCTTCCTGATGAGAAATCAGCTGTTTGTTTCACTGAGGATTCCTTGTGCATGGTGAGTTGCTTCTTTCTTGCTGCTTTCAACATTGTTTGTTTTCAACTTTTGACAGTTTGATTATGATGTGCTTAGATGTTGATTTTGTTGAATTAATCTTACTTTACTCTTGTTAAGCTTCTAGGCTGTGTAAACTTTTGTTTCTTATCAAATTCGGGAAACTTTTTGAACACTAGGTCATCAAGTATTCTTTATACCTCTTTCTTTCTCTCTGCTCCTTTGTGGAGCCTTATTATGCATATGTTGGTATGCTTGATGTTATCTCAAGGTCTCTGAGGCTCTTTTGATTTTACTGTACTAATTTTTATTCTTGTCTTCAGCCTGCATAATTTCAATTGACCTATCTTCAATTTTGTGCATTTTTTTCTTTTGTCTGGTCAAATATGCTGTTGAGCATCTCTAGCGAATTTTTCATTTCAGTTAATTTGTATTTGACTCTTGTTCATAATTTCTACCTATTGATATTCTCTATTTGGTGAAATGTTGCTCTTCATACTTTTTTTAACTATCTAGACATGTTTTCCTTTGGTTATATGAACCTGTTGAAAGTGGCTGACTTAAAATATTTGTCTATTAAATCCCATGTCTGAGCTTCCTCAGAAATAGTTTTTGTTATATTAATTGCTTTTTTCTATGTATAGGCAATATTTTATTGTTTCTTTGCATACTTTATAATTTTTTTCATTGTTGTGTGTGGCCTTTGAAGTCTTTGCTCAGTTAGCTTCGGGGTCAGATAATGATTGAATAGGAAGTTCCGTAAATGCATGGAGCCTATATGTCTCTCAATCTTTGGTCCTCTGTGTGTGTTCAGATATACCTTCAACACCAGGCCAGGCAGTTGACAACTCTGCCTTAGAATTTATACCTGCTTGTTCAGAGCCTTAAGTTCAGGCATATGTGAGAGGCTAGGGTCTTCTCAGGTGTTTCCTGAGTGTGTGCACAGCACTGGGCATGAGTACGGTTCTTCTAGATTCCCAGGAATGTGCCAGAGCTTTTGTTATTTACCACCTCATGCAACTGTGAAATTAAACAACTGCCTCTTAATGTTTTCAACAAACACTTCTGGGGGAACATTGCTCATAGTAGGTGAGCCCTGAGTCAGGTAAGATAATTAGAGCCTTGAGAACAGGGTCTGCCAGGGAACCACCCAATGAATGAACCAATGACAATTCTCTCAAAAAGAGGCTGTCAAGGAGTTTCAACCTACTCTGCCCCTTTCAGTGGCTAGCAGGATGCTGGTTTTCACTGTGACTGCAGGCTATTTTCGTTGCTGTTGTTGTTGTTTTGCTTTGTTTTCCCAAGGCAATTGCAAATTGGAGAAGTGAGATGGGAAAAGGGAAGGAAAAATGCAACAAAACTCACTGTTCTCACTGGTATTCTACTATTTTTCTTTAATAAATCTCTTCAGATAGCTGCAGGCCCTTAAATAATTTTCATAGTTCTAAAACAGTTGATTCTGACAGTCATTATCAGTTTTCTCATTTCTCTTACAGAAATGAGAATTTTTTAGGGTCCTTACTGTGCCATTTGTATTGACATCACTCCTGAAAGTCTTTTAAATGCAATTGATAGTGGTATGTTTGTTAAATGAAAAATACTTTTATAATAATAAAATAAGATATACAAAATGAAGGATAAGCTTTTCAGTATGAATGGTGAGGGATATGCTAACAATACATGTCCTGTGATTTTAGATTTTTCTAGCA
This sequence comes from Varecia variegata, assembly GCA_028533085.1. Taxonomy (NCBI): domain Eukaryota; kingdom Metazoa; phylum Chordata; class Mammalia; order Primates; family Lemuridae; genus Varecia; species Varecia variegata. The sequence goes on from CM052439.1 coordinate 74,788,103, forward strand.
AACACTATTACAGTAATAGTAAATCTCTGAGGTAATGGGAGTGCACAAACCTATCCTGGATTTGGCTATCGGTAATCCCATGGCACAAACAACAGCTGCCAACTAACCTATTTATATCCCCAACAAAAAGAGGGGTCCATTTTAAGTAAGGGCTTCAGAGAAGTTCTAAGACTAACAAACAAGAAGTAGATTCTGAAAACAACAGAGGCTGTGTTTGCACAGGAAAATCATCCATAGATTTAGGTAACATTTAAGAATTATCTTGCATACACTTAAGATAAACACAAAGTTGCTAAAAGGATAATCCTACATTGTAAGCATTTTTCTACTCTCATATTTGAGGACTCTGGTTTAGAACACTTCAGAATTAAACCATGTATTCTATGTTACAGCATTTTAACATTTTAACCAGCTAGCCATTTTTCTAATTCAGATTTAATATGAAAAGGAGCTAACAGTGATCAATATTCTTTGTTGTTTGAAAATATTCCAACATAATGCAATTAGATTGATAGTTAATAGAACTTTCCTCTGGAAAGCAATGTAGTCTATCAGTGAAAAAATGTTAAGGATTCCATTTTACTTTGTGAAATGGAAAAGCCTATGCAAACTATGACTTATATGTAAAGTTTAAGAAATAATTTTTATTGCAATCAAATACAATTGTTACAATTATGTTACTGTTGCTCCTGCCGCTCCTGCTGGATGTCTACATGACACCAAACTGACCAGTGGGAGTTCTTCAAGGTATCTCTTATATCTTTTTAAAATTTCCTATTAGTTTTTTAAATGCAAATTAAGATATACAGATTCACCTGATATTTTCCCTATCCCAGGCACAGGATTGGTCAATAGTTTTGATTGTTTTTAGTGAAGGATGCTATATGGAAACTATATCTGGGTGCTAGTGGTACCCATTGCCACTAGCATGTGATTTCTCTCTGGAATGTTCAGTGAATTGAGCTAGGAAAAGCACACCCATGCTCACATACAAAAATGCACTCTTAAAAATCGTAGCCAAGTGATAACACACTCCTGTAGGCCCAGCTACTTGGCAGGCTGAGGCTGGGAAGGTCTCTTGAGACCAGCAGTTTTATTTTTTTTTTAGTTTATTTTTTATTTTTCTATTATTTTGGAGATAGGGTCTTACTCTGTCACCCAGGCTGGAATGCAGTGACACAGTCATAGTCTATTGCAGCCTCGAACTCCTGGGCTCAAGCAATCCTCTCACTGCTCAGCCTCCCAAATAGCTGGGATGACAGGTACAAGCCACTGTACTCAGCTCTAGCCCAGGAGTTTGAGGCCAGCCTGGACAACAAAATGCGAAGTATCCCAAGAATGGAAAAATAAGCACCATATGTACTCACCAGGAAATTGGTTTCCCTGATCAACACCTGGGTGCACATTTGGGAATGACACCAATTGGGTATCGGACAGAGTGGGGGGAGCGGATGGGTGTATACCTACATGATGAGTGCGATGTGCACTGTCTGGGGAATGGACACTCTTGAAGCTCAGACTCGGGGGGTTGGGAGGGGCATGGGCAATATGTTTAACCGGAACTGTTGTACCCCCATAAGAAGCTATAATAAATAAATTCACAGGCAAAAAAAAAAATCATGACTTCACTGTGATATTTAAAATTCAATTTTAACATTACACTTATGTTTGTGTCTCTTGTTCTATTCACTGAATAATTTTGCTCCTAATAACATTAATAAATGTACTTGTTTGCTTTATCCCACAAGACAGAATTTCTAAATATTCAAATAGCTTCAAAATTACAATGCCATTATTACTAACAATAACACTACTAAATGAAATTTCAAATTTCCTCACACTTTTTTGTCATTAGACAGTTATTTTGCTCTTTTAATTATTTCACTATGTAAAACACCGACATGGTTCAGAAGTCAAAATTACATAAAATGACAGATTTCAAATTTTCACTTCTGTCACATATGCTATGAACTCCCCACACCCACGTTTTTTAAATACATTTTTAATACTATCATAAAACAGCTTTAGTTTATGGAAAAATTGAAAAGACAGTAAAGTTTCCATGTACCCTGAACCCAATCTCCCCTATCATTGACATTTTATATTAGTATGATACATTTGTTTCAAATAATATTAACTGAAGTCCACAGTTTTTTCAGATTTCTCTATCTTTTTTTTCTGTAATGTCTTTTTTCTGCTCCAAGTTCCCATCCAGGACATCACATTATGTTTAGATGTCATTCCTCCTTGGGTTCCTCTTGTGACATATTTTCAGATTTTCCTTGCTTTGGATGACCTTGACAGTTTTAGAAGTACTGGTCAGAAGTGTTATACAATTTCCTGCAATTTTGGTTTGTCTAATATTTTTCTCATGGTTAGACAGGGGTTTGGGGTTTGGGGGAAGAAGACCACAGAGATAAAGTATCATTTTCATTGTACATACTATCAAAATGACTTACACCTATTGATGTTGGCCATGATATTGACCCGGCTCAGGGAGTGTTTGTCAGGTTTCCCCCTGAAAAGCTGTACGTTCCCCGCCTTTCCATACTACACTCTGAAAGAACATCAGTGTGTACAGCCCACACTTAAAGAGTGAGAAGTTATACTCCATCTCCTTGAGGGAGGATTATCTACATGAATTATTTCAAATTCTTCACAGAATAGTTGTCTTTTTGCCCCTCCATTAATTGATTAGTTCGTTAATTGATCTATCTAGCTATGTATTCAACCATGTATTTCATTAGTATGGACTCATGAATATTTATTGCATAGTTTGGGTTATAAACAAATACTATTCTATTTTGTTTCATAAGTTGACTTTTGAGAGCTGTTTTTGGCTGGCTCCAGAGTCCCTTTGACTCACACCATCTTTATTCTGGTTTTTGTTTGTTTGTTTTGTGTGTACTTCCTTAATTCTGGCACTACATGATGCTCCAGACCCATCTTAAATATTTCCCGCCCCAGTTCTATAACCAGCCATTTCTTCAAAGAGCCTCTTATTGGGGGATAGTATTAGAAGCCATAATCTCGGTGCTAGGTGTACTTGTGGCTGCTAGGATTAACTTACATTTGATAGAAAGTAATTTATTAGAGTCCAGATTATAATAGCTGTATTTTATTTGCAAAAATAAATATATGTGCATACAAAACAAAAAAATAAATGTATATGAGGTTCATTTAGATATTCATAAATTGTCCATTGGATGAATTTTATTACACATTTTTATCAGTTTTTTTAAGATGCCTGTTCAGATTCTATGAAGACGATCATATTGTTTTGCCATATATATATGAAGTTATGTATGTATGTGTGTATATATATACGTTTTATATATATATATGTAAATTTATGTCCTTTAGATGGATAGACAGAGAAACCAGGCATTTTGTTAATTTAATGTATTTACTAATATTGAGCCATCTTGCCTTTCTGAAATAAATCCAGTTCCTGGTATATTTTACTATGTAACATCTTTTTATTATACATGTAGTTTTTATTTTTTATGCGATCTTTATCAAGTTTAGATACCAAAGAGAATTTGGAATAATTTGAGCAGCTATAGTATTATCTTTTTTGGGGGTGTATATTATGTGGCCAGATTTTTTAAAATCATTTTAATGATTTTTTTAAAATTATTTTCATTCATTTAGGGGGTACAAATGGTTTTTTTGTTACATGGATGAATTGTGTAGTGGAGAAGTCTAGGCTTCTAGATTTCTGGTGTACCCATCATCTGAATAGTGTACATTGTACCCAATAGGTAATTTTTCATCCCACACCCCCTTCTCAGCCTCCCCCTTCTGCAGCTCCAGTGTCTATTATCCCACTCTATATAACCATGCATACCCATTCCTTAGCTCCAACTTATAAGTGAGAATATGTGGTATTTGGGGTTTTTGTTCCTTGGTTACTTAACTGAAGATAATGGCCTCCAGTTCCATCCAAGTTGATGCAAAAGACATTATTTCATTCTTTTTCTTGGCTGAGTAGTATTCCACATACACCACATTTTCTTTATCTACCCATCAGCTGGTGGGCACTTAGGTTAGTTCCATATCTTTGCAATTGTGAGTTGTGCTGTGATAAACATGTGAATGTGGGTATCTTTTTTATAAAATGACTTTTCCTTTAAGTAGATCTCCAGTAGTGGGATTGCTGGACTGATTGATAACTCTACTTTTAATTCTTTGAGAAATCTCCATATTGTTTTCTGTAGAGGGTGTACTAATTTTCATCTCAGCATTCCCTTTTCATTGCATTTGTGCCAGCATTTATTGTTTTTTGACTTTTAATAATGGCCATTCTGACAGGGGTAAGGTGGTATCTCAGTGTGGTTTTAATTTGCATTTCTCTGTTGATTAGTGATGTTAAGCATTCATTCATATGTTTTTTGGCCATTTGTTACTCCTCATTTGAAAAATGTCTGTTCATGTCTTTGGCCTACTTTTTAATGGGGTTATTTGTTTTATTCTTGCTGATTTGTTTTAGTTCCGTATAGATTCTGAATATTCGTCCTTTGTCAGATGTATAATTTGCAAACATTTTCTCCCATTCCACAGGTTATCTATTTACTCCTTTGATTATTTCTTTTGCTGAGCAAAAGTTTTTTAGTTTAATTAAATCCCATTATTTGTTTTTGTTGTTTGCTTTTGGGATCTTAATCATAAATTGTTTACCTAGGCCAATGTCCAGATGAATTTTCCTATGTTTTCTTCTAATATTCTTATGGTTTCATGTCTTACTTTTAAATCATTAGTCCATCTGGAGTTAATTTTTGTGTATGATGAGAGATAGGGATCCAATTTCATTCTTCTGCACAAGGCTATCTTATTTTCCCAGCATCATTTATTGAATAGGATGCCTTTTTCCCAGAGTATGTTTTTGTTTGCTTTGTTAAAGATCAGTTGGTTGCAGATATTTGGTTTTATTTCTGGGTTCTCTATTCCGTTCCATTTGTTTACGTGTCTACTTTTATCCCAATACTGTGCTGTTTGGGTTACTATTTTGGTTCCTACAGCCTTGTAGTATAATTTGAAGTCAGCTAACGTGATGCCCCAGATTTAATTCTGTGAAAAATGACATTGGGATTTTGATGGGAATTGCATTGAATCTGTAGATTACTTTAGACAGTATGGACATTGTAACTGTGAAGTGTTGATGGAATTCTCTGGTAAAATCAACAGAGCCTGGCTCTTTTGCAGGGAGGGCTTGTTTGTAAAAAAGCTTTTAGGAAAATTACACTGACTAGATTTTCATTTCTACTACTATCAGTTTAAGAAATATATATTTTTACAAAATTATCCATTACATCTAGATTTTAAAATTATTTGCATAGAATTGGGCAAAATAGATTCCTATGATTCCTTAAATTTTTCCTTTTTTCAATGATTATTTACCTTGCCATTACTCATTTCATTCCTTTTCAAGCATTGTAGCTCAGTTTGTTTTTAAATCTCTTTCGTTCATTAAAAAATTATTTATTTATGTAACTGTTTATTAATTTTTATTTTCTAAGTTAAAATTTTCCTGTTTTATTTCTTTTATTTCTTTATTTCAGAATAGTTTGCTATCACTGTCTAAACTTTTAAGTTGGATATCCAGTTCACTTGTGGTAATTTTTTAGTTTTTATTGATATAAGTATTTAAGATTATCTTTGATCATTGCTTTAATTATATCTGATATATAGTGTTTTTATTATTAATTTTTAAAATTCTAAAATATTATTTGTTTTGATTAAATTCATCTTTGTCCACATATATGTAGTTCTTAAATTTCTAGGTAAGTCTTTCTTCGCTTTATTTTCTGGGGATTAGATAAGATAATATTAAGATATTATTTCTGCTTTAACTTAATGGGTTTTATGTGCTCCCAGTAATTGTTCAATATTCATGACTTTTCTCTATGCATTTAGAAAGAAGGTGCATTTACTATTATTTGGGGTGCAAAGTTCAATATGTATCAATCAGATATAACTTTTTTGTCTTTGTGTACTTATTTTTTGTCCAAATTACATGTCCTATAATCAGAGTGGTATTTTAATCTCCTATTTTTAGTGCTTCTATTTCTTACATATCCAATATATATAATGATGTTTGACATGTTAACATACCTGATAATTGTTATATCTTCTTGTAAGTTATGTCCTTACGTAGTGGGGTTTTGTTATCTAGTTTAATGCTTTCTGACCTGAATTACACGTTTTCAGATATCAAAATCACAGCCCGTTTTTATGACTGTTTACATTTGCATGATATACATTGCTCATTCCTTTATTTTTAGTTCTTCTGAACCATTTTGGCTTAGATTTTACTCTTTTATATAGCATAGATTAGAACTTTATACAAAAACTATTTATTTTTTTGTCTTAATAGAGGTGCTAGGCCCTTTATACTTACTATTTGATCTCAGCTCGGTGATTTTTATGTTATATTTATTATGATTTTTCTCTATTTGGCTTTTTCCTTCTCACTCCCACTCTGTCTCCCTTTAAACAGCTGTGTGAATACATATGTACACACATACATATTTTATTTGGCATGTAGGATAGTCTATGTGTGTTTTTTCTTGTTTTTTTTTTTTAGTAGCAATTTTATAGTAATACTTTTCTACAACATCTTTAGTTCTCTTTTTTAAATTTGAACTTTTGCTATTTGGTTGGTCAGATGTAAATGCTATTTTTGGCTTCTATTTATCTGACATGTGACAATCAATGAGTTTATTTCACTCCCCTCTTTTCTCTCTTGTGCTTCCATTTTTTAAAGTTATAGTTCTTATGTTTGAACATATTATATCTGCATTATATTCTTCTATCTTTATCTATATTTGAGTCTTACATTTAAAATTAAATATGCAATGCTTTCTGACAATAATTTTGCCAGTTTCTGCAATCATGTTTTAGGTGGAAAATGTTTATCTACTAGTAATTTTCTCAAAAAAATGCCTGAGAACAATATTCATAGAGTTCTTAAGGGCTTATAATTTTTTTTTTCCTATAGCCTGATATTAGAGAAAAAAAACTGAACTGAATGTAAAATAATTAGACCATAATTTTAAGAGTTTCTTAAAACTATTTATCTATTGTTGTATTACTTTCCATGTTTTTGTTAAGGAAGAAGTCTAATTTCAACCTAATTTTCTTTCATTTGTAAGTGATTTGATTTTCTTTGTCTGAGGCTGAGAGATTTTTTACTTTATCTTTAAAAGCCAATAATTGAATTAGAAAATAACCAGGAATTGACAATTCATGTCTTCTTTTAGAAAACTTTTCTTGAATTATAGTTTTAAATATCTATTCCATTTGTATTTTATAATTTTCTTTTCCAGATATCCCAAATATATAAATGTTGAATCTTCTTTGCTTATTTCTTCCTTTCACTTGACACTTTTTACTCTCTTATTTATTTTTGTTTTTCTTTTTTTCCCTCTTTTTATTCCTATCATCTTTTCTTCTGTTTTGAGATGGTTTTATCAGCTTTTATTTTACATATCTCTGCTGCTCATTCTGAGTTTTTAAATTTATGACTTGTAACTTTATATTTATCTTCCATATTAGGTGTTGCTTAATATAGAAGCACAACCTAATGGACCATATTAGTCAATCCTAGTTGATGGGATCTGTGTCCAATCTACACATGACTTGCAACAAATTTATGGACTCTACATTCAACTCTAATGGCCTGGCTTATTTATTCCTTCATTTTTATGTAACTTGAAGTCTATAGCATTATACCTTCTAGTTACCTGTGAGTGTCCATTCTGGGAGATTTTATTTATTTTCATTGTTAATCTGTGTGAGGTTTTTGATAACATGGTAAGATTTGAAGTTAGGGGACTGTCATCTTTGCAAAATTCTTCTTCATGAGAAGTTTCTAAGTTAATAGGGAACTTTATTTTAGTTTGTTCTATGTTAATTTGAATAAATTCTGAATTAGTGGGGATTAAATTAATGAGACGATAGTCTAATAATAATGATGATAATAATGATAACGATACAAGAGAATATAGAGAGCCTTATTTTTAAATTATCTACTTTAATTTAAAGTAGATCTTTAAGATCTTTTTATCTTGTTAAAAAAGTATTTAACAGCCTGGAATACTATTATTATGACTTGGCCAAAATTCAGATAAAGCCAGTAGAACTGATAATATGCTCTTTGATCTGACTTGTTATGGTCCATTAGGTTGTGTTAAACAGCACATTACAGCTTGTCAGAGAAGATAAAATGAGAAGAAAAGTAAGCCATGCTAGTCAGGGAAATGTTCTCATTTTGCAATCATATTTGATGTTGTAGTCTAATTGCCATTTTATCCAACTTCAATCTATTTGATTGAATAGGTAATTTATCATATTTTTGACCTTTCTTAGTCTACCCTTCAATGCCATTTTACAAGATGCTCACATCTTCGAATATTGGCCAATGCATCTGTAACTAATATTCCAAGGTCATCATGGCACTTAGATAATTAAAATTTAATACAATGTATTATACCTTCAACAAAAATTAAACACCCCAGATTTAAGAAATATAGGCAAAGAGTGGATTCATCATTTATAATGTCTTGCCATCTTTGGAGACTGGTGCTTCCAATAAAAGTGATCATCTCATTTCCCTTTGTCATTACGTGGACATGTACTATTAATTTTAAACCTTTTATCTGAAAGAAGGTAGTAACCCAAAACTTTGAGATATAAAATATCTATCAAAAGGAAAGATATTTAAAATCTCTATTCAAAATTTCCCTAATACCTACAAAGTATCAGATGTCAGTCATATCTCAGTTCAGTGAGGCTTACTGCAGTTTGAGTATATTGACACTTTGATATAAAGGACATTGTATCTGGACTATCTTTCAAAAGCTAAGAACTGAAGGAGTCCAGCCATTTAGAATGTCTGCATTTGTTACCATTAATGTTCAAAGGTAAAAATGTTCTTGTAAGTACGGAAAATTACAGGGCAAGAATTTACTAGACTGACATCTATTCCTGAGAAAGCTAATGACAGATGACCAAATTGGCATTTTCATCACCTCTGGCTAAGTATGTGACATGTATTCCTCTTATGCCAAGATTTCTCTGTGGTTGTCTACTTAATCCAGTGGTTTTTAACCACAAACATGCATCCTCATGATCAATAAAATTTTAACAATAAACATGAAAAACTGGAACAATCTTTTGGAGAGCAATCTGTCTCTATGGAAATACAATCATGAATGCCCTGGGACCCAGCAATTCTACTTCTACAAATTTGTATTACAGGTATACAAGTAGAGATGCACATGCATATTTGTAAAAAAGAAAATGAGCAAAAAAACTAGAAACTAAAAATCTAATAACTATCAATAAGAGACTGGTTAAACATATACTAGTATAGATATATAATAAAATATTTTTCAGCTTTTAAAAGGAATAAGAAAAACAGCATATAAATATGTTTTCAATTTGTTATGTGAAAAAAAAAGTTACAAATCAATACATATGCTATAATGTCATTTATGTAAATATATGTGTGTGATGTGTGTGTAAATATATACACATACTTATATGCATATATGCACACATATATGAATAAAAATATATGGAGTATACACACAAAACGGTTACAAAGAACACATATTTCTTCTCTAATGTCAATAATTTTAATGTAAATGCGTCAGTTCAAAACTCAGAGATCCTAGTTCAATAGCTCTGACATGTGGCCCAAGCACCTTAACAAGTTTAGGATGTCTACAGCTGATTTTGATGCACATCATCTGCTATGAACTGAATGTGTCCTCCCAAAATTTGTATATTGCATCTTTAGTCCCTGATATGATGTTATTAGGATGTAGGACCGTTGGGAAGTAATTAGGATTAGGTGAGGTCATGAGGGTGGAGCCCTCATGAGGGCTTAGGGCCTTTATAAGAAGAGAGAGAAACACCAAATCTTCCTTTCTTCTCCAGTGAGGATGCAGCAAGACAAGTCAAGAAGAGGGCCCTCACCAAGAACCAAATCTACAGCATCATGATCTTGAACTTTCCAGCCTACAGAACTCTGAGAAATAAATACCTGTTGTTTAAGCCACCTAGCCTATGATATTTTGTTATAGCAGCCTGAGCTAAAACACCACCCTCATTCATTTCCTCAACACCTATTTCATGAGGACCATGCTGGCACTGGGGATCCAAATGTAGATCAAAAACACATAACATGCACACATAAAGCTCACAGTTGAGGGCAGCCTATTACTCCGTTTATGCTGCGGCAACAAACCAACTTCAAAATATCAACAGCTTACAACAATAAGCAGTTACAATAATCAGTAAGTCTGCTCTGGGACCCAGGGCATCCATCTGGGGCTTGCTCTTCTCAAGACAGATATCAGGAACATAAGTAAAAACAGTCAGAAACAGGCAAGGCTTCTTCAAGCCTCTGCTGTTTTTCTCCCAGAATAAAAACCAAAGTTCTTCTTTTAGCCTACAAGACCCTACACGATTTGCTCGGCTGCCCTCCTGCAGGATCACCTATCTCCCCTTGCTCACTCTGCTGCAGCCTCACTGGCCTTGTGCTTGTCTTCAAACACACCAACCACGCTCATGTTGCTGTACTCTGAAGTGACTGTATCTTCTACTTGGGGGCATTCATTCATTATTTGCAGAGGAAACTCCAGCTGAGAGAAGAATCTTTGAATCTGTATTATTCAGTGTTAATTTTTACATGTTTATTTAAAGACATATCGGCTGATATTTAGATTTATAATAGAATGGGGTGCTTTTTGGATTAATCAATAATGTGAACTATTTTTCCAAATTTAATTGTCCTCATTTGCAATGGAAATGAGTTCCACACAGGATCTTTCTGGCTGATATTTAGGATTCCTGAAGAGTGCTTATTGGTTTATTCTACAGACATCATTTGAATTGCAAATCTAACAATGTCTTGCTACAAAAAAATAAAAATTAAAAAAAAAGACCTTTTCAAAATAAAACTATGGCTTACGTATTGTCTTCTTTATCACAGGGAATAATGGGACAGCTGAAAATTGTTTCTGTCTCATGACAAAGATGGGAGAATCACTTTTTGGTTTCTAATTATACTAGCTATAGCAGACAAGTGAATTTTCCCTGAAATATTCCAGTTTTTGCAGAGACTCTGCCTGCATCTTTTAAACATATTTCCATTATGTTTGAGTAGTTAAGTGTACCTCATTTTGCATTTTATTTCCTATGATATTTACATGACAATGCTAAAGTAAGACACAACCAGAATAGCATAGTGATGTCCCAAATATCAGTTCATTTTAAAAGCACAAGCTCCCTTATACTTAAAATAGGCAATAACATTGGCCATTCTTTGGTTAGTCCTTCTCATCCCTTCTTCATGGTGCTCGTTGTATCACTTGCTCTTTGCATTTGGCTGGAAGAAGGGGTTGGCAGTAGACCCACTTCTGTGTTCCTGGGTTGCTTCTCTCCCTGAGCTGTGCTCCTCCACCTATAGCCACAGCTCCCATGGGCTGGCCCCTCTCTCAGAAAGGTTGATGGGTCCTGATATTGGTTGAGAGAAACCATACAGCTTATCTGCTTGCTTGGATTTTTGAGTATATTGGGTTAACCTATTTACTTTTTTCAAAAGTCCTTTAGAATAGGCAAAGGACTTTTGTTTCAGTTATTTTAAAAACATTAATCTCCCTTTCTAGTGACATGAGTAATATAGGAATATATTACTGTTTCATAAGATTCAAATGCTACACAGCATACAGAGTAGAATGCTGAAGGCCCTCTTTGTCACTTCCCACCCCTACTTCAGTCCTCAGACATAACCACTCTTTGGCAATTAGCTAGGTCTCTTTCAGTCCCTGCCTGTGCGCTGACGTGCATAGCCATGTGATTGCGTCCTGTACATACCTTATTTCTGTTTTCAACATTACCCCAGAGAAACATAAAACTGAGTTCCCACTGGAAGGTAGGACACAGGACACAGGCATCATTTACCCCTCCCTTGCTAAGGGCCATCAGGCTTTTTCCCCTAAGGCCAGACCAGTATTATTTCCTAACGAAAGACCACCAACCAGGAAGTGGTTTTAACAGTCTGCAGTCTACAGAGCATGCACAGAGAGGGTTTTAGTGTCCTTGTTTAGCCTTTTTGCCATATAGGGGGACCATTTCTGAACATAGACCCCATAAAAGATCAGGCTCCCTAGTGCAAGCACGAGTTTCTATTTTCATGAATATTTATGACTCCTCCCATAGCTTGCTAAATATGTATATTTAGCCACCCCCACACTCGGTATAAATTCCTCTTCCTGTTGTCCCAGGCTGTAAGCACGACCACTTCCTGGCTAGTGGCTTGGAGCCCTGCTTTCCAGTCTGTGGGAATAGCCACACACAGGCTGCAACCCTGTGTGAGAAATAAAGCTCTCCTTTCCAAATTATGAACCTTGTTATTTCTTCAGTTAACAGTATGTTACATATATGATATGTTATATAAAGGCATGTCTTTATATGTACATTGTTATAGGTCATATACAGATTATCATATAAAAGGCATATGGCTATATCTATCTGTCTTGTCTATCTATAAATGTCTTGGGAATCTTTCCAAGTCTGTACATGTTATTATAATTTGTAAATGTGACATAATATTCCACAGAATTAATATACTGTCTCACTGTTGAAAATAATATTGTAATAAACAACCTTCTCATAGGTTACATGTGTTTAATTGTACTCTTTCTTTGGGAAAGATCTCTGAAAGTGGATTACGGAGTCAAAAAACATGTCCTCTGGTGTGGGAGTATAACTCGGTGGTAGAGCATTTGACTGTAGATCAAGAAGTCCCTGGCTCAAATCTGGCTTCTCCCTTAGTGGCTTTTCTTTCCCTCTGTAGTCCTAATATACATGTTCTCTAAAAAATCGGATAGATGTTACCAAATTGCCATACCCATTAGCAGCCATTCCCCATTTTTCACTAGCCCTAGACAACCACTAATCTACTTTCTACCTCTATAAATTTGCCTGTTCTAGACATTTTGTCTGAAGGGAAACAAACACTATATGGTCTTTGTGACCAGCTTCTTTCACTCAGCATAATATTTTCAAAGTTCATTGTGTTCTAGGATGTATCAGCACTTCATTCCTTTTTATTGTCAAGTGGTAGTCCATTGTACGAATATTCCACATGTTGTTTATTTTTGAATCAGCTGATGGCCATTTGGGCAGTTTCTAATTTTTGGCTATTGTGAATAATGCTGCTGTGGCCATCCCTGTGCAAGTTTTTGTGTGTGGATATATGTTTTCACTTCTCTTGAGTACAATGTAGTGGAATTGCTAGGTCATATGGTAACTCTAATGTTAAACATTTTGAGGAACATTGCCAAGAATATTCAACAATAAATTTGGTTGTTATAGTATTGGTGATATTTTCTGTAGCATCACCGAGTCTATAAGGCAGGAGAAATTTTATGAAGATCATAAATGTTTTCTCTACATAATTAACCAAGAGATGTTATAATTGTGCTCAAAAGGTAGATTTTTTTGTTCCAAAAATATTCATAGAAACTATAAAGCTAAAACTAGGAAAAATAAAATCGATGTTTTGGACTAATTTCATTTAAATGTATTGTCTAGATTGAATAATTATTAGAAATTTTAGAGCTTGAGTTCCAAAGTGTTAATAGATCTTATAAAATCATCACTTCTTTATTTTACATTTAAAGAAATAAAGTAATTATCTTTCAAATATGATGGAATTGGAGATAAAAGTTGGATTTTTATGTTGTTAAAACCCTATTTTTTAATGATGAGGACCGTATGTTTTATGTTGTATATTTGTTTTTATTTGCTTGGGGGTTATCTGCTCAAAATTAATGTCTATCTCTCTAATGGAATGAGAGATGATTTGGGGTATACATATATTGTTTTCAATAAAGCTTGACCTGTTTAGGGTAAATAAAATAATATGTATTTATTATTGACCTTTTGATGATGATCAATAATATATAATGATTTGGTTTTTATATGCAAATTTTAGTTTAAGACTATGTTAATAAATTCTCTTCAACATAATAGAGTTTCTATATGCTAATCGCCATAATAAACACTTTAAACATGCTTAATTTATTCTTTTAACAATTTTTGCTACAAAGATAGTATTATACCCATGTTTTAGGTAGAAACCAAGACTCAGAGTGGTAATTGAATTTTGCAGCATAGATTTTTGTAGCATAGCTACAAAGGATATCAAGAACATTTACCTTGTAGATTAATTGCCCATAACTGAGTTCCAGTGAGCTGTGACTGCTTCATGAGGATATTATTTAAACTTTGTTGTACTTCAACAGATCGCCTAGGAAGACCTCTGGTGGGTCCTGTAAGACGTGATACCTCCAGGAAAGATCTGCTAGGAACATGGAATCCAATCCAGAGCTTCTCAAGGGGTTTGTAGAGCTAAGTTTCCTTGTAAACTTATCTGAAGGGCTGTGAACTCAGCCCCGTATGTAATTTGTGATAATGAAATGATTTAAATCAAAACTATTCCCTCCATTGTTGTGTCACCACTATTGTCATTCAGTGATATTTTTTAAAAAGGTACTAACATGCTAACAATTAATATTACAATTTTCAAGCCCGAAGCCCTCAGACCATTAGCATCTCATCCAAATATTTTCCTTTTCAATAAATGATATCAACAAATCATTTCTCAGGCCTATAATGCTGTTTCTATAAATGCAGTATCTTCTGGACTTTCTCTAAGAGCAGTAATTAATATTGGCTTTTCTTTATGATTATAAGTTATTTTCTGTTCTTTGAATTACCTACTTTCTCTGGTGGCCCTTCCTTTTTTCCTTCCCTCTTATTTTATTCTTATTTTTTTCTTTTGCATTTGTACTGTCAATTTTTCTTGTGTGTCTGTAGATTTTTGGGCTTTTGTTCATATTTAAGAACAAGGCATTTGAAAAATTGATGAGGGCTTTGGTTTACATGAAGGAGGATTGTTAATCAGCAGGAATAACTAAGGGAGAAGGAATCTTATATCTCATTAGTCCAGGAAATTCTGTGTGATTGAAGCTGATTGTCTTTCATCCAGGGCACCAAGGCCCATAGCAGTTGAGCTAATTCACCAACTTGTGTGTTGTTTTGTTGCTGTGCATGATCTTAGGAAGAAGAGAAGATAGGCACTGTGGACAAGCCACCATCTAGGAACATCGTATTCTTAACACATACTAGCATTATTTTGGGAATCGCCAGACTCAAGGGATACAATTATAAAACTTTGACTTAGATCCAGAATGAGCCCATACTGTTTTACTGATGTTAAACCAAAACCTTTTTTTTTTTTTTTTTTTGAGACAGAGTGTCTGTCGCCTGGGCTAGAGTGCAGTGGCATCATCATAGCTCACTGCAACCTCAAACTCTTGGGATCAAGCTATCCTCCTGCCTCAGCCTCCTGAGTAGCTGGGACTACAGGTGCCACTATGCCCTAGCCATTTTTTACTATTTATACTAGGGTCTCCCTCTTGCTCAGGCTGGTCTTGAACTCCTGAGCTCCAGCAGTCCTCCTGGCTCAGCCTCCCAAAGTACTAGGATTACAGGTGTGAGCCACTGTGCCCAGCCCCAAAATTTATTTTGTTACTAAAAACAAGCTTATTAATTATCTGGTTTTTACTATTTCTGTTAGTGGTTCTACTGCTTTCCTTGTAGCCCATATCCAAACACTTGAAATTATCCTTGGATTCTCATCTCTCTTCTTGTTTTCAATTTAGTAGTTTATTTTGCATCTTTCCCTCTTTGCCTGTACTGCAATAAAGTTGCTTTATTAAATAAATCATGTTTGTCATGAATGTGTACATACTTGAAGAAAAAGATGTACACACTCTGGAGCCAGGCAGAACAGAGATCAAATCTTGGCTTTGTAGCTTACTACCTACATGAAATAAGGGACTGACTTATCCTCTTTAAACTGGTATTTCTTTGGTAAACTTGAGCTAATCATAGTTCCTGCCATATATGGTTTAGGGATATTAAATAAGAAGAAGAATGGAAAACACGTCACACAGTGCCTGGCACATAGTAAGTACTCAAAAAATTTTAACACTTATTATTTTCAAATTTATAACCTGTCATTTTTTTTAAGTATTACATTTAATATAACATTCTTAACACATAAAATAATTACATTTAATCTAACAGTCTTAACACAAAAAATAAGACCAATGGTTATTTCTTTCAAGTGTTTGTCTTTTGCATAGCAATCCACTTATAGATTCTTAATGACAAATCAATGACTTATAGCATTTTGCTGTCTCTATTTTTTAATTTACTTTTTATTTTTAGCAGAAAAATTATAATTATATGTAGTTATGGGGTACAATGTGCTGTTTTGATATATGTATACAATATGGAATGATTAAATCAAGTTAATTAGCATAGCCATCATCACATATATTTAGCATTTTTTATGATGAGAATATTTGAAATTTGCCCTCTAAGCAGTTTTGAAATGTACAATACACTGGTGTTAACTATAGTTACTATGCTCTACAATAGATCTCAAAAATGTATTACTCCAATCTAACTGAAACTTTATACTGTTTGACCAACATCTCATTGTCCTAGCCTCCAATCTCACCCCTAGCCTCCAATGATCACCATTTTACTCTTTGTTTCTTTGACTTTGACTTCTTTAGATTTCACATATAAATGAGATCATGTGGTTTTTGTCTTTCTGTGCCTTTTCTGTGCACGTAAGATAATGTTCTCCAGGTTCATCTGTTTTGTCACAAATGACAGAATTTCCTTCTTTAAGGCTGTGTAGTATTCCATGGTACATATTTGCCACATTTCCTTATCCATTCATCCATTGATGGATACTTTGCTTAAATCCCTATCTTTGCAATTGTGAAAATGCCACAGTGAAATGGGAGTGCAGCCATCTCTTTGACATACTAACTTCATTTCTTTTGGATATATACCCAGATAGGGGATTCCTGGATCATATGGTAATTCTATATTAGCTTCTGAAGACCTTCCATACAGTTTTCCATAATGACTTTACTAATTTACATTCCCACCAACACTGTACAGGGGTTCACATTTTTTCATTTTCCTTGCCAACTCTTTTTGTCTTTCATTGTTTTAATAATAGCCCTTCTAATAGGAGTGAGATGGTATCTTATTATGTTAATTTTTATTTTTCTAATGATTAGTGATCTTATATATAGAAAACCCTAAAGATGCCACCAAAAATATGTTAGTACTGATAAAGGAATTCAGTAAGTTGCATGATGCAAAATCAATAAACAAAAATCAGTAGCATTTCCATACCCTAACAATGAACTATCCGAACAAGAAGTTGACAAAAAAATTCCATTAACAATAGCTACAAAAATGTACTTAGGACTAAATTTATCTAAGGTGGTGAAAGATCTGTACACTGAAAACAACAAAACATTGATAGATGAAATTGAAGATGAAACAAATAAATGCAAATAAATTCCATGTCCATGGATCAAAATAATTAATATTGTTAAAATGTTGATATTATTTAAAATGATCTATAGATTCAGTACAATCTCTATCAAAATTCCAATGTCATTTTTCAGAGAAATAGAAAAAAAATCCTAAAATTCATATTAAACCACAAAAGACCACAAATAGCCAAGGTAATCTTGAGAAAAAAGAGCAAAGCTAAAGGCATAACACTGCCTGATTTTAAAGCATATTACAAACTATAGTAATTAAAACAATGTGGTATGGGTATTAAAACAGACATACTGACTAACAGAATGGGATAGAAGGCCCAGAAATAAACCCACACATTTACAGTCAATTGATTTTCAGCAAAGGGGCCAAGAATACACAATGGGACAAGAAACAGTCTCTTCAATAAACGGTGCTGGGAAAATTGGACATCCACATGAAGAAGAATAAAATGGGACTCTTTTCTCATACCACACACAAAAATCAACTCAAAATGGATTAAAGACTTAAACATAAGAACTGAAAACTATGAAACCACTAGAAAAAAACACAGGGGAAAAGCTTCTTGACTTGGGTCTGGGCAGTGTATTTTTGAATTTGACCCCAAGAGCTTAGGAAACAAAACAAAAAAATAGACAAATGGGATTGCATCACACTAAAAAGCTTCTGTATAGCAACGGAAACAACAGAGTGAAGAGGCCACCTACAGATTAGGAGAAAATATGCACAAACCATACATAGGATAAGGGGTTAATATTCAAAATATATAAAGAACTGGCAATTCAATTGCAAGAAGACAACTCAATTAAAAAAATGGGCATTAGCCAGGTGTGGTGGCATGCATCTGTAGTCCCAGCTACTCGGGAGGGTGACACAGGAGGATCACTTGACTCCAGGAGTTTGAGGTTACAGTGAACTACGATGATGCCACTGCACTCCAGCCCTGATGACAGAGTGAGACCTTGTTCCTCCCCCGACAAAAAAAGTGGGCAAAGGACCTACCAGAATAGACATCTCTCAAAAGAAGACATACAAATGACCAAAAAGTATATGAAAAAATTGTCTCTATTTTTAACCACTATTTTTAACCAATCCACACTCCTAAAAATCATAGATTCCTATAATACCTTTTTGCATACCAACCCTTAACTGAGAAATCTTCGTTTTTCTCCCAACTGCCTGGATAGTAAAGTTCCAATGCCTTAGCTTACATTGAAGAAGCTTTCCTATCTGGCCTCTGCCTCTACCTTGATTCTCCATCAGTGCCTCATTATTTCTGTTTATGAATGAACTATTCATGCCAGCAAAATTCGTCTGCTTATTGTCCACAAGCACACCATTATATATTCCCATACCTGCCTTTTTCCTGATAAAATAATATAAATTCTTCCTTGAATTCTCAATTACAGTCTCAATTCCTACTCAAAGCCTGAAAATCACTGGCCCTTAGTTTCTGTATCATTTATTTTTTCACATTTCACATTTATAACATGACATGTTGTACTTTTATTAATCCTCTTTACAAATATGACAAATATTTAAACTTAGGTTCCATATGTAATTCACCATTGTCAGTAAGTTGACAATAAATAAGAACAGGACCTATTGTCATGGGCTCTTTAACAAATTTGCACCCTTTGATCCAGCCAATTCACTTGGAAAAATCTAGGATGAGGAATATCCCCAAATGCAGAAACACTGTTATATATACAGATGTTCATGATGAGATTGTTTTCTTTTTTTTTTTTATTTATTATAGCTTATTATGGGGGTACAACCGTTCTGGTTAAGTATATTGCCCATGCCCCTCCCAACCCCCCGAGACTGAGC
>CM052439.1:74807892-74835516 GCA_028533085.1 Varecia variegata
ACAATAAATTTTATTATTCTAAGATGTTTTTAAAGACATTTTACTTTTATTGCCAAAAGTTTATTTCTTATTAGGGCTAAAATAGGTTTTGATATAACTTGATGTCATATATAAGTATATGGTAGTGCGTTTTCTCTTTCTCCCTCTCTATATGTATATGTATATGTATATATGTCCTCAGCCAGCTTTAGGAATCAAGTGTAGTCATCTAAGTATTAACATAGGTATGCATATTGCAGAAAATGAAGAATAAGAAAGAATGAAGGAAACATTGTCTTCTTTTTTTTACCTTCTCTTCAAATGTACCTGCACCTAAAGGTGTATGATTGGACAACTTTTATACCTATACACAGGTATAGTGGGAGGTTTCATTTACCCACTTTAGAAGAGGAGCCTCACAGTAAAACATGTCTTGGTCTCTAATTCCACATATGAAATCTTATCTCATCAACTGAAAGTTAACTCAGCATAGACACAGCCCTTTTCTTGTTCCCCAAGCACCCATCAAAGTGTTCAGGTGGATGTTTAGTTAATACCCCTTTAAAGATTAGATGTAAAACCCTCACTTTTCAGCAATTGTTCCTTATGACAATATGGGGTCCTAGTATATGCCATGCGCTCTTCTAAGTGCTCGTTTGAAATGTTTTATTTAAGCCTGGCAACAATACCATGAGTAAGATATTATGCCTGTTTTAAGGATAAAGAAACTGGCTTAGAAATGCTCAGTAATATACCTGAGTTCTCACATCTTAAGGACGAATCTGGAATTGGAATTTATGTCTATCTGAATCTACGATCATATCTACTATTAAACGTGGCTTTCAAAAAGTGAAGGTAGAAGCTAAGAGCAGACACGTCCTCGTGCTTACAAGGCTGTCTGCAGTACGTGAAGGTGGGAGGGAGGCAGGGAAGGGGAAGAGGGCTCTGGATGGAGCCTGGCTCTCTCAATGCCACCAGGGCCCAGCAAGAAACATTCCAGTCCAGGTTTCCCTTCTCTTGGATGTTAAGGAAGCAGAAACATGAAATGCCCCACAAACCTCACCAAAGCCTCCAAGTCTTAATCCCTGGAACCTGAGAACATGTTACATTCCATGGCAAAAGGGAATTAAGGTAGCAGATGGGAATAGGTTGTTAATCAGCTACTCTTAACATAGGAATATTAGATATTATCCTGGATTACTATAGTGGGCTCCATGGAGTCACAAGGGTCCTTCAAAGTGGAGGAGAGAGAAAAAAGACAGTGAACCAACAAGATGGCAGAGTGAGAAGGACAGGACCATGTTACCAATTTAGAAGACAGAAGAGACACCAAGCCAATGAATGCCGGCGGCCTCTAGCGGCTGGCAAAGGCAAGGGAGCAGACTCTCTACAGCCTCCAGAAGAAACCAACCTGCTAACAACTGGATTTTATCCCAGTGAGACCCATTTTAAACTTCTGACCTCCAGAACAGTAAAATAATAAAAGTGTTCTGTTTTAAGCTACTAAGTTTGTGGTAACTTGTTACAACAGCAGCAAGAAGAGATCAGTATTAGTACTAATAGGTGTCTCGCAGCCTCAGAATGTGTATTTTGTAACGGGGCGATTAGAACTGCACCTTCCCACTGCGCATTTACACAGAGGCGCTCGGCGTCACGTTCCCTAAAGTGTAACCTCCCTCCAGCATGTGTGCTGGGCACTGTCAGTGCCAGAATCAGTTCTGCCACGGGTCTAGTGTGTATATTACCTTTGATGGGACAGAAATTGTGTTTCCAGGTGTGAAAACATGATTAAAAGCAAATCTGTAAGTCATTTTAGTGTAAACTTTCTAAAATTTTTTGTCAAATTAGATCACACCAAAGGAGCATAATTTCATAAGGAGGAGGTTAGGGGAGCATGTGTTTTGCTTGCGATTTTAACTTCTGGACGATTGGCATCATACTGTGAGTGCTGAAGGTGGGACTAAATCTTTCAGTTCTCTGCTGTACGAAACATGTCTGGGTGGGGTACCTACATGCAGGAGAAGCGTACATGTGCATATGGAAGTAAAGGTGGGAAGTTGATGAGGATTTCGACATGATTACGGTTTTAAAAAGCAAAACTTAAACACCAATAAATTACCAATACCAAAAAACAAAGGTACCTGTCATTAATTATTTGGCCACTAGATGGCAGTATAGTGTAAGCGAAAACAAACTCTGTTTCCCTTATCCTGAAGCTTCTCTGGCTGTTAATAAAGGATGCTTTATAGCTGTTTCAGGAGGAAAAGGAGGAAAAGCCGTCATATCAAGACAGTCAACTTAAAGAGCTAGGGCTGTTCTAGACTGATTCCGGGGCAATGGAGTCCTAGAAAGAGCACGGACTCTGTGTTGCTCAGCTCCTGTCGTTCCTAGCTGTGAGATCCTGACAGTTTGCTTAACGTCTCCAGGCCTCAGTTTGCACATTTATATAATGGGTATGAATATGGCTCTGCTGACACCTTAATTTCAGACTTCTCACATCCACAGCTGTGAGTGAATAAAATTCTATTGTCCTAAGCTACCATGTTTGTGGTCTTTCATTATAGTAACCCTAGGAAACTAATACAGATTTATATTACGAAAATCCCCATCCCCATGTATATTTCTGCCATTGCTAGAAATTCTATCATTAGTAAATCTATTTTTTTTTGGTTAAAATTGCAGATTATTTTAAAATAAAATACATGAAGTACCTTGGGAATGCTGTCATATTTTAGAGAAAGTTTCACATTCTGTCCTCTGTGAATGGATGGCTTATATCTGCAGGAAAGCAACGGATTCTTGGGGGAAAGAAAAAAAAAACAATTCTAAAGCGGTATAGGAGACTGGCTATAAAAGATCAGCTCGACTTGCTGCAAAGCAACTCATCTGGCATTTGGCCCAGGGGTTCTTCATTACTTCAGTGGTCTTCAATGAGAGAAGCCAAGATTTGGAGAAATCTCAAACAGCATTGCCTTTAGACCCATCTAAGAAAACCCATTTCTGGACTAATTTCAGTAAGCCGCTTGCCAGGAGATGAGCTGTCCACGGGGCCAATGGAACATGTCCACAGAATTAGCACTTTCCCCTCCCAGACCATGCTACAAGTGCCCAGATCCCAGAATTCTTTACCCAAATGGCCCCTAAGCCCTTTCCTAAGTCCCCTGCAGGCTTTTTCTCTATATCTGCCCTCTCTGGGGTGGAAAGCACATGCCTAGGCCTGGAGGTAGTGCATGTGTGTTGCCCTTGGCAGCACAGAAGGGAGTCAGAGGTGGAAAGAGGCAGAAAGAAGAGGCTCACTGGGCCTGGGACTCATCCCTTCTGGCACCACCACATTCTGGCTGAGGAATTTGATAATTCTGAGCTCAAACGTGGCCTCCCTGATGTTTATAAAGGTATTTTTGTTAAGGTAGGAAGATTGAACGTATTTCATTGAACAATTTGTTAGCTTGGTCCATAAATACTTTGACAAATGGAATGTGAGCCTTGCATTTGCACCTTTCCCTGGGCCCAGCAAACCCTGCCTTGGAGATACGCAGAGCAGTAAAGTGTGCTTGGAGGTGGAGGAGTGAGCAAGCAGCAGCCCATAAAAGGCTGAGCGGCTGAGCGTGAAAGCGGAATCACAGTGCTGGGGGTGCCCATGAGGAAAAACAAACAAACAAAAAACTTGGAAAGGAATTGGTAGTAAAACCCAAGCCTTGCACCAAGCATGGAAATGACTACATCTTAGAAAGTAGATAAAGAGTCCACCATCTCTTGGCTATTTGACTTTAGAAAAGAATCTTAAAGTCTCTGAACTGCAATTTCTTAAAATATAACATCTAGATAATTAAACCTATTTCAAAGAGTTACTATGAGATCTCAGAAAGGAATAAAGTCATTATTTAAGTGAAGGGACATACTACACATATTAAGTTCCATATAAATTGTAACTATCCTTGTTATGACTTGTTATCCTTGTTATTGACAATTTATCACACGGAATTCCTGAGACTTAGTAGGATACGATTTGGGATGGGATACAGAGTGGGAATGGATACCTTGCTCGAAAGCATCAGGTATCACAAGAAGGGAGGCAAACTAGGTTATACAAAATTGAGTTTTGTGTGGACCTATGTCTATGTACGGGTACAAATATAATGTGGAACATAATTAGTTGGGAATAAGCTGTTTTCAACATAGTAAAAGAGATTACTTTTCTGTTCTGCCCACATCAGGCCCCAGAGCTACAAATGCGAGTCTTCCATGGGATTTCCAGTTTGAGTTGGCTCGGGCCAGATATCTCTCTGACATGATACAGGGAAAGTTATTATTACTAATTTTTCATAATAAGATACCTTGAGAAAATAGACAAGCTATTTAAAAATGAAAATTTTATGCAATTTATTAAAGAAGTAACATGATAATGACTACACAGTAAACTAAAAGGTATAAATGGCATCCTCTGTTAAACTTCCTTCTCTTTGTACTAATATGTAGTGAAATCCTTGGTCAGTTGGAAATGATGATAGGAATGGTTTTCTTTTGGTTTATCTCAGAATATCTTATTTCTTCCTCTGAACAAAATTTCTTCATTTCCTTTGTGGGATGTATCTCTCTCTGGGCCCTTCCCAGGTGGCTGGGAAGATTGCTTCCTGATATCATGAACTTTATTATAATTGCAGAGAATTTTCCCTCTCTATAACTACAGCCAGTGACAGTTGAGATTTTAATTAATGAAGTCTTTATCAGGTGTTTCTAAGACGGAGCTTGTCCTCTACTGCAGTCTACAAGGGCCAGCCTGCTTGCTGTGGGTTACTCATGGGCCAGGAAACACTCCTGTCTTTGCTTTCTTAGGTGAATACCCTTGTCTCATCTTGGCTTCGTGTATTTGCTCTGTGTTCTGACCAGCCAGCTCCGTGTTCTTCTCAAAGCTGTGGAAGTGGGTAGACTTTTATGATCTATGGCTTTTTTTTTTCTTTTAGCATGCAAAGAACAACTTTCCAATTAGGTCATAGCTAAATATTGATTCTCCATTAAGTAGAAACATAAATACCATTTTATTTCCTGTGTAACACCATGAAACAGCCTCCGTGGCTACAGCAGTCCAAGTTTTATGATTTTTACTATTTCTCATCAGCGATCACTTGGCTGCTGAAGCACCCAGGACAGTGTCTGGTGAGAGAAAGAGAAAAGACTGACAGGCAATATATCAGAAGGCAAGAATACTATAGCTTAGTGGCGATGGACAATTTCAAGTCTATTTTTTAGGCACCATCCAGTAAGATTTTTCCCGGGAGATTATCAATAACTTGAATAAAGATATTGATGAATGTGGAAAGCTGAAAGAGTTAGTTAATATACTCAAAGTCACAGTTGGGAGACCAAAGCATCTTCACCTTGGAATGGTGAGCAGAAACCTGCAATGTTAAATGCAGTATGGATGAGAGTAAATTCCTGCCCTGCAAGTGGAAAACCTGCCATCCAGGGGCACCCCAGATGTGTCTTACCATCTGGGTTTGTGCCAGGGGTCAGTCTCCGCAGCAGTGTCAGAGTCTGGCGTGGCCTCGAGGCACAGCACGCTCTGGCGTTTACTTTCCTGTCTAGCCAACATCTAGTGACATTTTCTGCCAGCCCACTGCCTTCACACAGGTAGTGGGCCGGCAGAGTTTAGCTCAGTATAAGGAAGAATTTTCTAACAGAGCTGTCCAAAAATAGAATAAACTTTCTTCAAAGCAGAAGCAGCCAATCCCCCCAGCAATTCAGGGGTTCCAGCCAAGGCTTAATAACCTTTTGTAAGGTAATTGGAAAGGGGATTGAAATAGTATAACTAAGAGAATAGGCTTTGGGAAAAAAAGACTTAAGTTCAAAGACTCTCTCTGAATTGATGCATTATTTTAAGCAGAGTGGTGGTTTCTAAAACTAGATGGCCTGGTTTTTCAATCCAGTCTGCACTTACAGCTATGTGACCTTGACATGGCCCTAAACATCTCCTAGCCTCAATGATCTCATCTATAAAATGTGGATAACAGTATCTGTCTCACAATTACTGTTCTCAGCATCGTGTGAGGATTAAACAATCAACACGCATAAAACTCTCAGAACATTGCCTGGCATATAGGAAGCACTTGATAAATGTTAACAATGATTGTTATCATTGAACTACCTCTGCAGTAAAATAAAGATTATACATACCTCATGGGCTTTTTTAAAATTGAAAATGAAATATGTATTGTAGTTAATACATACATAGTGCTTGACGTACTAAACAGCTATGATTATAAATTTGATTAAATGTTTTGAGCTATATTATATCTAATAATTTCAACTGATTTCGAAATTCCTACATAATTTTTTAGCTATTTTCTAAAAACTGTAAATTCTTCTCAGTCTAATCACCTACCCAGAAATGTCAGTATGAAGACACATGTGAATTACTTTTCTTTGTAATACTTTTAGATGGTATTTTTTGACATTGTATATTCAAATATATTTCTGACATGCCTCTTTTAACTTCTCCCTTCTATTCTAGTATTAAAATATTATACTCCCATTCTTATAGTTTCTCAACTCCAATGAATTGGAATTGAGCACTCTCTCCAACTGCTTTTATCTTAGTTTCTAACTAGGCAATTCATTTGTACCTGGATGTAATAAACCCTAACTTGTCTGCATATGGAGGCCCCTACAGAAGATACAGTGGAAGCATAATATCTTGTCCGGGTTTTCCAGGTTAATATGCTCTAGTTGGGGTGAAGGAAGAAGGAAGAAGAAGTGCATCTACAAAAGAGTTGCATAATAGCACCAGTAGTTTGCTGTTTACAAGGTGGACGCTGTCATGCTTTGGGCTCAGAGGTAGCTCTGTACTGATGTGGGGGCAGTTGTCATTCTTAAGAGGTGCTGCTGCAGGGCAGTGGCAAATGCTGGCTCCTGGGTTCCGTGCTCTGTGACAATGGGCAGGACAATTGCACAGAGATTCTTCATCTGCAGAATGACCATAGTGAGGCCTCTCTCTCTTGGTGGCTGTTAAGAACTAAATTTGTGGATAATGCCTGTCATACTGAAAATAGTCAGTAAGAGTGACCTTGTTATGTTTATCCTTGATATGCACATGGCAAAAGCCAAAAGGATGGATAGAATTTAGAGACACATGAGAGGATTTGAAATCTGCATATGTGTGACATGTTAAGGGGGAAAGGAGTAAATAACAGGAGTAGAAGGTCCATGCTGACAGTGGCAGGGCTGGGGAAATATGGAAAAAAATATAAGCAGCCCATATAGGAGGGATTTGAATCCCAAACTAGTGTAATTTTTTTTTAATATAAGCAGCAGTGAATCTTTTGTTGTTGAGAACTTACATTTACATGATTTTGGGTACCCTCATAAAAATTTTCATATAAAATTAGGTAAAAAATAAATATTATTTTAAATAAGGAAATAAGCCATAACATGCTACAATATTTTTTAAAGCTGACAGATTTCAAAAATATCACAAAACTCAGGAAAATAGCATAATAGCAAAACATGACTATGAAACAACAAAAGAGAAGGATATATGCCACTAAATTGAATTGTAGTGTATCCTCAACTGAAATTCCTGTTATGCAGATCTAAAATATCCTCACTACACCATCACCTTCTGACACATGGGGGCACGTACATGAGAGTAAACCAAAGCAGAAAGACATGAAAGTATTAATTTAGTTTGTTAAGATATCTTATTTTTATTTATTATACAATAATATATGACCATATGAACACAATGCCAGGGCCCCACCCAGTGGGTAGCCCTCAACATTGTGCCTCGTTAGCTTCCTGACAAATCCACCTCTGCATATGGGCCATGGAGAATCATTGCAGTGAGGCATGAGGACTATTGTTTAGGAAGATGAGTCTAGCTTTGTCACAGCTAGAAAAGCAACTGAATGTGGAGCCACCACTATTTAAATATCACGAAAGTGAGAAGCATTGGACGGGGTGTCGGTGCTTACAAGATGACCGATACAACAGGGTCAGTGACAGAGAGGGAGGAGCTCAAACTGACAGGGACACTGTGCTCACATGACTGAGAGGAGGTACACCAGAGGCTTCTCACATGGAAACAGCTCCTGTTTGTACAAAAGTCTGTCCATGTCATATTGGCTATGGGCTTCGGGAAGTGAGCACATCCAATGGTCGAGGGAGAAGGGAAATGCCCCTTTTCCAGCCTGATTGACTGTGTCACATGTGGAAATAGACTAACAATTCCAGGGCACATAGCAGTTAGAAATCAGGAAGAGATTGGGGTCCTCCTACGGTAACATAATAACCAGAGTCTAGGGTTACCCAACTTAACCTAGATCAGTTTCAGGAAAATATACTCATAGCAAATAGAAGGGAAATTATTATTGGTTTTTGTGGTGCCTCTCTGCAAGTCCTGTAGTAATCTAGGGTCCACCATGTGCAAACTCATGTTGCTCAGGTCAGGTCTTTTCCTTGAGTCTAACCCTGAATCCCCAGAATGAGGGAATGGAAGCAGGCAGGCAGCAAGTGAGAAAGCATTTGCCCACCAGCTTCCAGGTGAGATGAAGAGTGAGCATCCAAATTCGGAGGTAGCTGACCAAACCCAGCAAGAGCATCCAATTAAGTTGTAACTGGCAAACCCCAGGTAAGATGACCTCTCTAGATACAGGAAGGAGAAGCAAGAAAGGGACCACATCTACATTTTCTGTCTCCAGTAGGCAATGGGACTCAATCCCCATCTTCCCAGATCCTGATGAACCTAGGGAATGATTCCAACTCTTGGGCAGCATGTTTACTTTCTCACTGAGTCATCACCTTCTCTAACAGGCAAGCACTGTTATTCCACTTCACAGACAAGCTGATAGGCTCCAGGTTTAACTACCTTATTCAAGAATATATAGATAGAAAGGCAGCACCAAGCTAATAATTATGATAGTGTTCTAAGTTGTTTAACTATGTTAAGGCATATACGTATCACCATGGCCCTATAAAGTAAGTGCTGTCATTACTGTCCCCATTTCACAGGTGAGGTAACTGAGACACAGTGAAGTCTGGTAGCTTGTCTGAGGTCACACAACTTATAGGAAGTGAGGCTGGGATTTGAACCAAAGCAAGTAGGTTTCAGAATGCATTCTATTCACCATATGCTGTTCTGCCCCCCACAATTTCAAATTATGACTTTCAGATTCTATAGCTGCCCTCCTCAGTTCACCTACCACTCTGACCTGCATTCACAGACAGATCTCACCTCACATAAATGCAGAGAAGATCACTTCTTCCAAAGTGCCCATAGGAGAAGCAGAAAGAGGAAGACACAGTCAGAGGGAAGGTGATAAATCCATTTATGAAAATGCAAAGTGGAGATTTGTAAGTACCCCTGAGCAGCAGCAGCCTTCAGAGATTTGTCCTAGAAATGTAGATTTGAGAAGCAGCAGCGGGAGGTAACAGTCAGAGCCGTGAGATAGGAACTGATCATGTATAATTATGTAATTAAAATAATGATACCTTAGAGTCATTTAGTACATTCTAATTTTCAAATACTTTTACATATATTATTGTATTTAATCACCTATAATATTTTTAAATTTAAGTGATACTGAACCTGCTGCATATTATACAAATGTTTTAATATGTTTCTATTCCAGAGATAAAAGAACAAGATGACATAGAAAAGCGTAGGAGAGAAAATATAATTTCTTATCTTTCCTTCCTAGGTTCTTAGCTGAGACGCTCTCCTGAAAACAAATGTCGGATTAACGAGAGAAAAACCAGCAGAAGTTTGTTAATGCGTGTGGTTCTCATCACACAGGAGAGGCCTCCTCCGTTCAAAGTACTTTTCTCTCAAGGCAGTGGCTTAGGGGCCTTGCTTAAATAGTATTTTTATCAAAGAGCCATAAATCCCATATAGTGACAGGACAAAGAAGAGAGTATCTTCAGACTTCCAAAAAGGCAAGAAAAGGTGGGAAGGGTATGGACAGAATAAAGTCTGCTCCTAGATCCTCTGGCGCTGCTGTCTCTGTGCTGATAAGCAAGCCTTGTAAAGGGCCTGTCTTTAGGTGGGAAAGACAGAGAGGAGAGCGGGAGGACTTTGTCTTCATAATTTGCTGTCCTGCCAACAGGTAAGCAGAGGGAGGGGCAGAGGGTCCCTCTGCATTTTAGCCTTCTTCAGCTCAAAAATCCCCTGTATTTTAGAAAGGAATATTTAGGTTTCCTTCAAAGGCCAGGAAACTGGAGTTGGTTGAACTCATGTTATATGCCAAGAAAGGTACAAGACATTTATGCCATTATCTTACTTATTCCAACAACAAATATATGAAAGCTAACCATGTCCTCACTTTGCAGATGAGGAAACTAAGGCTCAGAAATTTACATCACTTGGCCTACGTTGCACAACTAGCAAGCGTTTGGGCCATGCTCGCCCAGAAATGTCCAACTGCAGAGCTTATTCCCTTACACGACAGTACAACATGCTTCTTTTGCAAAGTCTTCCCAGCTGTGCTTGGTCCTTTGTATCATCCAGTAGAGGATGACACTGCCCAAATACATATTTCCAGCATTGGTGCACAATGGTATTGAGTTAAGTTTTGTTGCTCTGGACACAAATCACTCACACTTTCACACAAGATGAATACAACAAAGACCAGGAAATCTGTGTCACAGCATCCATCTCCATGACTACCAAATTCCTCCTCCTGCGTCAAGTCCAGTTTTTCTGATTGCAGTTTCCTTCCACACGAACACCATTTGTTCTAGAATTAAGTTGTATCCCCATCAGTGCTGTCTTTATTCATCCACCAAAACTTGCTGAATTAACAGACTTTTCTCTGCCTCCTCCATCCCTCTAGGAATCTTCACCACCTGCCGCCCAGGACTTCTGTTGGCCTTTAGATCTTGTAGGGGTGAGGGGAAACTCCCCCCTCACCCCAGAAGGTTTGCTGAAAGATCAGTTCACAATAAGGCAGATTAATAAGAGAAAGAGATTTATTTACTATGTGCATGGGGAGAATCACAGAGTGATTACCCAATATCCCAATGGGGGCCGGAAGTTTATATACCCTTATTTTTGATGGGAAGAGGAGGTGAGGAATATAGGTGATTCTGTTCAAGGGGCAACAATGGTTACTAGAGCAGATGAATAGATACTTGAGAGGATGAATGGATGGTGGGGTGGGGAAGATTGACTTGTAAATGATTCTTTTAGCAAATTAAATTAACCTGAGAGATGGGTATTATATTTAAAATCATTTGGGCCAGGTCTGATTGCATTCTTGATATTACTTCTGTAATGTATTGAGATAATAGGGAAGGGAAGGGAAGTTGATTGTTCTTATGATGGGTCTGGTTTTTTATGAAGAAAGAGGGAAAGCCCTTTCCAAGGACTGTTGATCTCTAAGGGCCTTTAATTCAAAATACTCTTTATACCAAAGATTCATATTTTGGGGTGACATTTCCCAAGCTCCTTTAAACTCATAGGTTTGAACCCTGACTCCTGCTATGTCTGCTCTAAGCTCAGTTCCCAGCTGACCAGGCCTGATTATTGACCACATTGGCTAAGAGATTTAGGGGTCAGGATGGCCATTCTAACAAGCATGACCTCATGCAAGATCCAAACAAAGTCCCACGGGCCAACTTGAATAAATACGTTTGTTGGATCCAGCCTTTCCTGGGCCAACTGAAGGCCATACATTCAAAGCTACTCTTCAAGCATCTAGAGCAAGGGGTCCCAGCTAGGGACTGTCAGGTGTAGTGATTAACAGACTGGTTGGGGTGAGCCTCCTGTTCAGATCCTGCCTTCATTCCTTACTCACCACATAAGTTTGGACCATGCATTTTAAGATATTTGAGCCACGGATTTCCCATTTATAAAACTGAAAGAATAAGAGCTACCTAAGTTTTGTTACATGAATTAATGGATGTGAAACATCTGTTACCCATTGAGCACTCAATGAGGCTGCTGCTACTATTATTAAATACTTTTATCCCAAAGAGTTACAGGCATTAAGATTTTTGAAGATTTATCAGCCTATTCAAAATGTCATTGCAGTTGCCTGAGTGCCTAGGGAGCCAAGGGTGATATATACTAGTGGTTCCCAAGCTTTGCTGCATGTTAGAATCTTCTGGGGAGCTTTTCAAAATTCTGATGCTCATCCCACCCTAGTTGAATCAGAATGTCTGGGAGTGGGAACGAGGCAGCCATATTTTTCAGGGATCCCCAGGGGGTTCCACTGTGTGGCAAAGTTTGGGAACCACTAATCTAGACAGAGTTGTTTCAGTTATTCCAGCTCCGATTTGAAGGACCAGTGTCTCTCCATGCACACCACATTCCCCAGCAAGGAAGGGCAGTAGCACAGGCTTTCCTGCCTGGTCTACCATGCTCCGCTCCATACTTAGACATTGGAAATCTTAGTGCACACCTCTTCAATAAAATGGTAAAGGCAGAAGAATGTAGGCTATTAAGGAGGGAGCAGGTGGGGAGGCTCTGAAGGCCATAAGTTCAGCAAAACAAGGGACAGGGAGTTTCAGGCTTTGGGGCTCTGAGCTGGTAAGAATAGTTACGTAAATCCTGGTCAGTTTCTCCCCCAAACCAGAGACTTTTCAATGCTTTTAAGACAATCTCATTCCCACTTTGCTCCAGCTAATGGGTTACTGTAGAATTCCTCCCAGGAAAAATGCTGAGCTTTTCATCAAAGGGCACAAACAATGCCCCTTCTCAAAGGAATTAATAAACAGGAAAGATGAAGATACCTGGGAGGGTATTCTTGTGGGGACCAGAGGCTTGGGGAATGTTGATCACAGTCTTGCCTTCCCTTTGGTTCTAGCAGCTGCCTCTCTGGGGTTAGGTAGGATTCAGGCTGAACCTCTATGAACTAAGCCCTAAAGCAAGTAGCAAAGGCCTGATTCATAATGAAAGAGGCTTTTGTACCCGACATTGGGACCTCCTCTTGTTTAGCAATGACTCAGACCCAGACCCTGTTCTCCAGAATGCTCTCTTCTCCTTCTTACCAAATATGTGGTTCTACATGGCCTCCCTACTGTTTGGGGAAAATATATCAGAAAGAAATGAGAAGGTAGTTAAAACCACTCCCACAGAAGCGCTGGTCCTGCCCTTCAAGGCTTTGGCCCACTCATCAAGAGTCCGGCATTTCCCAGGTCCACAGAAGCTGCAGTGTGGTCATTGCAGCACCACTAGGCTGGCCCTTCCTGAAGTCCACCTCACTGACAATTTTGTTTTTATGATTCTGCAAGAAGGTTCAACAAACCTTGAACCAGGTCATCCCATAAACCACGGGCACATATCAAGACTGGAAATGATATCATTTGGTCATTCCTTAACATGCTACCAACCGTTTAGTGTAGGCACCATTCTCCCGAAACTGTGACATGATGAAGGATGTATAGGCTTGGATTCTACTCACTGGGTGGCATCACAGCTCTGCTACTTACCAGCTGTGTGACTTTGGGCTCCTTAACAGATAAACTTTGGCACATTAAACTTTTAAAGAGCTTATCTTCGCAGATACCAACTCATGATCAGGCAGCTCCCAACTTGATGTGTTTCAGAACATGAAAAAAGGAGCATGAGGGAAGTTTATATAGGGTGAATATAGCAGCAGATCAAAGAAACTGGCTAACTGGCTAAAGTTTGAGTAATTTGGACTATCCTGTTGGGGAGTTCAAGACAATATTACCTAACGCGCAGTAGGCAACCTGTGATACACTGAGCTTAATTTCATTGTCTTTTAAATTCTGAGTTACCATGTACAAATGCGAAACATCTCCTGGGGACCCCCAGTCACGCATTTTCCATGGATGTTGTGAGGAGTGAAGGACCTGCGTGAATACCACGGGAGAACCCCCAGTGATACGTGGGTTTGTACACTAATGTGACTAAATGGGTAACCAAAGGCCAGAGAGGCTTGGGGACACTCAGGTTAGAGCAGTGTTTCTCAAATGCTCTATGGGAAGGCGTCAGTGTTTCTATACTAATCCACTGTGGACCAATAATTTCATAAAATACAATAAAAATGTCATCGCAATGTCAGATTGCAATAAAGGTTTCTAAATACTTAAGATAAATAAATAAATAAATTCTGAGTTAGGTTTTAGTTTGCTTCCCTAGTAACCCAGGGTGTCACAGCCACTCCAGTCTGCTGGTCTCCCATTTAATGATTTTAACAAGGCATTGCTTCTCTGTATCAACTTCTAATCTGTAAAATGGGATAACAGACTTGCTGTGATGATTATATGATTAATATTTGTAAACTACTTAAAACAGTATCTGACACATAATGGGCACTTTTTATTTAGTTGCCATTATTATTGCAAAATTGCCAATAACCATCCAGTTGTTATCCCTTTGGCAACAATTCACATTGTGGATCGTGGATTTTTCCAGAAAATTCCTTTCCTTGTGTTCTGTGACTCAGATCAACATCTGTCTTCTCTAATTTCTCCCCTTTTCCATGTTCTTAGTCCTTCCCATTTCCCACTACCTCCCCACACTGGGCTATGCCAATGTTTGGTTCATGGCTGCCTTGCTTTTGATCTATGTTCCCTTTGAGCAATTTTATTTTCTTCCCATGACTGGCTGGATGACTCAGAGCCCCATGCCTGCCTCAGAGAGGCCTGAGATCTGGCCTTTTCCTTAGAACTTGTCCACTGATCCAGTGGTTGATGAGCTTTGGTATCAGAATACATTCTTTATTTGAGCTTTGCAACTTACAGGCTGAATTAATACATTTCTTAATTTCTCTAAGTTGTAGTTTTTCTCCCAATAAAATGGGGGTAATAATAACAGCTTCCACTTCAAAGAGTAACTGTAAAGATTAAATGGATTTTCACATAAAATGCTTGGCAGAGTGCCTGACATGCAAAAACAAACAAGCCAAAAAAAAAAAAAAAAGCCCATGTTTTCTAGCTATTCTATTTGATCTCTCTAATCGAACATTTCTAAAACTCAGACTTACTGCCCTTCTCCCACACAAAACAGCTCCTCTTCCAAATTTGTTACTGTTAATGGTACTGTAATATTCTTAGTCACCTGTTTTCATGAGTTGAATCATCCATCATCCATGACTATCATCTTTTTCACGACACAGCTGAACATTTGATGAGTCAGCAAAGTCTGTTGACCTTTGTAAATTTACCTTCTAATGTCTTTAATTTTTCTAGTGTGTCTCAAGTTCCACCCTTCTTTTGTTTTTGTTTTTGTTTTTTTCATTCTGTTTGGCTCCTTAAGTTGTTCTGAATTTGCAACCTTTGTTAACCTTCTTAATTCCAATCCTTTGATGGTATAATGAGCACAAATGTCAAAAAATTGACCCTGGGAGTTGGCTGGGACTAGGACCACTATGTCCCAGTGGGAGTTCCTGGACTCAAATTCAGTTTCCCAAGTGGCTTTTTCCCCTCACAGAGACACAATAACATCCTAGGGATTCCAAGTTCTCCAAGTTCTGGCTATCTGGCTTTGCAGGACACTTCCTATAATTAGCTAGCTCCTCAAGCTCAGACTAAAAATCTGTGCACTCGCCCATTGATGAGCTATTTTCTCAGACTTGTCTTGTAAAAAGCAAGAGTATCAAGGCAAAGTGTTGCTACTCGAATACACTGCAGGCTCAGCACTGCCTTGTCCCCATCCCCAACCTCTCCGTGGGGAGAAAGGAGTATTAGGACTTCCATGACTTCTTTTTCCATGCTTATCTTTGGCTTATTTAAGTTTCTGCAATAAAAACTGTTCCTTAATCTATACTATATAAAGTTATGAACTTTAAACCAAATCCTAGTGTATTACCAATGGGAACTCAGAAGGGACCTAACTACCTTGCACTGTAACCTTTCAGCCTGCCACATAAAGCTCTTTATAATACTATCACCAACTTTTCTCTCAAGCTGCTTCTTCCATCAGTCCTTCCAGGTAACCTTCTATGTACCCTTTTAAATCATTACCTTGGTTTGCTGCCTCTACCCCCAGGAAGTTATCATGCCCCTCCTGCCTCTTTCTGTGGCATCCTGCCCACCTTCTGCCATCTACTTTAAAAGCTACCTACTTCAAGGAAGCATCTCTTAGGTGCAATTCAGATAAAGTCTCTTCCCCTTCTTCAGACCATCCTTATGGCACTGAATACATAGTGCCTGGGGCTGTGAATAGTTGGATGTACTTCTTTAACCCCTCTCAATTATTAAATGCTACAGGAATAGATTTGTTGTTATTCATCATTGTGTGTCCCATTAGTCAGCACACACTTCTTGGCTTGAAGTAGTCAGTAAATGCGTGGTGAAATAGCATATATGGAGAAAAAGATGGCCCCCTGGAATGCTTGGGGCTTCCAGAACTAACAAAAAGGTTAGGTTTTAAAGGCTGCAAAAGCCATTGATTACTGAATGCAAACAACAGCTACAGCCTTTCTCTGCCATTCTGACTCATTGGAGATGTGTCTCCAAAATCTGAATGGCTGGTAAGTACTCTAAAATGAGTTTTTATTCGTTGTCTTTCTTAGCTACACATAATGAATAGCCTTGATATTTTTATTTGATTGTGTTTGGTACTTAAATTACCCTCAGGCAATTTTCACTGAGCAGTGGGCCTCATTTCCTAACCAGCCTGCTCATCAAAAAAAAAAAACAGCTTAATTCTGTATGTGGACTACTGCATCTATTTTACTGTTTTACTGTCCTTTACATTCAAATATTCCTCAAATATGAGTGAATACTTGAGAAGAACTCTTCATGATAAAAGGTCTTTCATCTTATGTAAAATAAGGCTGTGTCAACAGGATGTAAAACTCTGACTGTAATGTCAAAACAATCTAGACGTTAGACATAAGCCATACATCCTCTAATATTTAATCTTTTTCTCCCTGAAGATGCTTGGTATTTTTTAAAATAAATTTTATTTTTTAATTTGTGATCTTTGGATTGATTTATTGTGGCTGAAAATAGAAATAAGTGGAAAGCCAAACTGCCTATATCCGTATTCTTAATAGCTTGTTTTTTTGACCAAAGCAAGCAGTCACAAAGTAATTAAAAATCACAGGTTTCTACATCCAATCAAGAGAAATGGAAACTAAATTTATCTCCCTGTCTTAAACAACTAAAACATAAGATAAAATATGTGAAGCAATAGTTTTCAGACATTAGAAGAAAGTAAGGAATAGTGGCACTTGAGAGAAAGAAAAAGAAACAAGGTGAGACCTACGAGAGCCACAGCCTATTGCCAGGAGAGTTTTCAGGCAAGATTGTAGAGAGTGTATTAGTCAGGGTTCTCCAGAGAATATAAGATTATATATATGTTTTGTTCATGGCCACCTTGCTGTTGAGATACACACACACACACACACACACACACACACACACGTGCGCTTATATATATGTACATATATATGAGATACATATATGAGATATATATATGAGATTTATTTTTGTACATATACATATAAGATGAGAGAAGGGGTGGATGGGGGAGAAGAGGAAAGGGAGAGAGAGGAGAGAAGATGATTGATTGGATTTATTATAGGCATTGGCTCATGTAATTATGGAGGCTTGGGAGTCCCACCATCTGCCATTTGCAAGCTGGAGAACAAGGAAAGCTGGTGGTGTAATTCAGTCTGAGTCCAAATGCCTGGGAACTAGGGGGCGCAATAGTATAACTATCGGTCTGAGCCTGAAGGCTTGATAAACAGGGGGCCATTGGTGTAAGAGTCTAAAGAATTGGTATAGGAGTCTGAAGGCCTAAGAACCAAGAGCTCGATATCTGAGTGAAGGAAAAGAGGGATTTCTCAGAAGAAGAGAGAGCAAATCTGCCCTTCCTGCATATCTTTGTTATATTGGGCCCTCAATAGATTGGATGATGTCAACCCACATCAGTGAGAGTGATCTTTATCAGTATACCAATTCAAATGCTCATCTCTTCTGGAACACCTTCCTAGACAGAAATAATGTTTACTGGCTATCTGAGCATCCCTTAGCCCAGAAAATCTGACACATAAAATTAACCATCACAACTGGGGAATCAAAGTGGAGCTTGGAGTTTTCCTGAATTGAAGAGAACAAGTTTGGAATTCACAAAGGCCAAGGCAACTTGGATTTGTGAGGCACAATACCAGGGATAAAAGATCCTGAAGAGACTGTAATCCTAGCACTCTGGGAGGCCGAGGCAGGTGGATCGCTCGAGGTTGGGAGTTCGAGACCAGCCTGAGCAAGAGCGAGACCCCGTCTCTACTAAAAATAGAAAGAAATGATCTGGCCAACTAAAAATATATAGAGAAAAAATTAGCCGGGCATGGTGGCGCATGCCTGTAGTCCTAGCTGCTCGGGAGGCTGAGGCAGTAGGATCGCTTAAGCCCAGGAGTTTGAGGTTGCTGTGAGCTAGGCTGATGCCATGGCACTCATTCTAGCCTGGGCAACACAGTGAGACTCTGTCTCAAAAAAAAAAAAAAAAGATCCTGAAGAGAAAGTTAATTCCAAAGATATTCATCGGGTTTTCCTGGGCCTTTATCTGAGTACTAATCAGAGTGTACATGTGAACAAACTACCAAGTTTGAACCAAGAACCATCAGAAAGAATCAGGTATACAGGGCCAGGAATAGTTACTGTTTTCACCAACCAGAATGAAAATAACTCTTATTATATATGCATCAAGTGAAGTCTTCAAAAGGGTACTACCTTAGAAGTAGGATATGTTAGCCCTAGAATAAAGGTTGTTCTTTCTCAGACTAACACATTTTTAAAAGCAAGGCTCAAAGTGATAAAACAATTAATTTCATTGCAGAAAAACTCCAAAATATTTAAAGAACTTAAGAAAAACCAGCACCCAATATAAAATTCACAATGTCTGGCATGCAGTAAAAAGTTACTAGGCATGAAAAAAACAGTTAAAGATGACCCATAGGAGAAAAATTATTCAGTAGAAACAGATGCAGAAAATGGTAAGGATAATGAAATTCATTTCAAAAAGACATTAAATGAACTATTAAAATATATTTCATATGTTCATTCACATAAAGGAAAGCATAAGTTTGTTAAAGAGAGAAATAAAATTTATAAAAGAATACCAAGATCAAATTTCTAGAGGTGAAAAACACAATAGTTAAGACAAAAAATACACTGAAAAATATTAGCAGAACATTAAACTTTGCAGAAAAAAAGAGACTGGTGAACTCAAAGTGTAGTGATAGAATCTATACCAAAATAAATATGCAGAAAACAAAGATTAAAGATTTAAAAAAAGTAAACAAAGCATCAATAAGCTATGGGACAATGTCAAGTGGCCCAACATACCTATAATTAGAATCCCTAAAGGAGAGAAACAATAATGGGGGAGGGACAGAAAAATATTTGAAGAAATACTCACTGGAATTTTTCCAAACTTAATGAAAACTATAACCTCACAAATCTAAGAAGCTCAACCAACCTTAAACATAAGAAACTGAATAAGACATACCAAGGCACATCATAATCAAATTGTAAATAAAGTAATAAAGTGAACATCTTAAATGTAGCCAAAGAAAAAGACAGTTTGTACAGATGAACAAAGATAAGTGACAGCAGACACCTTGTCAGAAACAATGCAAGCCAGAAGAGAGTGGAGCAACCCCTTTAAAATATTGAAAGAAAACTATCAATCTAGCATTCTGTACCCAGTAGAAACAACTTTCAAAAGTAAAGGTGAAATAAACACTTTTTCAGATATACAAAGGCTAAAGGAATTCATTATTAGCAGATTTCCACTATGAAAAAATATTTTAAGAAGTCCTTTAGGCAGATAGAAGTTTGCAAAACAACGAAGAGCACTTGAAATGGTAAATGTATGGGAACATATAAAAGAGTTCTTTTTATTTTAAATATATATTTAAAAGATGACTGTTTAAACCAAAAATAATGGTAATGTACAATACAGAGTTATGACATGGGTAGAAATAAAATGTACAATAACAATTGCTCAAGAATAACAGGTACGGGGAGGATCTTAAACTTACAGCACTGATGTCAGATTCTTATACTATAGGTGAAGTGATATTATTTGAAGGTAGACTTGAATAAGTTAATGATACACATAGTAATAATTCTCAAGCTTCACTGTCTAATATGACAGCCATATGTGTCTATTTGATGTTAAATTTAAATCTACTTTTCAAAGGCACGATGGTCATATGTAACTAGAGGATAGTGTTGGGAAGTGTGGGTAATAGAATATTTCCACAATCATAGAAAGTTCTATTGGACAAAAGATCTAGCAAAACTACTAGAAAACGAAACACAGGTGCATAGCTAGTAAGTCAATAAAGGTGATAAATTGGAATGAATGTTCAATTGTTTAAATAGATGGTGAGAAAAGGGGGAAAAGTAAACAAATAACATACTGAACAAACAAAAAAAATTGATACAGTAGGTTTAGACTAAACTATATCAAAATAGCAAAGGTTTGTTTTTGTAATGATCTAGGATAAAGACCACCCCTGTGTGAACAACATGTGAAATGCCTTTAATAATAAGTGGACCAATATGTGATCAATAAATTTTTTCCTGTGAAAATTCTAATGTGAGCCTCCTTCATTAGCCGTCTAACAGCAAGAGTTTGTTTGCTTCTTTGTTGCTGTTGTTGTTTGCTATTTTTAAGCTCTCTTTTCATATGGGAAGAACCATGTAGAATGAAGAAAGACTGATAGTGAGACCCACATACACTGACAGTGTCACACATACCTAACTCATTGAGGAAGAAAGAATCACACCATCTTGACTGGATGAAAATCATGACACTTGAGCTATATTTTTCTCACATTTCACTGGTCAGGTGAGCATAGTGGGGAAGGACTGAACTAGGTTTACCCTCCATTACTGTCTTTGTCTCATGGTCTGTGGGCACCAATGCAAAGCATCTATTCCTTTAGCCTTGATTTGACATTGAAGAACACTAACACTTACATCTGTGTCACTGTCAATGCATAATCTAATTAGAGAGAAAAAATATATATCACTGGTTGCATATTAATAGAAGGCAAGGATGCAATATGCTCCTCCATTTATGCCAGTCTTAAAATGATTTTTTTAAAATTATTCCTTTTATATAGGATTTCTCTGAGTTTGGAGACTGAAAAAAATCTGCCATTTTATTTGTTATTCTACTGGTTTTTTTTTAAAAAAACAATAACTCAGAAACAACTATTATAAAAAATTAAAGACAAGTAGGCATTTGAGGAAAATAAATGCCTTGATATAGAAGTACCAAAATGAACACACAGATCAACTGATCAAGTGGCAAATAGATGAAACTTAGTTAAAATAAAATATTTTTTTTAATTTCAGTTTTTTTAAAAAAATTAAAAAGATATTTATCTTCATTGCAAAAGAACTACTAGGAAAAAAGATCATTGGCAGAACACAGAAAGTACTTAAACTAAAATCATAATTGACAAAATAAAAAGAAAAGATGATAAATGAGTTTAAGGAAATCACTCACAGCTTATAGCCAGTAGGATGATAATCTTATGACTGGGATAATTAATTTAAACTATAATTTATTTAATTTCCAATTAAATTGAGAGTTAAAGCTATAAGATAGAAATCAGAAACATAAAGATAAGAAAATCTGCATCCAATGAGAATTTCAATATTATGATTTAAAAGCTGAAAGATTTCAGTTAAGATTGGAGATCATGGAGGGGAAAAATTAAAAAAGGAGGAAGAGGAGAAAATTTATTGGAACTAGAGAAAGATAAAACTTTGTAATTGAAGTGTGAATGAAACAAGATTGACACTTAGGCACATTCTCAGGAAAGTTTAAAACACCAAAGATAAAGAGAAGACCCTGAAATTTTTCTAAGAGAATATGATAATATATCTCAATTAGTAAAGAAATAATAATTAAATTGGCATCAAACCTTTCATTAAAAGCACTGGATGCTAGAATAGTAATTCAATATTACAAATAAAATTCTCAATCATATACATCAATGTTGTATCAGTCAGGATAGATCAAGTGATGGTGAGGTAACAAAACCTCTCATGCTTAATTTACATGCTCAGTGTGGGCTGGTGGCCACTTTGTTCTACATTGTCTTCACCCTAAGACCCAGGCCCCTTTCTGGGGGGGAACATGGCTGTTCTGGTGGTAGGAAAGAGAGAACCAAGAAGAATGGCTCAAAGACGAGACTGGCCTTATTCATCCAATATTATGATTTAAAAGATGGAAAATGTCACTTGTGTCACAAAGAAGGCATAATTTCTTTTAATCGAGAGAATAGAGATGTGGATAGGAACCCTTAGATAAACAAAGAGCTCTACAAGAAGGTGATGCTCAAAACAAAGCAAAGAAAAATATGCCATGCTTTGAATGGTTGATAGAAAATTTAAAAAGAGAATTATTTTGATTGATGTTGATCAATTCTCTGTTCCTCAGCATATTTTACATGATGTCAAATTATATTTTTTATGGGTTCAAGCATGCTACTTGGTTCTAAAAAAGTAGTATTTGGATAATCAAAATATTATTAATACTATTTGTTGGCATTCAGATTTTTAGAATCTCAAACTACTAAGATATCTGAAGGATTATGGTTTTATACCAGAATGTAAATTTCATAGATCTTGATACTTAAATAAAAGTACAGGAGAAAAGAGGGAGGTAAGTGGTGTAGGTTAGTGTAGGGTATAAATATCCTCCTCTTTTTTTTTAGGTTTAAAGGTGATGGAAAAAAATATTGGCCCAGATATTTTATGTTCATTATAAAGAAAACTACAGAAGAATGAAAATATTATTATAACTCTCAAAACTCAGAATGAAGGGAAGTAATTGGTTACTGGTAGAATAAGTGAGCTGAATTTTTAGTCTTCAATAGCTGAATGAAAGAAAACTATCCTAAGTTGATAAATCAAGCAAAGAATTCATATCCACATTATTAAAGTATTGTTAACTTCCAGAAATAAAAAAACAAAAATAATTAAAAGAGGTTACCTTGAGATAACTGTAAATGGTAATGGCATAATAGCTTTTTCCATTGCATTTAATACCATATGTGCACCTGTTATTTTTATAATAAAAATATTGATCAAATTAGAATATATTGTAGAATTCAGACAATTTTAAAGTAGAAAGTGCCTATAAGCTATCATAACAAAATTTATTTGACAAAGTTATTTGAGGAGTAAATGAGATAATGAATTTAGAAATAATGGGCATATAATAGATACACACCCACAAAATTCTGTGGTGTATAGTTTTTTCACAATTTATAGGACTTATCCTAGTTTTCCCAGAGCCCAGTTTTATTCCTTTATTGCAATCAAATTTATCTCCTCTCAGGTCCTAGCGGAAGTCCTACTACTTTTGACCATCATGCCTTTGTTCTATCTTTCTGAAACAGTTGACAGGCTGATGTCACATTTAATTAGAATATTCTCCTTATCAAATGTCTCCTTTCATTCAACTATGAGGTAGTTTTTATTGAGCCCATTATGTGCCAAGCGTTACTCTAGGGGGGGCGATGGCGTGCATGCATACAGGTGGCTACCGAAAACATACTGCCTTTGAGGAAACATACAGACTACCAGGTAAGTGGTAATTTCTAGGACAGAGGCAAATGAAAATATTTTAACAACACAAAAAGGGGGTTTCCTAATCCAGCCAAGCTGGGTCTGAGAAGCATCTCTGAGTAGGGGTTACTTTTGAAGGGATAGAAGCTGGTGATCAAAACAGGTTGAAGAATTGGGCGTGGCTTTCCAGACAGAGGGAGCTGCAAGTGTCAGTCATGAAGGCATCCAACCAGGTGGAGTTTTCAGGCAACATTTAGCACTCTGTGTACTTAGCCCAGAATTTTTATGTGAGAAAATGGAAACTGATTAATCCAGAGTTGGAAACAGCTCAATCATGGCAGAGTTTATTCTGGAGCTTTATTCTGGAGCTGCTACTTCTTGAAATAGTAACTGGATTTGACAGCCCTGAGTAAGTGGGCTGTATCCACTCAAGCTTTTCTATGCCGCATATTCAGGGTCTTGCTGATGTTGTCTTGCACTCCTCTCAAACTGGCTCATGCATTTCTTTTTCCCTCAGTAAGACTCTACAATCCAGGAGGCAAAGACTATAGTTCATTTGCATCTTCCATAGAGACATTAGCATAGTTCTTAGTATACAGTGGTACTAAATATATTGTTGTTGCATTAAAATGTTTAGGAACATATTTGTTAAAAACAATGGTAAATCTGTGGTAGCTTCATAGGATGTCAGTGACATGGATAAACACACTGTCATTGTAGATGTATTTATTTCTTCCACGTGAATTTTTGCACATCTGATTCTAGAATTTTTTCCTTTTAGGGGTTGCTGAAATGGAATGAGAAATACTAATGAAATGCTGCAATAAATTTCTCAATTTATTTTTACATTCAAGAGTTTCCCTAAGTTCAAAATGGAAATGCTTTCATCAGAACATGCCTACATATTCAAGAATAACATCACCATAAATGAACAACGTTGAAAATAGCTTTTTGTTCTCT
Source organism: Varecia variegata (assembly GCA_028533085.1). Lineage (NCBI taxonomy): Eukaryota > Metazoa > Chordata > Mammalia > Primates > Lemuridae > Varecia > Varecia variegata. The sequence goes on from CM052439.1 coordinate 74,832,337, forward strand.
TGTCATTCCAGACTGGCAAAAGTATTGTGGCATTTTTAGCAAAGTCTAGATCCTCAGTTTTAAATCAGGGCTTGATTTCTCTTCTAAATTCCGGGCTATGTATCAGCCAGACACCTCATTAAAGCCTTGGTTTATTAAAATAGAGGAAATAGCAACTCCCAGCATTGCATCTATAATGTGCACTATCTATAACAAACCCAAGAAATAAAACTGGAAAGGCCATAGAGTAAGGAAATAACTAATTAGTGAGATGCATTATAATGAAGAAAGGGAAGTTACAAAATAAATTCTGAATACTATAATCCCAGAGTATTTTGTATACAGTCACAAGGGAACTACAGAAAAGTATCACATTAGCTCCAAATAATGTAAAGCATTGAGTTACCTGTAGGAGAGCAGATAAGAAATGATTCTATCACCTTTACTTTTGATTTTTTAAAATTATTTCTTTTATACTGTGGTAAATGAGACTTACGCAAAACTATCTTTCTCTATTTTTCATCTCTATCATCCAGAACCTGTGTCTGGCACATATAAAATGGTTGGACAAAATTGAACGTCTAGGTTTATCCCCTGAGACACAAGACAGGAAAGCCAAGTCAGAAAAACTCTTTTTTAAAAAAACTTCACTCCTGCTGTCCACTTTGGCCTCTTCAGGGTTTTCTCAAAACCACATCGTGTTCTCACGGTTTCCTAAGCTGAACTACAGTGTGCCTCTCACTGCCCAACATCAATCTTCTCCTCAAATTTTCTCTAAAGAAAACACTCAGTTAGGCCTATATTGCAGTTATAAATTTGTGGTTTTCAACATTCAACAGATTGTCAGTTCTACTGTGTTTCTCTACTTAACTTTCTCCTATTTTCTTTAATCTTTCAATACCCACATGCATAGAAATTGCAGCAGAAAATCTAACCTGTTATTTCTTTGAGGAAACAAATAGTACCAGAAAAAAAAAAAGAAAAAATGCATTTCTACTTTTTGTTATGGAAACTTCAAATCTCCATGCCCTAGAACACATCCATTCTGCCTTGGCCTCCCACCAAAATGAAGGAAAGTCCCTCTTCCAGTTAGAAGGACAATCTTCCCTCTGGCATGCTGGATACCTCTTCAGAACTCTCATCCTTTTAATTATCTTCTTTCTTTTTGGTACCCTCAACCTCTCTTTCTCTACCAACGTGTGCATACTAGCTTTTCAGTATGTTCCAGACTTCCTGGTTTAAAAATAAAAACCAAAAGACACCCTTTACCCGACTTTCACTTATAGCTACCACATTCTCTGTGCTCAGCTTCATAAGGTGACTTGAGTCTTCTTGAAAGTTGTCTACACTGACTCTCTTCGGTTCTTTAACCCTTGTTTATCACTCAACTCACAGCAAACTAGCTTACTCTGGCCTGTATGGAAACTGCTTTTAGACCATCATGAATAACTTTCTTGTCACATAATTCAATGACAATCTTTGGTTCTCTCTAGCTTTAACCTTCATAAACAGCATCTGACACTTTGACACTGTATAGAAAAAATTTAACAAAACAGACCTCATTGTTTATCCCTAGAAAGGCCTGTTTGGCTGGCATCTGGGAAGCTGGATTTGGGGAGGGTTCCCACTATTCCCAGAAACGATTATTGAAATCAGGATTGCAAAGAGGCATCTGTGCTCCCATTTTCATCGAAGCACTATTCCACTGTTCACAATAGCCATATATGGAAGCAACCCAAGCATTCATAAACAGATGAATGGATAAAGAAAACGTGTAATATGCACGCAATGGAATATTACTCAGCCTTAACAAAGAAGGAAATCCTACCGTTTGAGACAACATGGATGAACCTGGAGGACATTATGCCAAGTGAAATGAGCCAGGCACAGAAAGACGCTGCATGATTCCACTAAGATGAGGTACCCAAAGCAGTCAAACTCACAGAAATGGAGAATAAAGTGGTGGTTACCAGGGAGGGAGGGGAAACGGGAAGTTACTGTGCAATTGGTGCATAGTTAGAGTTATGCAAAATCAATTAGCTCTAGAGGCTGCTGTGCAGCATAGTGCCTATAGTAAAGAATATTGTATTATACACTTATGTAGTATGCTTAGCAGGTACATCTCATATTAAGTGTTCTTACCACAAAAGCAAACCAAAAATAACAAAAAGATACAAAGAAAATTTTGAAGGTGATGGAGATATCTATTACATTGATTGTAGGGATGGTTTCACAGGTGTATGCATGTGTCCAAACTGAGCAGATTGTGTATTTTCAAAATGTATGGTGTTTTTATATATAAATTACACTTCAATATGGCTTTTTTTTTTAAAAAGTGGCTAACTATACCTAAACTGCCTGTGCACACAACATGGTTTATGCTGAATACCCGATTCCCTCAGGGAGTTCGGAATTTTCATACATTCCAGGAATTGGGCACCCAATAAAAACTCTGAGCTCTGAGTCTCTTCTGAGCTTTCCAAGTTGGCAACATTTCATACGTGTTGTTAGGACTTGTTGTTGGGGAAAATTAACTGTGTTATGTGTGAGTGCCCTGGAAGAAGAGCTCTGGAAACTTGTACCTTCTTTCCTTTGGAATTTACCCATCTGCCTTTACCCTTGGCTGGTTTTGCTTTGTATCCTTTCCTACCCTATAATTAATCATAATCATGGGTACAACTGTATGTTGAGTCTTGTGAGTCCTCCTAGAGAATCAGTGAACCTTGGGGTGGCCTTGGGGACCCTGACACAGACATCTACTCTTAAAATCTCTCTCCACCTCTGGAAACACATTTTCCTGGTTTTCTTCCTGTATTTCTCTCTTTCCTATTTTTCAGATAACTTTTTCTCTTCTCATTTTTTTAAGTTTTAGTGTACTGCAGACTTTCAGCTCCACCCACTCTGTGTTCTCTCTTGGTGATACTTTAGTTCAGTGTCACCAGGGACAGTTTTTATATAAATGATTCCCAAAATTGTCAGATATCTCCATCTTTCTTTTCCTAGATTCTTATATTCAATTGTTAAAAAAATCTCCATTTTGGTGACTCAAAGATTTTTCAAATATAACAATTCCAACACCGCACTCTTGCTTCCTTCTTACCTCAGTAGTGATACCACCTCCCATATACAAACCTGTAAGTTTTAGCACTTCTACCTCTAAACATTTCTTGAGTTCATCTGCTTCTATCCAACCCATAAGCA
>CM052439.1:74836016-74883966 GCA_028533085.1 Varecia variegata
TAAAATAATGTCCTCCAGTTCCATCTATGTTTCTGCAAATGACAAAATTTCCTTATTTTTCATGGCTAAATAATATTCCATTGTGTACATACACCACATCTTTTTTATCCATTCATCTGTTGATAAACACTTAAGCTGATTTCACATTTTAGCCATTGTGAATAATGCTGCAATAAACACTGAAGTACAAATACCTTCTGGTTACATTTTATGTCTTTGCCTCACCACAGTGAGGTTTAGAGGCATGCCCTTCCCCTCTACAATGCTCAGTGTCTGTGACCATTAGTTGTGAGTTTCGCCCCCCAACCCCCTAATCCCTGGAGAATATTACTACTGTGTGAGCACCATAGTGTTGATCAGTTAGTACCAATTTGACAGTGAGTACATGTGGAGGCTATTCCTCCGATCTTGTGATACCTCACTGTGGATAATGGGCTCAAGCTCGGGATTGGCTTTTTCTAACCAATGTCTCTGCTTTTGTTTTTTCCTAATAATCAGCAAGGAGGAGGGTTAATATCATTTAAAGGAAATCACTCTACCTGACTGAAAGACCATCTTTCTATCTTCTCCAGCAGTTAGGAAGTATATAAATTTGGTGCCAAGTGACAGGTGAAAAAGGTCTAGCTACAACTTGCGACTTCATCAAAAACCTGCCTGTCCCTTCCAGCTATAGATCACTCAGCATTTTCCCAATAGCAGATAAACTTTCTTCCAAAGAAAAAGGGAAAAGCACACAGCAAGAGAAGAAAGGGGAAGGGCAGACAAAAGGCACAAAGCATCAGAAGGCAGCAGAAAAGTCTCTCTTTTGCAAAGCTTATATTACCTGACCCCTACCCCAAATGTCACCCACAGGTATGTGGCAAGTGCCAGTATGCAGTGTGAGCTGCTGAAAATGCACAGCACCTGGACTCCTTCAAACCTGACAGCAAAGATTAGCCTCAAGGAGTCTTATAGAGACAGTGCAAAGTGAGTATGGGGAAAGAAGCCACTTGATAGGAAAAAAGCCACTTGAAAGTAGCAGTGATGGGGACTTATGCGTGTGCTCTGTGAAATTTATAATAAATTTTCCTTGAGCACTGAACAAAATAGCAAAGCCTTAATCTTAAGGGAAGAAGGATGACCAACCAATTACTCTTAGGTTTGGAAACTTAAAGGGCAGCTAATCAACTCCTTGATTTTTAAATTTGTTTTGGACGAGTATTTTTTTTTTTTTCTCTCTCTCTCTGCTAGGCAAGGAAGTTATCAGAAGTGCCTTAAAATACTCTGACATTTCTTTCTTTTTTCAAATGTATTCACAAAGTTAAATTTCTGAAATGTGCCAATTTATAAAAATCAATTAGTATAGCAGAAAAAATACTATGTTGTATGATTTCAATATCTCAAGAAAAAATTAACACTTTATATGACAATCAAAGGAAGTTAGAAAACAACTTCTGTTTTTGCCACTTTGAAAACCACTCTTTCAATAGACTAATGATTTTTGTATGTGCTGAACCAAAATAATCCCTGGAGCCAAAACTAATAAATGTGTGTCCTCACATGGTGCTGATTAATTATAAAATAATTTACTGCTGAAATATAAATATATATGTGTATATGTGTGTATTTGTATTCCCAGAAACTGTTTTTTGGAAGTTGAAACACTTTTAAAGGCATCATAAATTAACATTTAATCTTGATACCCAGAAATGTATTTTAAATAACTTATTAGGAAAAATAAAAAATTTCTACTTTATACATAAGTAAAATAAGGTATAGATAACAACATTGTGGAAAATATACGTTAGCTGTGTTCTTTGAGGGAGTAGGTTTAAGAGAATCATTTAATACATTATTTTTGTCCTTTCTGCAACTCACTTACGCTGATCAGAGCTATACTTCCTATGAAAACTTTTTAAAAAAAATTCTCAAAAGTACATAGTTTCCTTGGATGAAACTTTGTATTTCCTCATAGTGTTTAACATAACATTTATTTTAAATCACTGAATGCACGGTGAGATGAAGATGGGGATACAATTGTTTTGCTCCATTTTTGTTGATGTGTGCTAGTGTTTCTATCATTATTCATGTCTTTTAAAACGTGGTCATAAAACTTCTAAAATTTGCCTAGTACTATTTAATGTGTAACCTAAAAACAGAATGCATGTGTATGTGTGTGTGTCTGTGTGTATGTATATATATATCCCCCTGTGAATGTAAAATTTATCATGGTCTTCTAATATTAATATAATTCACTACAAGTTACTAATATAATTCACTACATATTAACTACAGTTAATATGTTTATTTTGCCAAGCTTTGAATGCTATTCTACATTTATAGCCAATGTGACTTAGTGTTGCAATTCAGGGCGAGGACTAGGGTGAAGGGAGGGAGGCCGTGGGGCACAAAATTTAGGAGGCATTTATTCTCAGGGCCTGTGCTGCTTTGGCGGAACCCTCAGGGCGAATGCCCCCTTAAATTTTCCACCCTAGCAGCCTCACTCATAGCACCAGCCCCTCGTTATAAGTTGTGCTCCATGCCCTTTGCCAATAACTGGCCTGCCACCACTATCTTGAACTAAGTGTTGCAGTGTTGTGTACCCTGATATAGCGTCTCTTCGTGCCATCAATTTGTATCCGAGTAAACAATTTAGAACTATATATGTCTGATTAAATGTGTGTAAGGGATAGGGATGGATCAAAGGCACAAAAGAAAGTATCATACTCGAAGCTAAAGTGTTAACTTCATAGTGATTGAAAAAAATGGAAGAAACCAAAATAAAATACCAGAAAGTGATTGGGACTAGAAAAGGTGTTTAGGAATTATGAAGGGAGTTATAAACTTCCCTGCCTGGGATTATGGACTAATAATTGGGTGGTAGCACATTCTAATTTCAAGGAATTTAAATAGAACAGAAGAAAAATTGCCCTATGGATCTGGCAACCAACTTCTCAGAGACTAGGCTATAAAAACCCAACACAGCTGTGATTCAGCTATCTCCATAGCTCATAATTTTGTGAGCACCTACCTTGTTCCAGATATTTTGCCAGTTACCTGTTGCACTTTATCTCTAGTTCTCATGGCACCTTGTTTTAAAGAAGTTGCAGAGTATCAGAGAGATTAAAGTGATTGCTAGTGCCCACGAAGCTAGCAATTGTCAGACCTGGATTCTATTCCAAGTTCATGTAACTCCAAAGCCTTGACTATAAGTCACTGCTTGCGCTCCACGATTGAAAAACATAAAAACAAAGTAATTACTGTAATTAAAGGAGCCAAGATGATGTTATAACCATCAGAATATATTATGATCGCCCTTATAACTTGTAATATTTAAACATCTCACCTTAAGACCAGTTTGCTGGACTCTATTGAATGTATTCCCACTGGATTTACCAGTGGAAACACTAAACTACATTACATTGTACACACACACATTTTAACACAGATTCAAACAGAATCATATTTTTTCATCTCCGTAAGCAAAATTAAAGCTCAATTATCTCCCCCAATGTTTACTAGTTAGCATAACTTTGCAAATAATCATCTTCTCTGCAAACTTTTAGGAAAGTAAGTATCCCAGTCCAACTAGTAATTGTAGCAAAATTGCATGAGTCCAAGAAGATTGAAGTTTCTCTTATTTTAGCATTATGAGGCTTACTTATCAATAAGATAAGCAAGCATTTTATTTTTATATACTGAGAGAGGAACTGCTATATCTTGTGCCTACAGGATGTGAAAAAGTAGTAGTCTCCTTTATTAAGAAAACATGTGCCTGACTCCATAGTTACTAAGAGGTTTTTTTCCTAACTTGCTTCTTTCTCATGGGGGGATAAATTTAAATGACTCCATCCATTTAATGGGGCTTACTCATATATTACTGTTTGTATTGGTACAGGGCTTGTGTGTGATGCTATGGGGATTGGGAGTGGGGAGGGAGAAAGGAATGATATTTGGTAAACATCTTATATGTGACAGACTCTCTGTTTAACTCTTTGCATAGTTTTTCATTTAGTATTCATAAAATTTGATCATGCTATATATTTTTCAGAACTCTTCTGGTTATAAGTAACAGAAACCCAACTTCAAAAGCCTTAAGCAAGAAAGTTGTTTATAAAGACTCATATAACCAGAAATGCAAGGTGGGCTGGCTATAAGCACAGGCATGTCCAGCTCAGACAATGTCATCAGTGCACAATCTCACTGTCTCCAACTGTGAAGTGTACACCGTGCCATCCTGGTTCAGTTCTCCAGCGGTCTCTCAAATCATGTTTCTGGCAAAACGGATGCCAGCAACTTCTGGCTTATATCCGTAGCTCATCAGTCCCATCAGAAAGTAAATTTGTCTTTTAGAGTTGCTTCCTCGAGTCCCAAGATTGAGTTCAACTGAACCACTGTAGTCACACAACCAACTTTGAACAAGAACAGCAACAAGGAGAATTTTGTGCCTAATTGGTCAAACCTGCATCCTATTGCTCTGCTTTGTGCTAAGCAGGAGAAACTCTATTTGAAATATAGGGCATAGACTGGGGGAGGGGTGGTTTCCCAGGAAAACATAAGGAATTATCACAGAATGGAGGGATGGGAGAAGCATAGAGTTCTGGATAAATAGAGGACTACACATTTAAATTTGAATTTCAGATGAACAATGAATAATTTTTTAGTATTGTCCCAAATATTGCATGGGATATATTTATACTAAAAATTATGCACTATTTGGTACATATTTGTAATAAACATTATTCATTGTTCATCTGAAATTCAAATTTAAATGGTTATCCTCTATCCAGAACTCTAAATCTGGCAACTCTAAATAAGAGAAAACGATAAAAGTCTAGTACAAAGGCCCTATTCTTTACATTTTGGACATGAGAATGTCATAGCCCAGAGAAATTTTATAACAAGCCCCAAATAATTACATATACTACATATCTTAACAAGACACAAACTCATGCTGTCTGACTATAAAGCCCTCATCTAATCTACTCCTACCTTTTCTGGCTCTGGGCCCATATGCACGCTTACAACTAAGGAACTAACCTCTGCTTTAAAGGTAGTAGTGCTCAGCTGCAACCAATTGAAATGACTTCCTGACTCGTTAACACTAACTTCAATAGAATCAGCAAACATTTGCAGTTTCACATTATTCTAAGAATTCAAATTAGCCAATCTTTGTTAATGCACCTTTTCCCACAGGGTCCCCCCTGGTTTACCTAACCCATTGAAAGGAGTATTCCCAAGGCAGAGGGAAAAAAAGCCTTGGAAGGGACATAGGAAGAGTACATAGAAACAGACCTCCATCACTATAGCTTACAAATAAGACACACAAAAGAATTTTGGTAGTGCCTAGAGCCAGAGAGCTCATAGTGACACGAACACTTAACAGCTTGGGCTCCATGAAAGAGCAGGAAGTTAAAAACCTAACAGAGAATTAAAAGATAAGAGAAATCCCGTTTCACTGGCATTAAGTACATAAAACTTACACCAATTTTAGACTCAGTGTGATCACTGCTATTTTATCTGCTTTGTTATCATTTCAGGAAAAAGAATGCAACTGGTGCTGTTTCCTGATACAGTATATCTGTAACAGAGGGAACAGACTGAAAAAGAGCAAAAAATGTTTTATGAGCTATCTCTTTACAAACCCCTCAACCCTTTTTGAGAACTAAAACCTGCATCCCTGCCCAAGGCCAGTAATCAGAAGGGCGGAGGAGTGTTCTTTGTTTCTTTGTACCATAGGAGATGGCTCAAGAGAATTGCCCGGGCAGAGGTCAGGAGAGCCTGCCCTGCTGGAGATGGGGGCCATTGGGACCATCCATTGTAGGCAAACAGCAATCGCCTGAGGCTGAAAACCCACCTTTAAAAGCTCAGTATTTCTGCTAATACAGAGGATGATGGTACTTTAAGACTAGAGTTTCCATTCTCTTCATTTGCCAGCAAATTAATAAATCTCCCTTTCCTTCTCCTCAAACCACTTGCCCTCATTCTTCTGATGTGCCCTCAGGGACAAGTGCTGAACTTTCAAACTTTCAATAACATATCCAAAATATTTACATCCCCACAAAGACAAATCAGCATATAAAGGTTAGATGAACCTTCTAATTTAATTACAAATCTTCCGACTGTCAATGGAAAAGAACCCAAACTCTCTAAAATAAAGAGGTTTATTCTGAGCTGAATATGTGTGACCATGGCACACAGAGCCATGCCCAGTGCTCCTTGAGCAAGTGGTCTCACGTGGTTGGGTTACAGTTTGCTTTTATACTTTTCAGGGAGAAAGGAATTACACGTGTAAAGTCACAAATCAATACGTGGAAGGTATAGGTTAGTTTGGTCCAAAAGGCAGGAAATCTGGAAGTAGGGCATTGCAAGTTAGAGCTAGGTTTAAAGATTCTTTGATTTATAATTGGTTAAAGAAATGAAGCTTTGTCTAAAGGCTTAGAATGTTTTGAGTTAAGATAAGGAAGTCTATTAATCAGAGACAAGCCACTGGACATACACCCAGATTCAAGTGATCTGTTAAGTACATTGATGACCTGAAGGTGTGGTTTAACCTTTGTCTTGTGTATCCCTAGGCCTGTTCATGAGTTATAAGGGACATCTCCAAGAAGGGAGGGGGGCATGATCAGGCATGTCTGATCCCCCTTCTCATGGCCAGAAACTCAGCTTTAGGGTATTTCTGGAGTCAAGAGAGGATCCATTCAGTCAGATGCGGGCTTAAGATTTTATTTTAGTTCACATAACTATGCTTGCAACGTTCCCTCCAAAGGCAAAATACAAAGAATTGAGAAAGTAGGTGAGGCGAGCACCAAGAGAAACCAGCTTAAATGATTTATTAGCTCATTACGATGAATTACCTCCTATCCCTTACAGACACTAGGTCTAGGTGAAACCAAAACAAGCAGCCAGTTCAGACGAAATAGTGAGACATAGCAATGAAATCAAGAATTGGACTTAGTGAATAGATCATTCTGTTCAGTCCATCCACATTTCCAGAATGATCCAACACCAACAAGTTGATACCATGAGGAAGAAAATAATCATGACCTTAACAAAAGCGACACATTTGACACTTTCGATGATGTATGCTGTACGCTAAATACTTGTATGAGCTCATTTAAAATTGCAACAATTACCTGAGGTAGGTCTTCTCCCCCCATTTTAACATATTAGGGGACTGTGGTTCCAAGACTCTTTATGAAACTTACTCAGACCTAGGGTTTTAACACACTTCTATTCAGTTTCAAAATCCATGCTCTTACCCACTACAGCATACTGCCTCTCCAGGCTGCAAAATAAGTACAAAAGCAAGTTCAGAAAATCTCTACTTTAAAAATATTTAAAAGTATATTCATTCCCACATTGGCTACTCATCTACACCTCTAAGCTTCTTTTCAGGAAAATGACTACATCCAGCATAATATTCTCTCGGGTAATCTGTCAAAACTGTGGGACACAGTGCTCCTGTTGAGGTGCCTCACCTGGGGCTTCCTTTCCTGGTCAGCACCTGAAGATCACAGCAGAATTCCCCCAGACTGGAATGGGCACTGCAGTTCTCATTATGTGGTGAGTCTTGCATGACTCTTTGTGGCTAACAGCTCTGGTAGGAAGAAGTGAGATGCCCTCATCAAACTCACACCCTGTGTCCTGGATTTTCAGCCATATCTATCCTCTCTGACATTCCCCTTTTTATTTTTACTCCATTATGATCCAGTGACCAGTCAATTTAAAAAAGCAGTGCTCTTTACTAAGAAAATGTCAGGACAAATACTTCTGAAATAAAACCCATATAGGATCTGGTATTCATTATTCTTGATGCCCCACAATTCCCAACCTAACCCCCATAACCCTTGTCCTTTTTGGTAAATAGTAAATAACATCACCACTTACTCAGCTGTTCAGGCTACATACCCAGACGAATTGGTCAGGTAACCAGTTTCGATGGTAGGGCAGGAGTATGATGAAAAGAAACAACCAAACCACAGCCACCTGGTTGAGGACCCTCATTTCGCTTTGTGACTGATATGCTTTGTGCACGGTGCTACCCCTCAGACTAGCTGTGAGCATTTTAACAAGAACTATAAGGAGACACTCTCTTAACCCAGTGGAATGAGCCTAACATTTGGAATCCCCAGCCCCAGGTGACAAGTGCAGGAAATTATAGAGGGGGAATTATATTTTTCATACCTCAAAAAATATTCTTATATGCAATGCCATTTTATGCACATACAAATCAGCCCTGACAATATGGATAAAGAAAAGCGTACTGTACTAGGCATTGCACAAGGAGTCTTACTATATATTAGCTGTTGTTAAAGTAGAATTTTTTAAAGGCATTTAATCCCTTTATGATTGTTTACTAGATTGTAGATAATTTCTAGCACTATGTCTAATTGCTATGCTTCTATGATTTCTTGAAATTCAGTAAGAAGATGCTCTTTACCCAGAAGCATCTGAGTACTTTTTGTCTAACCATCACTATTATTATCCTCATTAAAAGGTGGTTATTAACTATCTGCTAATATTTCTCTGCCAACAAGAATCCCATCCCACAGATGGGGAACTTTCCTGGATAATTCTGAACAGATAGTGCTTATTTACTGTGCTCCCCAAACTATGCTTGTATGTATTCTAATTTCTAAAACAAATTGTCAGGGTAAGCATTGAGAAAGAAACATAGCTCAGATGCCTGGAGGGTAATTGTTTACAGGCATGTTGTTTTTTCTCTTTCCGTGATGTTTCAGACTAGGTGATAAATTACCTAAAATGTTATCACAAGTTGCACAATGTGGCCTGTACTCATTATCTTCATGTTTCTGGAATTTGTGACACAAAGAACAATGTATAGCTGTCTTGGTCTGTTTTGCTTTGCTATAAAGGTATACCTGAGGCTGGGTAATTTATAAAGAACAGAGGTGTATTTGGCTCCTGGTTCTGCAGACTGTACAGGAAGCATGGCACCATCACCTGCTTGTGATGAGGGCCTCAGGATGCTTCTAAGCAAGGCTGAAGGCAAAGGGAGAGCTGACCTGTCCCATGGGGAGATAAGGCAGGAGAGAGGGAGATAAGGCACAAGAGAGGTGCCAGGCTCTTTTTAACAACCAGTCCTGGAGTGAACTAATAGAGAGAGAACTCACTTTTTACTGTGGGGAGGAAAGAGAACCATTCATGAGGGATCCACCCCCATGACCTAAACACCTCCCCCCAGGCCCCACCTCCAACACTGGGGATCAAATTTCAACATGCAATTTGGAGAAGCCAAACATCCAAACCATATCAACAGGCATAAATGGAAAACTAGCATCTGTCTTACTGCTGAGTGGTGGCCTTCACATGGAGTAAATTGGAAGGATAACTAAGGCATTCCTCTGTGACCCTGAAAGAGCCAATCCTTCAAGATTGAATCCTGAGTGGCTAACTGGGCCTAAATTCAAAATAGAGCCAAGGAGCCATTTGCTGACTAAAGGTCACTCACATACTCTGAGTTCCCCCAAAACTCTCATGCTCCCTTAACTTTGGGAAATTCATAGCTCTCTTTTTCTGTTTACATCATCTGAATCAACCAATAGACTATGACCTGTGTGGACCAATCAGAACTAAGCAAGTTTGCATCCCTCATTTGCAAACTGACCAGAGTGGGAACCTTGGTGGGAATTTTCTTTATAAAAGACAAAGCCTCTCTGTTCTCACCTTTGTTTGGTAGTGAAGGCTGCATCTCTCTGGTTTGCAAACTGTTTGCTGGAATAATCTCTTTCATTTTGTTTTCTTTTTTCTTTTTCTTTTTTTTAATATTATTTATTTCAGCTTATTATGGGGGTACAAAAGTTCAGGTTATATATATTGCCCGTGTCCCGCCCATCCCCCCCGAGTCAGAGCTTCAAGCGTGCACCGTCTTTTTTCTTTTTTTAAAAGGAAAATCCTTTCCAGTGTATTTGCTGTCACCTCTACAGAAGTGTAGCGGGGTCATTAAGGAATTAAGGAATTGATTGCCCTATTGTCAGACCTGGATTCAAATTCTGTTTCTGCCAATTATTAGCTTTGTGACTTTGTGTATTAACCCTGTGTTTTTGATGTTTTGGCATCTGGGGCCTTGCCAACCCTGGAAGACTGCCCCTCCCAAGGGTTAGCCAATGCTCAGAGATAGTGAAGGACTCGCCTCCAAGCATGCCTTTTATATGCGACTAACCAATCCAGGGCCCAGAGTTCCCAGTCACCTCCTTTATCAGCCTCTTACAATTCAGGCAATTATTCCTCAAACTTGTTCATCTCAGGGCCAGGTACCAGACAACTCAGGACAGCCCCACACCCCAGAGCCTGTGGAAAGTTTTCAGACTAGCCAATCCTAGACCTGCTTAGCCTGCTTACCCTGCCTTGCCCATTTCTCCCCATGAAAGACTCAACAAAATCTCTCCCTCCCACTTTCCTCCTGCTCTTTCTGCCTTCTGACCCACCCTGGTGCTTCTGCAGGTGGCCCTGCGTAGCAGGTTGTGCCCCCTCCTCTTGGGAACTAGGAGTAACACTATCTTTCCAAAGGCAGTCATCTCCTGATCTGGTGGCCTCACGATACCTGAATAATTATAAAATATACATTTTAAAACATGCGGGGACATCTATTTAACCTCTCTGAATTAGCTTAGGAAATTTCATCCCAAAATATGACATCTTGGCATAAAGAATTCATCACCTAAGTGCACATTTGGGAATAACACCAATTGTGTATGTGACAGAGGTGGGGGGGTGGGGGAGGGGATGGGTGTATACCTACAGGAAGAGTGCGATGTGCACTGTCTGGGGAATGGGCACGCTTGAGGCTCGGACTTGGGGGGGAAGGGGGTGGGGGCGGGGATGGGTGTATACCTACAGGAGGAGTGCGATGTGCACTGTCTGGGGAATGGACACGCTTGAGGCTCGGACTCGGGGGATTGGGAGGGACATGGGCAATATATCTATGCAGAACTTTTGTACCCCCATAATAAGCTGAAATAAAAAAAATTAAAAAACAAAAACAAAAACAAAAAAGAATATTTTGAATTAAAGGCCATTTGATATCAAAAAGCATTGAAAAGAGCTTATATTTTATACTGTTACAACACTTGAAATCCAGCTGCCCTCCTACCTCCGCCTGATGATGGAGGCCCCCACTCTATTTCACAATTGCCTTACAGCTGTCGATGTGGTTTCAGAACCATGGGAGGATCTTTCGGACATTCCTCTAGACAACCCAGACTTACTCCCCTTTTGTGATCGCTCTTGTGAACGTGATTTCAAAGGAAGTATAATAACTGGCTATGTTATAGTTTCCCCGCGTAAAACCCTAGAGGCACACTCTCTGCCTACCATAAAATCAGCACAGGCTGCTGAACTTACAGCCCTCACTAGAGCTTCACATTAACAAGAGAAAAAAACTGCCACTATTTACACAGACTCCAAAGATGCTTTCAAAGTCTACCATGCAGTTGGCATGATTTAGAAATCTCATGGTTTCTTAACCTCTGCTGGCACTCCTGTTGCCAGTGCACCTATAATTGCTGCCCTATTCCAAGCTATTCACCTTCCTTCTAAGATTGCTATTGTTCATTGCCCAGCTCACACTAAAGAAACAGATACTGTATCCCTAGGAAGTGATAGAGCTGACAGGGTTGCTAAATATGCAGCCAAAAATGGCCCTCCCTATCCTTTTTCCACTCAATTTATTACCTGACCCTTATCCCTGTCTGATATTATTAGTCATCAGGCCCCACAGTCCAAAAAGGATAGGTTTCTACAAAGTGGTGCTAAACAATTATCAGATGGATTATATATTGGGCCAAATGGAGTCCCTGTATCCTCTTTTCCTTTAACTTTTTGGCTTACACTTATCACCCATCAGATGGGACATATGTGCAAACAGGGGATAATTAAGGAACTAAAAAATAGTACTACCCTGAGCTCTACAAAAATCCCTGACCAAATTATTTACCAGTGCACTATTTGGAAATCTCACCAAATCTCTGGAGGAAATCAACACTCTCCAGGGGGCCCCCAAAGAGCCACATTATACTTTGTGGCACTCCCAATCGATTTTATGGATTGACCCACAGCTTTAGGCTGTTCTCACTGCTTGGTTATTGTTTGCATGTTTAGTGGATGGACTGAATGCCACCCGACCAGACATACAGATGCTACAACAGTGCTAAAGAAATTAGGAGCTGAGATTATTCCTCTCTTTGGTATTCCTTTATGGTTTGAGTCAGACAAAGGAACTCATTTTATAGCAGAAATAAACCACTTGCTTACAAAGGCTCTGAGGTACTTATTACAATTTCATAGCCAATATCATCCTCAGGGCAAGTGGAAGGTAGAAATCTAGATATAAAGAGGACTTCAGCAAAAGTCTGTCAAGACACAGGATTTAAATGATCAGAATCATTACCTTTGACCCTTCTAAAAACACCCCAAATAGGAGACATGGATTAACACCTTTTGAAACAGTGTTGGGTCACCCCATGCCTATTAGCACCTCTAAACCTCCTGTTCCTGGGCTGATTGAATATTATGGAGATTTAAGTGAGCAATTTGATACCATGACTATCTATATACAGGTGCTAACTAATATGCTTGGAGCATGTCATCAACAGGTGAAAGGAGCATGTCCTCTGCCAACTGACAAGCTTTGCCATCCCTTTCAACCAGGGGATTGACATGTGCTGTCACCCTACTGGGAAGGCTCCTATTAAGTATTATTAACCACCTACTCTGCCATAAAAATAAAATAAAAATCCTCCTGGATTCACCTGAGCCATGCCAAACTAAACTAAGACAATTGCAGGAATACTCCTATAGGTGACCCAAAAGTAAGGATTTATAGGGCCAGTTCCCAAGCCCCTGAAGCAGACATCTTCACTAAGTAGGTACCTTGTAACAGAGGGAAGGGCTTGAAGAGAAAAAAAAAAAATTCTGTCTGTTTAAAACTTCCCCCACTCTTTTGGAAACTGCACCCTGGCCTGCATCCTTGAGGCAGGTTAAGCCCTTTGTTAAAAAGAGATAACTTATCCATCCCAGGCAGCATCAGTCCCCCAGGTGGGTGGCTGGCAGAGGTCACGGTCTTTGTCTTTGGCAAAGATGGCACAAATATTAATAGAAGAGTTAAAGATAATAGTCTAGAACTGAGGGCCCCTCCCTTTAAAAGCTCTATATATCTGCTTATATTCAGGAAATTTGGATTTTGAGATAAGAAGGTCTACCATTTTTCCTCCTTTGCTGGCAAAATAATAAAACTTCTATTTCCTCCTCCCCAAACCACTTGTCCTTGTTCTTCTGATTTGGCATCAGGGACAAGTGCCAAGTTTTCAATAACAAGCTTTTCCCAAGATCGTGGCTCAAGAAACCCCGTTTTTTAAATCTAAACTGTTTTTTTCCTTTTACCTCCCCCCACCCACAAAAAAAGATTCCTTTTAAACTCTTCTTCTTTTATGCCTCCCCCTTCAAGAATTACACATTGAAAGTTGATAGGAGACTGCCTCAACTTATCCCATTCTCCTTTTTAATCTTCCAATATGATTCTTCTTTCAAATTATGCCTTGCTATTACTAACCCTTACTGTTTTTTTCCAGCAGGGCAGGCTCAAACCCAGCATCCTTTTGCACCAATCTTTCAAACCCTGGCCACTCTGACTAATCAGTCTAATTTCTGGTTATGCCAACATCTAGATTATGCAAAGGAAGCTGAACTCATTTTTATTTCTGTCAGTGTGCCTGGTAGAACCAGTCTGGAAAATGGATGTATGACAAGATGTGACATCCACAACCAGAAAAGAAACATCATGTTGCTTCTCCTGGTGGTGAGTCAACTGGACACAAAAAACCTCTATGGAAACTCAAGAACTATCTTTCACTCAGGTAAAGTCACTAAAGAGGAATTTTCCCTTCTACATTGAAAACTGGGATGATGCTGGATCTTTTCTAGGTGACATATTAGGGCAATATTATGATCATACTCTGTGGTCTGATTCCACAGATGGCATTCTCACACCTCTTTCAAAGATCTTAATGGTGCTGACATTAACCCTCATAATGTCAGTGGTTGCCAAATCATCAGATGTTATGGACAGCTCACGAGCCAGGCCTGTGCAGCCTGGGCTAGTTCACGCTCTCCCCTTGTTACGTTGACAGACACTAAAGATTATAATATATGGATAGACTAAAAGTCTGGACCCACTTGGTTAGGTGACAGAACCAAGCCCTGTAGCTGCTGGAACCAGACCAAAGGCCTTTTATATCAAATATTTCTCAACGCTGTTCTGTTCCCACAGACTGACAGGGACCCATGACAACTGGAGATGTGAAAGTGACAATAAAGAAAAAAAAGACACAGAAAACTCCAGGATAGAAGGTCACAGGTTCCAACCTGACCCTATCTGTCAATAACATTGATCTTTTTACCTTGTATGGTAATAAAGTATACAAGCGGTTCTCGTCTAGATGGTCAGGAGGCTGTGGACTTGGTTATCTGACACCCTTGTTACCAAGTACTCCACTTTAAATGCCAGCTGAATTACAAACCTGGGCACTTTCGTTCATAAAGTGATACCACACAGACATAGAAGACGTGATGTTTTAGAAAACCCACTTGTATACCACAATTTAAAGTTATTTTCAGTGCTCAGAACTGTTAATCCAGCATTTGGAATTTATGAGATTAAAAGGCCAGTTTTAAATCTCTCCATAATACTAGAACAAGAGTACAGTATCACCGTGCAAGCATTGGGAGCACTTCAGTCGGAAGTCAATAGCCTTGCCTCAGTTGTGTTTCAAAATTGCAGGGTCCTGGATGCCCTGACAGTCCAACAGGGAGGGGCTTGTGCAGTTATTGGTGAAGAATGCTGTTTCTACATTAACCAGTCAGGGCAGGTAGACACTGATCTACACTCTTAAAAGACAAGACAAATATTCTCCATCAGGTTAACGAAGCAAAACCATTCTACTGGTCTGACCTATTCCCAGGAACGGGAGATTGCTTTAATGGAGTGTGGGGAAGTGTGCTCATTTTCTGCTTATTCATTCTCATTCTAATTTATGTTCTTGTCTCTCTTTCCATATCTCTTGTTACTAGACTATTAACCAGATCTCTCTCTCCACAGCTGCCAACACAGCTTTGAATGTGTGAAACTTCCAGGGAAGTTGCAGACAGGGGGAATGAAGGAGCTCAGGAAATTTCACACCAAAAATGACTCCTTGGTATAAAGAATATTTTGAATAAAAGGCCATTTGAGATTAAAAAGCACTGAAAGGGGCTTTCCCTCTGTCTACGTAAACCGGACTGACCTGATCAAAAAGTCTAAGGGGGGCAGTTGACTTCCCTTCCTCTCCCTGTTATCTCAATATATTGCAGGAAAAAAGATCAAAAATGCAAGCAGACCTGACCCAAATTATTTTAAACACCATACCTGTCTCTCAGGTTAATTTAATTTGCAAAGAGAATCATTGACAAGCCTCTCTGTCTCCCCATCCATTTGTCCTCCCTACCATTGGTCACCCCTAAACAGAATTATCTGTACTCCATGTTCCCCTTCCTTCCAAAAACACAGGTAGAAAAATATCTGAGCTTCATTGAGATATTGGGTAGTCACTCTGTGATTTCTCCCCATGTGTGTAATATTGGTAAATAAACCTTTCTCTTACTAATCTGCCTTAATTGTGAGTTGATCTTTTAGTGAGCTTTCGGGGGGAAAAGGGCAAGTTTCCCATCACCTCTACATCTCTATGACTTAATTCTTTTTCTATAAAATTGAGACACTAACAGTTACCTTTGTCTTTTTGGTCACACATTTCTATATGAGAATGTGAATAAAGAGCTCAGCACGGTGCCCAGGACTTTGGTAAGAATGCAACAACTGGAAGCAGTGTCAGAATTATTCTTAATGAGTTTATTATCATCAGTAGACAGGATGCTTCTGGAAAGTATGGACCAAATTTGATTAACCTCTTCATCTCCAGTACCTGGCAAAGAACAGACACTCAAAAATGTTTGTTGATTTTATAAGTGGGCTCTCCATTATGTTCCATTGGTTTGTCTCTGTTCTTGTGCCACTACCATGCTGCGTTAGTTACTATAGCCTTGTAGCATAGGTTGAAGTTTGTTAAATTGATGCCTCCCAATTTGTTCTTTTTGTTTAAGATTGCTTTTGCTATACAGGGTCTTCCCTTGTTCCATACAAAGCATACAATTATTTTTTCTAGATGTATGAAAAATGATGTTGGTATTTTAATAGGAATTGCATTGAATCTATAAATTACTTTGGGTAGTATAGACATTTTAACAATGTTGATTCTGCCAACCCATGAGCATGGTATGGTTTTCCACCTGTTTATGTCCTCTGCTACTTTCTTCCTCAGTGTTTTGTGCTTCTCCCTGTAGAGGTCTTTCACCTCCTTAGTTAAATATATTCCTAGGTATTTTATTTTCTTTGTTGCTATTGTGAAGGGTATTGCATCTTTGATTTGATTCTCAGTTTGACTGTTGTTGGTGTATAGGAATGCTACTGATTTCTGTGCATTGATTTTGTAACCTGAGGCTTTGCTGAATTTATTTATTTCAGTAGTCTCATGGCAGAATACTTGGGGTTTTCTAGATATAAGATCATATCATCAGCAAAGAGTGATAGTTTGACCTCTTCTGCTCCCATTTGGATGCCCTTGATTTCCTTCTTTTGTCTGATTGTTCTGGCTAGGACTTTCAGCACTATGTTGAATAGAAGTGGTGATAGAGGGCAACCTTACTTGGTCCAAGTTCTAAGCAGGAATGCTTTCAATTTTTCCCTGTTCAGTATGATGTTGGCTGTGGTTTTGTTCTCATATATCCATCTAATATTTGACAAAGCAGACAAAAACATACACTGGGGAAAAGAATCCTCATTCAATAAATGGTGCTGGGAAAATTGGATAGCCACATGTAGAAGACTGAAACAGGGTCAGCACCTCTCACTCATCTCTCACAAAAATCAACTCATGGTGGATAACAGACTTAAACCTGAGCCATAAAACTATAAGAATTCTGGAAGAAAAAGTTGGAAAAACTCTTATAGACGTTGGCCTAGGGAAAGAATTTATGAAGATGACCCCAAAGGCAATCACAGCAACAACAAAAATAAATAAATGGGACCTGATCAAATTAAAAAACTTCTGCATAGCCAAGGAAACTATCATGAGAGCAAACAGACAACCTACAGAATGGGAGAAATTATTGACATGCTACACATCTGATAAAGGGCTGATAACTAGAATCCACATAGAACTCAGGGAAATCAGCAAGAAAAAAAATCAAAGAACCTCTTTAAAAAGTGGGCAAAGGACATGAACAGAAACTTTCCAAAAGAAGACAGACTAATGGGCAACAAACATGAAAAAATACTCAACATCTCTAATCATCAGGGAAATGCAAATCAAAACTACAATGAGATATCACTTAACTGTGGTGAGAATGGACTTTATCAAAAAGTCCCCAAACAATAAATGGTGGTGTGGATGTGGAGAAATAGGAAACTCATACACTGTTGGTGAGATTGAAAACTAGTACAACCTCTGTGGAAAGTAATATGGAGATACCTTAAACAGATACAAGTAGACCTACCTTTTGATCCAGCAATCCCATTACTGGGCACCTACCCAAAGGAAAAAAAGACATTCTATAAAAAAGACTCACCATCAAATTGGTTTCACTGATCATCACCTAAGAGCACATTTAGGAATAACATTAATCGGGTTTTGGGCAGATGTGGGGCGGGGAAGGGATGGGTGTATACATACATAATAAGTGCGATGTGCACCGTCTAGAGGATGGACATACTTGAAGCTCTGACTCAGGGGGGTAGGGGGGCAAGGGCAATATATGTAACTTAAACTTTTGTACCTCCATAATATGCTGAAATAAAAAAAAAGTCATCTGCACTAGAATGTGTATATCAGCACAATTCACTATTGCAAAGATGTGGAAACAACCCAAGGGACCATCAATACATGAGTGGATTAATAAAATATGTTGTATATATACCATGGAGTTCTATCAGCCACAGAAAACAATGGTGATTTAGCACATTTTGTATTATCCTGGATAGAGCTGGAGCCCATTCTACTAACTGAAGTATCACAAGAATGGAAAAACAAGCACCACTTGTATGCACTATCAAATTAGTATTAGGTGACCAATACTTACGTGCACATATAGTAGTAACATTCATCAGGTGTCGGGCAGATGGGAGGCGGGAGGAAGGGACAGGTATATTCACACCTAATGGGTGTGATGCGCACTGTCTGGGGATGGACATGCTTGAAGCTCTGACTCAGGTAGGGCAAAGGAAATATATGTATCCTAAACATTTGTATCCCCATAATATGCTGAAATAAAAAAAATGTTGAGTTTTAAATAAATTAAGTCATTTATTCTTCTTCTTAGAGACCCCTATGACTAACATTAAAGACCTAACTAAGCCAATCTGCCTTTATGATCACAGTGGTATAAATTATCAGCAAATTTGTAGAATGCCTGAGCAAAACCATTCTTAGGCATATACATTTTAACTTATTTATTTTCCGAGCAAATAAATATGTGCACGTAATAAAAATTCACTCCCATAAAAGCAAGAAAATGACAAGAAAAACTCTTCCATGTGCACTTTTCTCCATCCTACCATATAAACTATAAAGAGTTTGGAGATGGGGATAGGCTTTGAGAAAAAAATTGTACATTTTAAAAAAATGAAATAATAATAAATATTCTTCCCTCAGAAGATGATGTCTGCAGAGGAAAAATAAACGCCACATTAAGTGGAGACAGCAATGCATCCTTTATAAGCAGAGTTAATCTAAAACTGTTCATTTTAAATTTTTTATTCTAATTGTGAATTCCAGAGGCATAGTATAGCATGAAGTTCTGGTGAGTGTAGCAGAGCCACTCTCTGGAAAACTTTGGACTCAAATGACAATTAGAGGGTAATGAGATATTCTGGGCTTTTGTCCCAAACGTGCAAGCTCTGATCTGGCTCCAGCATGGATTTCTTCACCTGTGTTGGGGAAATGTTCCAAATGCACGAAGCAGAAAGCCTGGATGTTAAGAGCAGATACTCTCACATCTAGGCAATGATTTCTTGGAACCTAAAATTCTCTATAATACCTCTGAAATGTATGGTAGCTATGGGAGAACAGAACATAAGAGATTAAGAACTGTGGTGGTCACATGTACTTGCCATCAAATTGGCACTAACTGAGCAACACTAAGGTGCTCACACAGTAGTAATATTCTTTGGGGATTGGGGGGATGGGGGTGGGTAAATTCACAACTAATGGACGCAGTGAGCATTGGAGGGGGGAAGGGGCACGTCTCAAATCATGGTTGGGATGTGGCAAAGTCATAACATGTAACCAAAACGTTTGTACCCCCATAATATCTTGAAACAAAAAATACATAATAAATAACAATATAATTGTTTATAAAAAAATTCTCTTCTTACAATTTTGCCATATAGCATGTCAATTCATTAGGACACTGACAGCAACCAATTAATTTTCGTGGAATCTCCAGGTTACTCATTTAACCAAAACAAATGTGGTGTGAATGCATTTTTTGTCAGATTTTAAGTATCCATGGATAATATCATGGATTTTGCCTTGAAAAATGTGCAAGTTGAAATCAACTCTGCTATGTTTTAAGTTATAAGCCTTTGGGGATTTATTATGTAATTATTCATTATTCCTACTATGGAGGATGATGGACTCATTTCTATTTTTATTTATGTATGCCTTAAGACAAGCCTGGTACTGTGTATGGATACTAGGGTAGCCAGTCTCTCTGCAGAAAGGTTTGGCTATCTATTTGCACAAAAGTCCTGGTTAGGATCCTCAATTTTCACAATAAATGTATTGATTCTATTATTTACTTAAAAAAAAAAAGAACCGTGGTGCTTTAGGAAATTTTGAAATACTATTAATGCTGTTTCTGAGTGAAAAGGTGATTATGACGTAATGGCCAGAAAATTGCAAATGAGGATGCCCTCTGCTCCTCAATCTTACCCCTCAGACCTCTGTAGGCTAAAGCCAACTGGTTTAAGAAGCTATTTCATTTCTCCTTTTGCACGTCATAACAGTCTCTCTGTTTTTCTTAGTAGTTTGTTTGTCTTTCATTTGTGTTGCAACACTTACCCCTTACTTCACATATAAATTAAGACAATAGCAAAATTTGAACCAATATCTGTAACATGTACCTTCTTAATAATTTATAATTTTTATGTATTCTTAAACCCAGTGATGAACATGGCTAAAATTGTGTGTTTTTCCCAACATTGGCTAATTATTAGTGTTGATCTGAAAAAAATGATTTATGGATGGTCCTTAAAACATCATCTATAGTGTGCCTGCTGTGTGCTGGCCACTGGGCCAAGTTTGCTACACTCATTGTCTTTAATTCTTACAAAAATTCTCCAGGCTAGACAGCCCCATTTTACAAATGAAGAAACTGAGACTCAGGGAAGTCAATAAGGCAGCAAAAGCCACTCAGATATAAGTCAGGGCTTAGGAATCCTATAGTTATATATAGTTTTCCACTACCACACTTTGTGTTTCAAATTACTATCATTTTTGGTGAATCTCTAAGACTAAAAAAAAGAATTTATTTGGTTATTTAAGATAGAAATTCATACTCTTTCTGTCCTTGGGGACATTAAGAAACAAGAAAGAAGGATTGCTTTTCTGTTTGACTCAGGCCTGCCTGGTTCCATAACATTTCTGCGGAAAGCTGAACCTTTGGGTCCTTCCCAGTCTCTAAATTGAATATCTAACTCCAAGCTTTCTCTTTTCCTGGGAAAACATTTCTACACAACTATGAAGACATCTCTCCTGATGCCACAGCCCCCAAAGCTGAGCTAGGAAGGCAGATGCTTTATGATTTTATGAAGGCCTGGGATTAGGTGGGCCTCTGATGAGGCATTTATTGTGGGGGTTAGTGCTCTTTCATACAGTGAGCACTGTGGGGCTGTTGGTGGTGCCTGAGGCCCAAGTCTTTTAATCCTCCGATGGTTGTTCTGTCTTGCCAAGGTGATTTCTTTAGCTTAGCATATAAAGCAACAAGAATTATCAAACAGAAAGCTGCTTGAATTCCAGTGCACAAGCACTGGGACACCACCTATGTCATCCTAGGGTTAAACAGCAAACTACCAAGAGGGAGAAGTCTCCCAGACCCACGCATGACCCAGGGATCAAAGGGCAGCCATCCTCTTGGTGCCCTCCCTGTATCAGCAGCCCACATTCACCACCTGTCTTTCTTCACTCTCTCTTCTCTCTTTTGTTTTTGCTTCTCAAGTGTTTAAGGCTTCAAGTAGAGTTTTCCTACCCCCACCTCAGCCTTCTCCTACATGATTAATGCTAAAAATTGCAAATGTCCCAGAACTAACCCCCTCTGTGGCCTTGGCTGTTGAGTCCTGACAACAGGTTCTGCCACACTGCACCTACAGACTAACGTGAGGATTTCACTTGCTAAGGACTCAGTTCCCATGATCACCCTAGCACTTTTGTTGCTATTGGGAAATGTTACAAAAAGGGCAAGACTGGTGTTGGAAAGAGAAAAGAAAAGTATAGCAGATTGCAAGATGAGAAAAGCAGTTTTTGCAATGCAGCTTTGCTAGAGTTTGAATAACATGAGGCCAAGTCCCTCCAGGCCCAGAAAGGACACTGCTCTCACGTCTCTTGTTGGGTATGAGTGGCATTGAAATGCCAAGTCAAGGGGTTTTCTTAGTCTTTGTAGGCTCTGACAAGATGTACTCAGGGGTAGAGATAAAGCTGAAAAATTCAGGGCAACAATGAGCAGGTGGAAGGAATATCCCTTAGCTCACACCTACTTATCTCCTCATCTGTGCCAGGCTGAGTACATTAAATAAAGTTGCCTCAAACATTTTTATTACTTTTTTGAAATTTGAAAACACACAAAAAATGCAAAAGAGAAAGTAGGACCATCCATGTTCCCTACTCCAAATTAACCACTGTTAAATCTTGTCCTATTTGCTTTGAGCCAGTTTTTTTTTTCCTTTAAAGTAAATATTACTCACTTGGTTTCCTAAAATTGAAAATTACTCTTATAGAATTTTTTGACAATTAAAAAAGCACAAGGGCATATGAAAAGATGTTCAACCTTATATGTCATCAGAGAATTGCAACTTAAAACGACAATGAAATACTTACTTATTAGAATGTTTAAAATCCAGAAAACTGCCAACACCAAATGCTGGCAGAGACATGAAGTAACAGGAACACTCTTTCATTGTTGGTGCCAATGCAAAATGGTACAGCCACTTTGGAAGACAGTTGGGCAATTTACAAAACTAAACGTACCCTTCCTTCCGATCCAGCAATCACAATCCTTGGTATTTACCCAAAAGCACTGAAAACTTGGGTCCACACAAAAAACTGCACACAGTTGGTTATAGCAGCTTTATTCATAATTTCCAAAACTTATGAGCAACCAAGATGTCCTTCAGTAGATGAATGGATAAATCAAAAAAAATAAAAAACTGCAGTACATTCAGACAATGGAATATTAGTCAGAGGTAAAAAGAAATAAGCTATCAAGGCATGAAAAGACATGGAGGAGACTTAAGTGTACATTACTAAGTGAAAGTAGCCAATCTTAAAAAGGCTGCATACTGTGTGTTTCTAACTATATGACATTCTGAAAAAGGCAAAACTGTGGAGACAGTAAAATGATCAGTGGTTTTCAGGGGCTAGGAGGTAAAAATAGGTAGAAAATAGAAGATTTTTTAGGAGAGCGAAACTATTCTGTATGATGCTATAATGGTGGATTAATTTTGCTGTACTCTGAATGTTGTGGACCCCTCAAAATTTGTATGTTATAACCTATTCACCCATGTGATAATATCAGCAGGCTTTAAAGAGATGATTAGATCATGAGGTAGAGACTTAGTGAATGGGATGGTGCCTTTATAAAAGTGGCCCCAGAGAGCTGCCTTTTCCCTTTCACTGTGCAGGGACACAGTTAGAAGACCCCATTTATAAATTTAAAAAACCCAAAAAACAGGCCCTCACCAGACACCAAGTCTACTGGCACCTTGATCTTGGACCTTCCAGCCTCCAGAACTGTGAGAAGTAACTGTTCTTTATAAGTGACTCAGTTTTTAGTATTTTGTTATAGTAGCCCAAATAAACTAAGACACATACATTATGTCAAAACTCATAGAACGCACAACTCCAAAATTGAATCTTAATGTAAACTATGGAGTTTGGATGATGATGATTTCAACGGAGGTTGATCAGTTGTAATAAATCTACCACTCTACTGCAAGATGTTGGTAGTAACAGAGCCTATGTGTGTGGCGGGTCAGGGAATATGTGGGAATTGTCTGTACTTTTCCCTCAATTTTGCTAAAAACCTAAAACTGCTCTGAAAAATAAAATCTATTTTTTAAAAAGTATGAAAGTGAAGTATGTTTTAGAAAGAAACTTAATTCTTACCATCCATACATTTTTATGATTGATATATTTGGATGTTACTCTCTAAATATCCAGATATATTTGTCTATTTATATACAGATGAATGAAAATGAACAGATAGTAATAAGTATATAAAAAGAATTTATAAAGTACATGCTATTTTAATTTTAAAAAGATTAATTTTACTTGAAGTCAAAAAATAAAGAAATGGAAGTAAAGTTAAAAAATTGAAATCAAATCGTTTTTTCATTATAAGAAACGTTCCTAAAAGCTCCAACTGTGGCTTTAAAAAGATACTATGAAGTTTTTTGTGTAAGTTGGAGTCATTATGATTTTTCCAAACTATCTGTTTCTATTTTAGGCCATTTCTCTTATTGATTTTGCTTTGGAAGGATACCAGCAATCTAATCAGTCTTATAGACTCTCTTCTCTCTTTCCTCTGGATTTTGGTTATGGTATTCCTACCTGGTCAACGTTTACAATATTACCATTTAGGTTTTTAACCATAATTGCAATAATTGGTTTTATTTCTACGTTTAAGGAATATGGTACTACTAACCAAAGTGTATGGGAGGCCATTGTTTTGAACTAGCCTGTGCTAAGCCCCAGAAGACCAGACCAGACCAGAATGGAGTCACTGTGCTGCGCCATGTAATCAAGCTGGACTCTGAAATGTGCCACTTGTCACAACTTGAGTCAGTGTCATAAGGAAGTCTCTCTTTAACCCATAAGGAAAGTAACTCTGAAATCACCAATCTGCATCTTTTTCCTCATTTCTAATTTTTCCATCCTTTTCTGACAATAAAGCCGAGCTCTTCTGCTCAGTTCATTGAAATACTCACTATAGTTTATAGAATGAGGTGTTGCCCAATTCTAGAATCACAAAGAAAAGATCGATTAGATCTTTAAAGTAAATTTGTTGTCATTTTGTCTTTAGACAGTACTAAGCAGTAGTCTGTTAACAAATTTCTCTGGTCCAGAGGTTTTTATTCTATTATTTTTATTCATTTCTTAATTGGACCAATGTACTTATTTATTTATTATTTTAGACAATGTACCTTTCCCCCTTCCTTCCTTCCTCCCTGCCTCCCCTGCTCCTTTCCTTCCTTTCTTTCTCCTTCTTTTGCTCCCTCCCTTCTTTCCTTCCTTCCTTCTTCCTTTTATTTCTTTTCTTTTCTTAGGTTTGCCTAGTCACCAACATTGCTTTATTTTCTATTTTTCTCCTTTTTGGAAGTCTCTGTATACACATTCTCTTTGCTCTGATAGAGTGTGGTTAACTTTTAGACTCTCCCCACAAGACTATTTTTAGTATAATTTTGCTTCCTTTCTTTTTCTTTCTTCCTTTTTATCTCTTTTACCATGAGATATAGTGAGAGCTGGTACTATGTGTTATTTCCAATTTTCTACAGCCTGAGGAAATGGCAAAAAGATGGACAAAACTAAGCCGAGGGGCAATGTATCCTTACTAGAAATAGCTTGAGTTTTTTGTAACAGGAAAAATAGACTAATAGCATTTATTCTTCCTAGTTGGGGCCTGGATGAGCTAGTTGAAACTTCCAATGGGGACTAACCAGAAAGATCGGTTTTCTAGGATTCATTGCACCTAGTCAAGGTAGGGAAGGGTGGGAGACATCTTTCCCTTGGCACCTTGAATTCTAGATCATTTTCAATCTTCATTATATATTGTCCTCAAGCTCTTACATCTCTCCAAAAAGGTCAGTTCCCTATTTTATTTTTCCATATTTCTTATCATAGAGATTTTCAGTATCTACAATCATAATCCAGAATTTCCAAAGTGTTCTTAAGTATTCAAATTCCTCACTTTGTCTGGAACCTCAGAAGCTTGGAAAAAGCATCCATTATCATACAGTCACATAAAGCAAAGGAACATGTCACCTGATGTCCTCTAACTATAAACATGACAGCAAATGGAAGGCTCCTGATAGATAAGAAGCTACCTTACTTGATATCCCTAATATAGGAAAACTGATTCCTAAATCATATACCTTCTAGTTAGGTTTTTAAATTATTTCCTTTGGCCAAAGCCATACAAAATCTAGGGCTTCCCTAAAGAGAAAAATTGCCTTGGTTAAATTGGACTGAGGCCTGTGATAAGTTGGAATTTTTACCTCAAAACTCTTCTTTTTGTAACATGAATAAAGGTTCAAGGATAAAGAAATCTGTAGCCAAATTCAATATAATACTGAAAGAATGGAAGCAACCTTAATGTTTTCACATAAACAATTATGTGAATGATGGCAGCTCTCAATCACAAGAAGCTTAAAAAATTGTGTTTAAATATAATAGTTGTAAACGACAAAAATATAATTGCAATAAAATGTCCTAATCAAGTTATCAGGTCCGCAAGGTCTGACACAGCGTCTGTGCTGTTTGCTCTTTTATGCCCACGTCCGCTACAGTGTTGGCAGCGTAACTGCAATGCAGGGGCAAATCAACGAAAGGGTGAATCTGACACTGACTATTCTCTTAATAAAAGGAGTATAAAGTGGTAGATGCTAGAGTGCAATCGATTTGAACACACCACACTTCTAAATACCGGCTCGTATCTCAAGCACACCGCTTATCTAGGAGACAACACCAATATACATTTTTCTACCAATGGAATGTGAAGTTTATGTGTCTTCTTAATGAATTCAGGCCATTTAAAAATATTGAAAGGAATATCCATCACATTGAAATTCTACCAAGTTCTGAGCAGCAACATTCCTTTTTATTTTCCCAGCTCCTAATTACTATAAAATTTTGACAAGTAGTTCACACATTCAAAAAATCTGTGCTCAGCTGTTCACAGAGTCCCCAGATCCTTTAATCATCTCAGTACTGTCAGCTGCGTAAGTGCAGTAGCAGGGAGGAGCACCACAGCCTACCCGAAGTGGAGTGGCCCAGTGTGTCCTCCTTTCAAACCCAGAGTGGCAGACAGGATACAAAAGCCAAAGTTAGAGTGTCTATTCCAAGACCATATGAAATTTAATGAAAGAGGAAAGTTTTCACCAAGATGAAGTACCAAAGAAACCAAAAAAAATTGAAACACTTTACCTTTAGAGGAGTCAGGAAACAGTGACTTTGCAATCAAAGAATGTTTAGGATTTTGAATCCATACACGGTCAGGTATTTTCAAAGTACCTCCTCTGCAAAGATTTGTATCAAAAGAATAATACGGCACTTTTAATTTCTCGGCATTTTATAGTTTATTCATCTGAGCCTCACAATTTTGTGAATTATTTGATTTACCCTCAATAGGCTAATAATTAACAGAAGAGATAACTTATTAGAAATTCATTCATTTATTTAGTAAACTATTGCAAAGTCACTTTGCTGGGCACAAGATAAAAGATAGTTCCTGACCATGTTGTAGACAGGCAGGCAAATGAACAAATAAATACATACAATAAATAAAATGCTGGCTGGCTCTCAGAAAAAGATACATAGTTTGACCCTACCTCCTTCTACACAGTAAAATAAATTTTATCAAGATGTTCATGTGGCATTGATTGAAATAGTACAAAAAGACTCAGCTTAAATGTTTATGTCTCCATCTCTTGAAAGATGGAAATAGATAAAATAATTAAGTAGGAAACATGCTATTTTATGGAAAGACTTCAAGTTTCTCCAGCTTTTCCAGCTTTTCCAGGGGTAGGCCAGTAGAGGGAAAGTTAAGAATGTGAACTCCAGGGCTTGATTACTTGTAATTGCATCTCACCTTTGCATCTCCCAGCTGTGCAAACTTGGTCAAATTTATTTAACTCCGCATACTTCAGTTTCATCATTCTGAAATGTGGACAGTAATAGTACTTACCTAACAGGGTTTTTGTGAGGACTACATTAAGACAAACCACAAAGGACTTAGAATGTTGCCTGACCCATATGAAGTGGTGTATAACTTAGAGCTATTATTGTTATGGGAGATATATCATATCCTAAATGAAACAGATGGTGAACAAAACACACAATATGAGTACAATAATGTAAAAATAATATATATGTTATATGTTCATGTATGTATGTAGAAACAATATAAAATTATTTCTGAAGTATGTGCATTGTACTGTCAACAATATAGTTAACCCTTGAGTGAGGATAAGAATATGAAAGATTTTTTAATGAGGTATTTCAGTCAATGGAGAGAGAATGGTAGGGAAAGAAAAGCAGAGAGTGAAAAGTTTATTTATTCAATTTGATATGTCAGTTTCTATTTTTTTTCCAATTCTGAGTGGAGAGCCTTGGGAGACTCAAGTATGAACATGGTAAGTCAACAGCCAATCAATGCATATGGTGATATCATAAAAGTTAACTAAAAGAACAGTGTAATATTAGGGAAAACAATCTGGGTCAGATGGTAATGGGTTTTAGCACCAGGCTCATGAATTTGTATTTTATCAAACCATTTCAATAATATATGACAGTTGTTATTTTTTGTATCTAGCTTTCTGGTTTTCCCAGTATCATTTATTTAAAAGACTATTCTTTCCCCATTGAATGGTCTTTGCACTCTTGGTGAAAATAATTTTATCATAGACACATGAGTTTTTATTATTATTATTAATTTTATTTTTTTAATTTCAGCATATGACAGGGGTACAAATGTTTAGGTTACATATATTGCCTTTACCCCACCCAAATCAGAGCTTCAAGCATGTCCATCCCCCAGACAGTGCACACCGCACCCATGAGATGTGAATATACCCATCCCCTCCTCCCATCTGCCTGACACCCCATGAATGTTACTATTATATGTGCACTTAAGTGTTGATCAGTTAATACCAATTTGATGGTGAGTACATGTGGTGCTTTTTTTCCCATTCTTGTGATACTTCACTTAGTAGATGGGCTCTAGCTCTATCCAGGATAATGCAAGAGGTGCTAGATCACCATTGTTTTTTGTAGCTGAGTAGAACTCCATGGTATACATATACCATATTTTATTAATCTACTCATGTATTGATGAGCACTTGGGTTGTTTCCGCATCTTTGCAATAGTGAATTGTGCTGCTATATACATTCTAGTGCAGATGTTTTTTTTTATAGAATGTCTTTTATTCTTTTGGGTAGATGCCCAGTAATGGGATTGCTAGATCAAATGGTAGATCTACTTGTATCTCTTTGAGGTATCTCCATATTACTTTTCACAGAGGTTGTACTAATTTGCAGTCCCACCAGCAGTGTATGAGTGTTCCTATCTCTCCGCATCCATGCCAGAATTTATTGTTTTGGGACTTTTTGATAAAGGCCATTCTCACTAGAGATAAGTGATATCTCACTGTGGTTTTGTTTTGCATTTCTCTGATGATTAGAGATGCTGAGCATTTTTTCATATGTTTGTTGGCCATTAGTTTATCTTCTTTTGAAAAGATTCTGTTCATGTCCTTTGCCTACTTTTTGATAGGGTTATTTGATTTTTTCTTACTGATTTTCCTGAGTTTTCTTTTTTGTTGTTGTTGTGTCTTTGTCTGGTTTTGATATCAGGGAGATACAGGCCTCATAGAATGAGTTTGGGAGTATTTCCCTTTTCCTTGATTTTTTGGAATAGTTTAAGTAGGATTGGTATTAGTTCTTCTTTGAATGTTTCATAGAATTCAGTAGTGAAACTATCAGGTCTTGGGCTTTTCTTTGCTGGGAGAGTTTTTATTACTGCTTCTATCTTTTTACTTGTGATTGGTTTATTCTGGTTTTGGATTTCTTCCTGGTTCAATCTTCTTAGGTTTATGTGTCTAGGAATTTAACTATTTCTTCTAGGTTTTCCAATTTATTGGCATATAGTTGCTCTTAGTAGTCTCTAATAATCCTTTGGATTTCTGCAATATAAGTTGTAATGACTTCTTTTTCATCTTTAATTTTATTTATTTGGGTGTTCTCTCTTTTTGTCTTAGTTAATTTTGCAAAAGATGTGCCTATTTTATCTTTTCAAAAAGCCAACTTTTTGTTTCATTGTTCTTTTGTATTTTTTTGTTTCAATTTCATTTATTTCTGCTCTGACCATTATTATTTCTTTTCTTCTATTAATTTTGGGTTTGGTTTGCTCTTGTTTTTCTAATTCTTTGAGGTGCATCGTTAGGCTGTTTATTTGAAGCTTTTCTACTTTTTTGACATAGGCACTTACTGCTATAAACTTTCCTGTTATTACAGCTTCATCTGTAGGTTTTGATATGTTCTGTTTTCATACAAATTTGTTTCAAGAAATTTTTAAATTTTCTTCTTTTTCTCTTCAATGACCCATTGGTCATTCAGGAGCATATTGTTTAATTTCAATTTGTTTGTATAGTTTCCAATGTTCCTCTCTTTATTGCTTTTTAGTTTTATTCCATTGTGTTCAGAGAAAATACTTGGTATAATTTCAGTTTATTTGAATCTTTTGAGACTTGTTTTATGGCCTAATGTATGGCCTCTCCTTAAGAATGATCCATGAGCTAAGGAGAAGAACATGAATTCTGCAGCTGTTGGATGAAATGTTGTATAAATATATATTACATCCATTTGTTCAACAGTATAGATTAAATCTAATGTTTCATTGTTGATTTTCCATCTGGATGATCTGTCCAATGCTTTAAAGTGGAGTGTTAAAGTCTCCAAAGATTATTGTATTGAGGGCTATCTCTCTCTTTAGCTCTGATAATATTTGCTTTATATATCTGGGTGCTACAGTGTTGTGTGCATATATGTATTTAGAATTGTTATATCCTCTTGGTGAATTGACCCCTTTATCATTATATAATGACCTTCTTTGTCTCTTTTTACAGCTTTTGTCTTGAAATCTATTTTATCTCAAAGAAGTATAGCTATTCCTGCTCTTTTGTGGTCTCCAGTTGCATGGAATATCTTTTTGTATCCCGTTATTTTCAGTCTATGTGTGTCCTTAAATGTGAAATGTGTTTCTTGTGGACAACATACGTTTGGCTCTTGTTTTGTTATCCATTCAGCCACTCAGTTCCTTTTGATTGGAGAACTTAGTCCATTCACATTTAATGTTATTATTAATAGGTAAGGACTTACTACTGCCATGCTGTTATTTGATTTCCACTTGTTTTGTGGTTCTCTCTTTCTTTCTTCCTTGCTTCTGGTCTTCCTTTGTTAAAAGTGATTTTCTCTGGTAGTGTGTTTTAATTTATTACTTTTTATTTTTTGTGTATCTGTGGTAGGTTTTTTGTTTTGAGGTTATCATGAGCCTTACAAAAACATTTTATAACCAACATTTAAACATTACAACTATGCTTACAAACAAAGAAATAAACAAAGAGAAATCTAACAGAAATTCTACCCTTTAACTCTACATCCCTGCTTTTTAACTTTTTTGTTGTTTCCATTTATATCTTTTTATACTACCTATCAAAAAGTTGTTATTTTTGATAAGCTTGTTTCTTAGTCTTCCTACTCAAGATATAAGTGGTTTATATACCATAGTTACTTAGTATGTTCTATCATGAAATGTAGTTGAATTTTTGTCGAATCCTATGTCTGCATCTATTGAAATGATGATGTGGATTTTATTTGTGATTTTTATATTGATATATTACATTAATTGATTTTATGTGTTGAACCAGCTTAGAATTTCATATAAAGAACTCATACAGTATGTACTCTTTTGTGTCTGGCTTCTTTTGTTCAACATAATTTTTTTAAAATTCATCTGTTTATCTATGATCAGTCTTATTAAACCAATAACCAGTTCTAGGTTTATCTTGAATAAACTTATTTCGGCCCCAAAATAATTATTATGTAGGTTATGTAAAGTTAAGTTTAAAACAAATTTTATGAGGCAATTGACTAATATTTATCTCAAATACCTGCATTTGTCCAAATTCTTCCACCTTAATTATTTGCCTAGTACTTTGAAATTTACACTTTTATAGCGCTGAACTAAGAGTCAATAACTTTAAAGATACACAGATAAGGAGTACCAATGTTAATTGAAATTCATAACTTTCTTATACTGTTAATATTTTATTATACATATTTCTAGATTTATGGGCAAATTACATTTGATAAACCTATGGTTTTCTCAAGATATCATCTATGCAAATGGTGGAGTAGAAGTATCAGGAACTTTGGGTCTAGACAAACTGAACTAAAATCTTAGTTTTGCTCTTTTATCAGCTGTGTAATTGTCTTCAATTTCCTTAGTACTTCTGAGTCTCATTTGAGTCATTTGTAAAGGAAAAATGATGTATAAAATATGATTTGTTACTATTAAATGTATTAATAACAAAAACATTAAGGCAGAACCTGACATATAGAGGTGGCTTCATACATGATTACAACTCTTACAGGAAGTTTTGTCCATAAGGTATGAGGAAAGAATACAGAGAGAAATGCTGACACATAGCTAAACATAATGGATATTCAATGAATCCTTGCTTAAGGATAGTACAAGAGAAAGAGAGAGAGAAAATGTAATGCTCAATATTAAGAAACATCAACAGAGATATGGAATAGATAATCTTAAAAACAGCAGATGAACAAGAGGGAAATCTAATAGCTTTTTATGTCCAGAAGTTGTATTCTTTATCTGCATAGAATTGTGGTGCTTCAGAATTAACAAAGTGCTCCTAAATATTACCTCATTTATCCACCTTTTGAGGCAATAAATAACCTTCTCTATTGCCCCTGTATCAGATCACTCTGTCTAAATTCTGCTGCAGTATCCAATAACCCCCTAAATCTCAGTGTCTTCAACAATTTAGTTCAGTTTTTGCTCCTGTTACATGTCCATAATGGGTTAATTGCAACTCATTTTCTTCATTCTAGAACACAAGATGAAGGAAAAAATTCTTTTTGGGGTATTTCCAATCTCATGACAAAAGGATATGATAGATGCAAAAACTTCTACTCATTAATGGCATACATAATTCCTGGTCACATTTTATTGATGAAAGCAAGTTTTGGATAAGAATGACATCAATAGATTGAAATGTACAAGGAATCTTCAAAAAGTTCATGGAAAATGTATATTATGAAAAACCTATGCATAAATTTAAAAATTTTTTTCACTGAAAAAAGATCATACTAACTCGTTATAACATGTCTCAAAAGGATCTAGTTTGAGGCATAAGAAAGATAAGACATTAGTTACAAAAGAGCCCCTATCAGAGCAACATGGATTCTGCTAAAATGAAAGTAAGAACAACAAATTTATGATGAAATTGCATGGAAGAATAGTGAAATCACTCATGCTTTATGAAGAGTTTATGAGGACAGTTCCCCAAATAAGTCAGCAGCTTACAAATGGATAATTTGTTTTAAGAAGGGATGAGACAATGTTGAAGATGAAGCCCACAATAGCAGACCATCCACATCAATTTGAGAGGGAAAAATTCATTTTGTTTATGCTCTAATTGAAGAGGACCAATGATTAACAGCAAAAACAATAGCTAAGATCACAGACATCTTGATTGGCTCAGATTACCCAATTCTGACTGAAAAATTAAAATTGAATAAACTTCCCACACATGTGCATCAAAATTGTTGTGTTCAGATCAGCTGCATACAAGAGCAGAGCTTTCCATAGAAATTCTAAATAAGTAGGATCAAGATCCTAAAACATTTCTTTAAAGAATTGTTGAGGTCGAGGAGGGCAGATTGTTTGAGCTCAGGAGTTCGAGACCAGCCTGAGCAAGAGCGAGACTCCATCTCTACTAAAAATAGAAAGAAATTATATGGACAGATAAAAATATATATAGAAAAATTAGCCGGGCATAGTGGCACATGCCTGTAGTCCCAGCTACTCGGGAGGCTGAGGCAGAAGGATCACTTGAGCCCAGGAGTTTGAGGTTGCTGTGAGCTAAGCTGACGCCACGGCACTCACTCTAGCCCAGGCAACGGAGTGAGACTCTGTCTCAAAAAAAAAAAAAAAAAAAAAGAATTGTTACAGGAAATAAAAACATGACTTTACCAGTGCAGTCCTAAAGACAAAGCACAATCAAAGCAATGGCTACCAAGAAGTGGAAGTGGTCCAGTCAAAACAAAAGTGGATCAGTCATGAACAAAGATCAAGGCAACAGTTTTCTGGGATGCTCAAAGGCATTTTGCTTGTTGACTTTCTGGAGGGCCAAAAAATGACAACTTCTGCTTATCATGAGAGTTATTTAAGAAAATTAGGCAAATCTTTAGCAGAAAAATGCATGGGAAAGCTTCACCAGAAAGTCCACTACAACAAAGCTCCTGCCCATTTCTCTTATCAAATAAGGGCAATTTTACGAGAGTTTCAATGAGAAATCATTAAGCATCTACTTTACAGTCCTGATGTGGCTCCTTCTGATTTCTTTTTGTTTCCTAAACTTAAAATACCTTTAAATGGCATTGCACCCATTTTTCTTCTATTAATAATTTAAAAAAGACTTCATTGACATGATTAAATTCCCAGGACCCCCAGTTCTTCAGGGAGGCACTAAATAGCTGGTATCACGGCTTACAAAAGTATCTTGAACTTGATGAGCTTATGTTAAGAAGTAAAGTCCATATTTTTATTTTTATATTTTAATTTATTTTTGCATAAGCTTCTTGAAGTCCTTCCATATTTCCATATAATCCTTCCACAGGAAAGGGTACATAATATTTTGTGTAATAATGTAATCTAATGAAAGCTCCATCCTTCACTCCTCTTCCAAAAAGAAAGAAAGAAAAGGAAAGAATGCTATGGATTAAGTAAGTAATTAATATTTCTAAGGACATAAATTCATGGTATCCTTTCATTATATACCAGGGTATTCTCCATAAATGAGAACTCTTTCAAGTGTCTGGCTAATGCATCTATATATATGAAGCTTGAGCATTAGCCTTTTGACATGATATTCAAAATAGTATCTTTAGCAGACATGGATTATTATATTACTAAAATTTTTGTGTAATTATTGAAACCTAATTCTAACGAGAATTTCTGAAGTGTAAAGCCTATATATTAGGAAAGAATTAGCTTTAGAAAGAAATGGATAAAACTAGCCTTGTTAGTTCAACAAGATCACTGCTGACATCTGCTGGGTGGAAAATTAAGCAAAACTTTATTCAGCTTATGAGAATTGATGTTCTGGTTGACATGTATTGCATTAAAAAGATTATAGAACTGGCTATTAATTTTATTTATACCATCCAATTATATTTGAGTATCATTATTTTAGGGTCTTTTGGCAAGTAATATTTTATCGAAAGTTTGCCTGATCCCTCTGTCAATATATATTACACATCGGCTCTGTGCTGAGTGTTGTGATATGCATAGGAAATTATATCAAACAGTGTCCAAAACTGAGGGTATTTATTGTATCAGAAACTGTAATAGCTGTTGCTGGGTAATGTTTCACCTTATCATCTTGTTAATAACTCTGAAGTCTCTGAGATTTTATTCTAATTGCAGCTAACAAGTTAGCCTGCCACCAGTTTCATGGATTCTGGTAAATGACATGAAATTCCTGATCCAGAAAAGATAGACAGTTTATTACTCATAGTAATAGCAGTGGCTAGAGTATTGGCATTTTTCTGCACTGGGCACCCAAGTCCCAATTTCCACAGCACCATGTGAAAAGGACCAGAAAGCATTAGCATATGCTGTAGGCTGTATTGCAGAAAAAGAACTCTGTGCTTAGAACCCTAATATTTCATAATGGGCAATAAACACATCAGCCCTTTGCTCCAGAAGGAGATGTTATCTTCATTGTATTTGACAATAAGCAAGTTTGCTATTTCCTCTAGAGAAAAAAACTATGTCTTCCAAGGCTGCTCTCTATACAAACATCCTTTAAAAGATGGTTCAGAATAAAGGGAAGTAACTGTCTTCCTTAAAGACATACAGAAATACGAAAGATCCCTAGAGAATCATGTAACAACAATATCTGCCTCTTGTTGCTACTCTGTCTTGACTACTGGTAAATTTCCCCATGAGAATGCCACTCCATTGGCTGTTCTTATTAATTTAAATAAGGTAGGCTAGGATTAAATCCACCATTTTTTCATACATCATTTATTTAAAACTTCTATCTCCAGGACTCCAAACAGTAACAGGAGGAGGCCAATGTGCAGTATTGACCATTCTCCCTAGCTTGACCCAACCAGCTAAATAAATTCTATAAGCAGGAATCTTATGGAATTCAGAATCTACCTTAGAAATTGGAGTAATTTTCTTACTGGATTTCTGCATTAACCTTTCCACTTGGTCCAAAACCTTAATCCAGGTACAATAAGATGTATCAGTTTTTATACAGATTCTACCTTATCCCACAAGGAGGATATCTAGGGCAATTCTACCATCCATCACAACTCTGGCCCTTGAGTTATAGCTGACCTAAATGGATTCTAGAGCTGAGGTGGTATTTTTGATCATTTCAACAGAGTTAGGAACAAATTTCTGATTTGATGACTCACATTGTAAGAATAACTTCTCACAGGGTGTGCTTAAATAATGATTCACTTATCTCACTTATCTCTCCAGGAATCTCCCCTGAGTAACTGAGTGTTGCCAAATTTTGGAGAAATTTCCACAGTCATATGGGAGCTAAATGATCTTCTGGTGATCTTTTCTTAAAAATTTTAAAAGTGAAGTGAATATATTTTTTTAGGATGAAGTCAGTTAATGCCTGGCTTACACATAAGAAGCAAATGTACATAGTACCCTTGGAAATAAAGTGTTAATTATAATTGTCAGCCACCCCAAAGTAGGTCCTACATGGGTCAAGGCCACAGGTTGACAGGGCTCCTTACAGGATCTCCTGTCTGGTCATTAGGTCTTTGTGTGTCCAGGTCAGTTAAAATGATTGAGTCAAGTTCTTGTTTTGGAGAATCTGCTTGAGGGCAGTCAGTCCAACCTACCCTGTTTGTGCCACCAGTTGGGTGGAATTAGTTTGCCTCATGACACTGAGCGAGGGCTACAAGAGTGAGGGTAGAGAAGACCTCCAGATGTGTTGACATCTGTTCGACATGGGAGGTACAGAAGATACTTTTTCCAATAGACTTCTCAGTAAGGTTAAGGGAGATAGTGATAAAATCATGGTCACAGATATCTGGTGGAGTATGGCAGACCAAGCAGTCAGCTGAATTTAGAATGCTTACAACATTTTGGGAGAGCAAAACCAGGGCCATTTTCTTTGTGAAAGAAGGCTCCAAGGTCAATCCTGCAAAACAAAGATGATTAATGCACTTCCTTCCCTTGTTCCTCCCTTTGTCTAAGGTGTTCTTGCTCCTGATGACAGGATGTTGTACTCTACCACTACAAAGTAAGTGTGCCCTGTTTCAGCATCAGTAATGTCACCATTTTTACATTCCTCTCCTGCTTACAACTGGACTTTTCATCCAGAAATGTCAAGTATGAGATAAAAAGGTTATTTTTATAGAACTTATAGAAACCTATTATGTTCCCCAATTTGGTAGGGGTGGGCCACTGCAGGGGGATTCAGCAATCAATATTGTCAACAAAGAGGTCATGATCCTATGATCTAGGATCATATTGATCCAGTAAGAGAACTCAGGTGGCTGAACAAGAATCAAGTTTCTATCCCTTTTTCTCCTTTTGGCCATCCAAAGGGTATTCCAACCAAGATTGCCTGGGTTTGTCATTAGGGAAAAATAAGACACTTCATGCCCAGAAATGATGAGTGACGAATCTTGAATTTTCAAAATAGCTTTATATAACCTCTCACCTCTTTAGTCCTGATTATTACCAAAGAAACAGCCACAAGGAGATGATTCCTTTCTGGGAACAGTTGCAGTTAGTGACTAAACTGCTTTCGTATGCTGTGTGAACCAGGAGGAAATTAAAAGCACAGTCAGAAATAGTTTAGTCAATTTTCAAGGAGGCTGTTGCAATGCATGTGCAATAATATTAGATGTCTGTGGATGGAAGGGAGTGTGGAAATCCTATCAAATACCTTGATAATCAACTCATTATTAAGTAATGTTTATGATAAAAAGCCCTTATCAGACAGCAATTGGTCTGGAAGGCTGAACACATGACACAAATCAGTTTCAAGGGCCACAGTTGTGGCCCAATACAATCAGTTATATAGGAACAGAAACACCATATCAAGATTGAGTGAGAAGAGTGGTGAAGCAGCCCTATTAGCCTTGAGAGAAGGTCAAAGGTGTGATCTAGTCTATCTATGTGAGTGGATGAGAGCTACGCCCTACACAATGTGATCTCCTTTATGACAAATGAGTCAACTTTTGGCAGGGTCAAAAGTCGGGCAAGTGGTAGTAACCTCTGCATCTGAAACATAAAGCCCTCTATTTTTTGCCTCACCTATGTTGGTAGATGTTTTGCCTTTTCTGGTGTGATGATGAATCCAGGCAGCAGTGGTGGCAATCTGAGCAGTCCAGGCTCAAGCAGGCAGTCTCATCAGAGAAAGGACCCGTACTGTAGACGTCTACCTGAGTAAACAAAATGACTCCATTAGCAACTGAGATTTACTTTCAGTCTGTGGCTCCCAGATCTGCCAATCTGTTATGTAGAAAAATAAACAGTTACAAAAAAACAGATGAGCCAAGCAGAAAACTAATAACAAATGGCAGATTTAACACATTCATATTAACATAAAATGGGATATAGACCCCAATTAAAAGGCAGAATTTGTCAGGTTGGATAAAAAGTGAGACCCAACTGTTTACTTCTCCCAAGAGATGTGTTTTAAATATAAAGATAATTTGTACTTTATGTTCTTATAGACAATAGAGGCATTATCTTAAGTAGCTGAACTCGAGCCTTAAATTAATCTGCAAATATTTACAGGTCAAATTGTAGAGACTGAGGCAGGGAGACACACTAAAGTTGTTTATTATTGTTGTTGCTGTTGTTGTTAACACAGCAGTGCAAATCTAAGGCCTAACCAAAAAAAAAAAAATCTGAAAGACATTTTAAAGAAGAAAAAAAAAATGGAATTAATGACAAATTGTTTACAGGATAAGATGTAAGGGTAAAAAATGACTTTGGACTTACTATAGTGGCATTTTCAAATTAACATTTTATTGAGCAACAATTTTTTGTTGTTAATTCATTGATTTTAGTGTTTGCTATAAAGAGAATAAATATAGTTATGTGTATTTGTTTTCCTTCTTTTTAATGGATTCCAGAATGGGCAGAGAGCTCCCATCCCTAGCCTTAAATAGTCAGAAATGGCCAGAACCCAAGAAACTTATGGTAGAAGAGAAATTGAGTTTCTACCAATTTTGTTCAGAAAGTTTTTTCTCCTATTCATCAGCTGAATTTCCCCTGCTAGTACTATCAAAATGCTCAGATGCTTTTTTTCTGCTTACTAATCTTACTAATTCTTGCATGTGGTCTTATATGTAATAGAAAAGCTTATCTTGCTGAAGAGGTAAAACTCCAGATATATAATTTAGTTACAATGCAAAAAACCCGAACTGTGTTTGCCATCTCAACTCAATATACAGAGATATGCCCACTGTTTCTGAGAACCTAGAATAAATTCCACACATACAAACATATTCAACCTTGGTATCACTAACTTACGAAAAAATGATACCTGAAATCAAACCTGTTTCGATTTTTTCATAAAATGAAAATCTTCATACTAATATGACTTTTGGAATCTGCCTGGAAGGTTAAATTTTTTTTTTCCACGTCTCAGGGGGATATTTTCCAAACAAATATTTCCTTTAATGTTAATAGTGCCACTATGTTTAGATTAACTTCATGAGCTCATGACAGAAAAAGAAATAGCCTCATGGGGAAAAATATCCCTGAAAAGGAGACATTAATAATCCAAATAAATCCCAACTGTCCATAGGAGATAAGATACGAAGAAATAAGGAGAAGGCTGAATGTAGATTGAACAAGAGACATCAAACACACAAAAGACTATTATAGGGAGGAAACTACCTACTATTCTCCATCTGAATGTAATTTTGGACATTGATATAGTGATTTCCCAGAGCAAATACTGCAAGTTTGATTAGAGTTATTGTATCTTCCAAAAGCACCTCTCTTAAGGCTCAAAACACGGATTGCATTATAAAGCCAGTTAAGCAGCCAACATATAAAGTAATCCTACAGTTTTCTTAACTTTTCAACCCTGTTGGGGACTCCTCAGCCAAAGAAAAGGGACTTTACTTTTAATGGTAAATATAAAATATTTCAGAAATTTTGTTTCCAGAAGGTTAAAAAGTACAGGCTTGAGTGAAATATATATTCCTTTGGAACAGTTGTTAATTTTCTTTGTGGAACTGTTGTTCTTTACTTCGGTGGAGTTCACGGGAACAGAATTATGCCTCATTAGGCCTGTATTCAATTACATGTCCTAGTCCATG
This sequence comes from Varecia variegata, assembly GCA_028533085.1. Taxonomy (NCBI): domain Eukaryota; kingdom Metazoa; phylum Chordata; class Mammalia; order Primates; family Lemuridae; genus Varecia; species Varecia variegata. The sequence goes on from CM052439.1 coordinate 74,875,721, forward strand.
TTTAGCAGGACACACAGCTGCTCACCTTTCTAGTCTACTCTGGGCACCAGAATCTCGACTCTAATTTTATAAGACGGTTTCCATTCATCCCATAACAACACATGGAGGGCATTTTAATTGGGGAATATGTGGGAGGGCAAAAGAAAAGACAATAAAAAGTATGTAACATTTAATTTACACACATATAATGAGCTCCAAAGTAACTCAATGGCCTTTGATATTTATTTGCAGTTCTGATTACTGTGGAGCTGATAATGATCTTTGAGAATGCAGTAAGGGGCTAGTGCCAATCTTTTCTGAGTTCTCTCTTTATGTGTGCTCCAGTGTCTGCTTCTATATTTGGGTTCCAAAGGCTTATTTTGTTTCTTTCTTTGCTCCTGGGATAGCCTTTTAGCAGTTGATTTCCACAGAAGTGTATTTTGTCACTGTGGGCTCTGCTCAATGCTACCTTCTTGTTTTTTATATGATCAGAAATAGCCCTGGGATTCTGCAAGCCCCAACTTCCTACTTGAGGCCTGGGGCTGTGCTGTCTGTCACCCATGTCTTCTCTGCCATATCTGTCCTGTCCCGAGGGCTGTTGAGATGGGAAGGGTATTTTAAAATCTCTTTGTAGAAAAAATCATTTTCTGCACAGAGGCTTTATAGAAAACGTGCTGCAGTCTGGCCTAAGCCAATGCAATATGGTCATTCACAATTATGAGATTCTTTCGGGTTGACATTGAGCAGTCTCCAGTCATTTAGAGACAGCTGAGAGGTGTAGGTATCCCCTCCCATGCAGTGTCACTACCAGAGAGCAAATTCTCCCACACAAATCCACATTTCTTAGCAAGCACACACAAAAACAATCAGAGACCACCTTAAATATATTGATGAGGTCCCAGGCCTCTGTCCATTGCCTTGTTCCAACATCATCTTACATGATCACTAGGCACAAAGGTGAGATCGTTCTAGAGGCAGTATTCACTCAATATTGCGGTTGGAGCACATGTTAAGTTTCTCCAATAGGTGGTATGATAGTTAATTTTATGTCAACCTAACTGGGCCATGGGGTGCCTAAATATTTGTTCAAGCATTATTCTGGGTGTTTTGGATGAGTTTAACATTTAAATCGATAACTGAGTAAAGCAGGTGCACCCCCTGATGTGGGTGGGCCTCATCCATTCTGCTGAAGCCATACATGCAACAAAAGCCCGACCCTCCCTCAAATAAGAGGTAATTCCTCCTACCTGACTGTTTTCGGACTGGAGTGTGGTTTTTCTTCTTTGCTTCTTTTTTTGGTTGTTTGTTTTTTGTTTTTTTTTTCCCTGTCTTGGGACTGGAGTTGAAATATCAGCTCTTCTTGGGTCTCAAGGCTGCCAGCTGCAGATCTTGGGATTTGTCAGATCCATGATCTCAAGAGTCAATTCTGTATGAAAAATCTCTCTCCTCCTGTTTCTTTCTCCCTCTCCCTCCCCCCCTGCCACACACCCCCACCCCCATCTCATATGCTCTACACACACACATAACCACACACACACACACACACACACACACACACTCTACTGGCTCTGTTTCTCTGGAGAACTCTGACTAATACAATGGTAAAAATAAATACAGGTTTAATTTCAGAAGCCAGAGTCTAAAACAGCATCCTGTAGGATTAAGCCTATTGGATTTGCTGATTCTTGTTCTCTATTCTTACCCAGGTGTTAGAGCAGGACACGATGCCCGGAACAGTAACTCTCCTCCACATCTGAAGCACCACTCAGTTCATTGACAAAAAGCCGCTTGAGCATCCCGTATGTTCACTTGTAAGGGCTCTGATATTGATTGGAGATTAAGACAATTAAAACCTCTGGTCTGTAGGCTTACAGGGTTGCAGGCGGGTGTATTCCCAGTCAAGGAATTCTAGAAGTTCACCAACTGTCCCTAAGTCATAGATTAAAAATAACACACATATATGGTCCTGAAGTATTTTAAAATAAAGTGCGGACAATATGACAAAACAGGCTTCTAACTGCAGGCACGTGGACAGCAAAACCCTTCTTTCACGATCTAATGACTTTCCCTCAGCAGCAGTAGCCTGCGGCCTTCCTCTTTTATTCTATGGCCTGTATTATGGGGCTGTCCAAGAAATATGCTATTGCACACTGTGTACAAGACCAAACCTTCAGATTCAGGCTCTATTATCAATCCTTTTAAGAGCATTTAGAGACAGGTGTCTTAATGTGACACATTCTTACAGGCTTGTATTCAGAACCTGCAGCTCGCAAGCTCTCCTACAGACATACCATTTCATAGCCCAAGCCTAAATGCATCTAGCATCTTTTCATGGAAGCAAATTCATGGCTTCTGGGTTCCTTTGAATATGTAAATTCACAGACACAAAACAGACATTCACTCCATTTATTATCCCAGCCTCTCGGTTGGATAGCACTTTCCTTAAAATGAATGCATTTCCTAAACACTCTCCTTCATATTCATGTCTATTCCTTTGAGGAAGGAAAAAATATACTTTTCAGTGTCTTTACATCGTTTAAAAAATACCACAGTGCATGGGGCTTGCGCTCACTGCTCCTGAGAAGCCACAGCATGTAGATGAGATCATTCAGGGACTAACAGCCTTTCCTTTCAGTAACAGCCTTTGCATTTTAATACAGCCATTGCTGGTCACCTTCAGCATGAAGCTCCATGCAATCAAGGCACTTAGTTGTACTATCACTACCTATGCTAGTTTTCTGCAAAAGTGTAGCAGCCAATGTAAATTACAAGTAGATGAAAGATACTGTTGAAGCCAAAGACCACAGGCAAATAAGGTATCTCTTCTCAGTCTGGCACTCTACACAGCAGAGCAACAAGCTGGGGGAACTTCTGAGTCTAACGTGGTTTGCTTCCAGAGGAACAGTGGGTCCTCACTCCTGTCTTCTCGTGTCATGTCAGGCTATCAGGAGAGCTCCAGCCCCAATTTGAGTTTTAAGGGTTTAATGAAAATATACTTCTTAATTAAGCTCATAGCTTATTATTTTGAGAGAAAATTTGGGCCATGTCACCTAGATACAACCTGAAAAAAAATCACTGGCAACTGGGTCCCCAGGTTCAGTTGACTAATATGAAAGTAATAATTGTCCTAACTCCCTCATACCAGGCCAATGAGCTAAAAGCAATAGGTCTCTCAGATGCTTGACTGAATTATCCTGTTATTTTTAGATTAATATTTGATTGAATTTAGCAGCCTGCTTAGTAACAAGTAGTAACCTGGAAATAATAAACTAAATGGGATCCCTTTTAGCATGGTAGCATCTACTAGCAAACTCTATGGCCTAATTGGGTAGATCGCTTTAGCACTTTCTGGATTTGATGAGGCAACCAGTGGGAGAGGAAGCATAGTGGCTTTGTTATCAACTTTGCTTCTGCATCGCCTTCCTTTCTCCAGAGTGATTTTGGAAGCCCCTGCCAAGCCTAGAGAGGCCGCCAAAGGCTGTCTGTGAAAACCAGACAGGTTGTTTCTGCAAGTTTTAGTTTTGCTCAATGGGCTTGGATGCCTGGAGGGCACGAGGGAAAGGGCTGCAGCTTCAGACTGCTTTTAGGGTCTCCAGCAGGAAATATATCTTCATGCAAGATCTCTAGGAGGGAAAGATGAGAGCACAGCGGAAGCTTGTGGATAGCAGGGAAGAAGTCAGAGGCAGAAGACAAAGCACACAAAGCCCCTGGGCAGCTTGGCGTCACCCCAGTCACCCCAAAATGGATGGGGCTGAACTGGTCAGAACAGATTAGAGCTGCTGCACCGGCAGGCAGGAGCAGCAGGGTGAAGTGTCTGTTTAACAATCAGATCAGTAACTGCCTGTGGATTGCGATAAGGAAACGTAAATGCGACAGAGTTAAAAGGGGCAGAATAATGCACCGCGTCCTCAACTGCCAAGTTCTAATTGTCCTGTAGGGCTGGGAAAGGATCAGCCTTCTAAGGAATACACTTCTAAAAATTTGAAGCAGAAACCTCAGGCCTTTGCGGCTGCTTAGAAATCTAGGTGCCCTTTCATTTAAAGGAGCATTCAGCCTTGCAGTGCTAGGGCTGGTATTAAAGAGACTGAGGAGGAGCTGAGCAGATGGGCAAGTAACGGGCTGGATTTCCAGGTCAGCATTTAGGAAGCCCTAGTTAAGATGTATTGGCCATTGTTAAGAGGAGAGCCCCGGAGTCATACAGTATAGATTCAAATTCTAGCTCTGCCACCTGCAGTGTGACCCTAAATAACTTACTTAACTTTTCTCTGCTTTTATTTACTCAGCCCATAAAAGGAGGATAATAGTATTATTGTGCAGCATAAAACAGATGATTCATGTGAAAAGCTTATGCCAGTGCTTGGCCCAGAGTGAGTGATACACAGATGTTTGCTATGACTTCTCATGGCTCCCACATCCTGGTATGTGCCTGGGCTGAACTAAATGCCTTTAGAATTCTGCTTTCTCTTAACAATGACAGTATGTGTGATGGTGTGGTCCTGTTATGTGTTCCTTTTTAAATACAGGATGTAGGTGGTGATAACAAGAAGAAAGATGACAAAGAGACCTCTAGGAAATGGCAGAATGTGCTAAAGTCTAGTTACAGGAGAGCGACAGGCTCCCACACAGTCAGTATTGGGGAACTTCTGCTGTTTCTGTCTTCTTTTCTTTCCATAATTAACTGAAGCAACAAAGCTTCTTAATGTCCACTCTTGGCATTTTCATAATACAGCTTTAGCTAGTCACGACAGGGTAACTTGGTGGTGTGCTAAGCTATTTCCAGAAATCTGTAGGAAAATGATATGTGAAGCAAAGAGGCCAAGAGCTCACACTGCTAAACTATTACAGATACTGTGAGGGGTCAAAGTCTTTTGCTAAGTTGATGAAGTAACAGTCTTCCCTCTACAGTTTACATCACCTTGTCAGTTCAATTTACTTTCTTGACCATTTTCCCTTCAGAATACAAGGCTGTTAGAACTAAGTTTCATTTCTTTTGGTTGAGACACCTATTCTATATTTATTTAGTTACTGTATGGCATTTTTATGTCAGGAAAACCACATTCACTGTCATGAAATGACCCTAAGGTAATAAACCATAAATTATCTTTAAAACCTGGTACAGGATTTTGAAGTTATAAACAAATAATAAAATAATTTGTTAGTGCTGTCATTTCCCTACCAGATTTACTTAAAGAAAGTATTTTGCGGCAAGATCCATTTATTACACAAATCATTGTAAAGATGGTGAATGGCTATTCCAATTTTTATTTGCTTTACATTCAAATTAGGAGAGATCTGGAGGTGGAAGGTACAGGGAAAATCTCCAATGTCAAGTTCATTAAAGAATTAGAGAAATAATTTTAAAATAAACAAGCACATTCAATAGCTCACATCACGTTTAACGGAGATGGGGAAAATTAATTTAAATTTGGTATGGAATAAAATTTTAAAAATTTATACATAATGCACACATATTGGCATTTTATACCAGCAAGTAGTATGTCATCCCAGGAAAATCACTGGGATCAAATGTGTACTAAGAGGGCTTTTCTTTTATTTTTTTGCCAATACTATGTGTTCTTACCAGTTTTTAACAAAAGCTCTCTCTAAAGAACACTGAGCAGTACATGCACACATATATGTACATGTTAGCATGTGTGTGTGTGTATATATATATATATATATATTAGTCATTATTCAATGTGTTTGCCTGTTAAACTGCTAAAATGCCTACTTTTTTTATTTTCCAAAATTTCAATAACCCAAGCATTTTGGGTAGTAAGAAAGAGAGAGGGAGAGAAATTGAATTTTTAACAGTTGTAATGTATATTTTAGAATGCATAGGACAAAAATGTATGTTAAAGAAAACAGCAATGCAGGTGAGGAAAAGATAAGAGAAGGAGAAAAAGCAAAGGAGAAAGGTAGAAAAGAAGGAAAGTAACAGGATGTTGAAGAAAAAGAGTCAGAAACTAGGGCAAAGAACAAAAAAGAACAAGGAGACACAATCTCTCAATTATCCAGGAGTAAGAGGCTGAGAAATAGTTCCCTGAGGGAAGAACATATTTGTTAAATAATGGGAGAAAAAGAAGAGAATAAGTGACTATTGCTTCTCTCATGATTGAAGGGATAATGGGAAAACGAAATCTTGCCAAACCCCAACTAAAAGTGCAGAAAGCAGTTTTGAAAATAGTTTAGAAAAATCATCTCTCATGATCCATCTTCTAAAATACACATACTTCACCTCCTTTTTATTTATTTATTTTTCCCTATAGCTTTGTAACTGTTAGGGATTGAACTTGTCCTCCTGACTGCTTATAACTTAAACAAATTGGGGATTTATAGTCCAATCACACAATGAGATGTCTGGTATTTGCAGGCACTGGTCCTGCTGCTCAAAGATATCTGAGTTCAGGTTCCTGGAAGTCCGTTGGCTTTTCATTAATGGTCTTAAGATGTGCTCCAGTACCAGCTTTCATACTCACACCAGATGATGTAAGAAAAGGAAATGGCAATAAGGAAAAGGGCACGAACCTGTTGAGTTTACCTCCTTTAAAGGAGCTTCTCAGAAAGCTCTACCTACTACTTCTGCTTAGATCTTGTGGACCAGAACTTAATAAATTGGCCATGATTGTCTGAGAGAGAGACAAGGCAGCACAATTTTGTTTGCTTGCTTGTTTTTAGCTAAGGCCTTTGTTGCTGCCCACAAAATGAGTCCATCATTAAAGGAGAGTATCAATACCAGTTTGGCAACTTTTTTTGGATTGTATAATAACTCAGGTCAGAAAGATGGTGGAAAAGGAAGCCCTAGACCCTCCTTCCACTAAACATGTCAAAGTAACAATAATGCATAATCAAACTCCCATTGTGAGAATTCAGAAACTAGTTGAAAGGCTTCTGTATCCTTTCTGAGCACAAAACCAGACACATAGAAGCTAACAGGGAGATTCAAGACACCCTCTTGCCAGAATCCTTACCCCTGCCCATGTCGTGTGATTAGAAGGAAACTCTCCAGCTCCCAGCTTCTCCTTAGGAGGGAAAGAGTTGGAACACATATTCAATGCCCCAACTTTTGTAGATCTCTACAAGAAAAACTGTGAAACATTGATGAAAGCAAAAATAGACAATGGGACTTAATTAAAAAAATATTTTGTAAAGGAAAAGAAATATTCAAAAGGGAAGAGACACCCTGTTGAATGGGAGAAAATATTTGCAAACTATGCATCTAACAGGGTACTAATATTCAGAATTTACAAGGAATTCAAAAATTTAATCAAAACCCCCAAATAATTCCATTAAAAAGTGGATAAAGGCATGACTAGACATTTTTCAAAAGAAGACATACAAATGGCCAAAAAACATATAAAAAATGCTCAGTATCACCAATCATCAGAGAAATGCAAATAAAACAAAAATCAGATATCATCTTATAACAATCATAGTGGCTATAATTAAAAGGACAAAAGAATAACAATGTTAGTGAGATTGCAGGGAAAAAAGGGAGTTGCTAATCAACAGGCAAAAGTTTCAGCTATGCAAGATGAATAAGTCCTAGATATCTACTATATAACAATATACCTATAGTTAACAATACTGTATTGTACACTTAAAAATTTAAGAGGATAGATCATGTGTTAAGTGTTCTTACTATAATAAAATAAAATTTTAAAAACTTTATCCCAAAACATAACTAAATATTTGCTAACAGCTGCATTTTCTTTTCTTTTAATATACTCAAAATAGTCATGGGGGAAAGTTGAAAAATTGACTTAAACATATATAAGTGAATGAATTATCTACATGAATAAAATCAACATGAATAAGAAATTATGAAAATACTTGCATCAGTGCATGAATGACCACAAATCCCTAGAAACACTTAGGAATCATTTGTAAGCAGAATTCCTTATTTTTAAAAATAAGAAAAATAACATTTGGCAGTTTATAAAGGGTTATTATAATTGTGTAAACTAAGATTACTTTGGTTGCATGAAAGAGAAAACTCAAAATAACAATGAGATACAAGCACATAAAGGTAGGCTATCCAAGCTCATAAGATGATTTGTTGAATTCCTAAGCCACCTAACTCTCAGTTTTCTGCCAAGTGTCTTCACTACATGGCTTCTATTTTCAAGGTTGCTTCAAGGACAAATATGACTTCTGGTGTTCAGGCTATCATAACTTCAACACAGGCAATAAGAAAGTGGAAGAAGCAAAAACAGAGAGGCTGTGGAATTGAGTCAACTCCCCTCTGACTGTATTCCTGGAAATTC
>CM052439.1:74884466-74971272 GCA_028533085.1 Varecia variegata
TCCCTATGGTAGTCACCTTTCTCCTCTCTCTCCCAGTACTTCCTTGGAAGCTTCTCTTGCCTTCTAGTCAGCACAAACCCTCACTCAGTTTCCAAAGCTTTCATATCTCATCTGCTGCAACACCAACTACAAACCCAGAAATCTGCCAAAAGAACATTACATAGTGTCCCTTAATTAATCTCATACATATTGAACAACTATTAAAAGTTTGGTATTAGACATGGCAAAGCTCTGAATTCTCAGCCGGGTACGAGTGCCTGTAAAGCACTGTTGTTGAGCTCCAGGAGTTTGAACTCCAGTGTAATGTAGAATGTGAACCCCATGAATACAAAGACTTGTTCTGTTTGGTTAACGGTGCCTGCTAGGAGCATCAAGAGAAAAATCATGAGCAAGTCTCACCTTTATTTCTAATGGGGCCCAACATACATTGTCTCCAGCTAACTGTTCTCTCCTTGGTGGTTTCTTTCAGCAAATGCTATTTGGTGGTCTTTTATGCTCACATTTTCCCAGCAGTTGTTGTTATGAACAGAAATTTTCTGAATTTTTGCAAGAGCAGCAGAAAGTGTGCTCTCCACAGGGCTAATGGAAATACTTACCATTTACTGTATCTTTTGTGTGTGCCAAGCATGGTGCTGGCTCTTTACAGATATTGTTTCGTTTCATCCTCTACACAGTCCTTTGAGCTAGGTGTCTTAAGCAGAGCTTAACTAAAATGTTTGGGGAAGAAAGGACCTACAGTAACATGATTAAAATTGTGTAATATTTTTACTGTTACAGAAAAAAATATAAAACCACAAATTATGTTTTGTAATTTGTATAAATGATTTTCCTACTTTTGACAGTTTTATTATGCTTTTGATGGTTAAAACATTTCTCACCCAGCAATCCCCGGCTTGCCCCTGCGAGGTTGAGAGCAAGGTATCTGCCTCTGTTCCCTATATCTTACTTAAAACAATTATCATATCTGTTAATTATAGGTGAAGAAGCTGAAGCTTATAGGCATTAAATAACTCGCCCAAGATGACATAACTAGTAGCAGGACAAAGATTTAAGGTCAGATCTGACCAACCACAAAGTTAATTCTCCAAATCCTGATATTCAGTCTTTTAGGTTCTTAGCATTAGGGGAGGCTTTCCCAATAAATGAAAAATAAAACTCTTCTGGGCCAAACCTAGAATGTCCAGATTTCTCATTAAAAAGAGTGTACTGGTAAATGTTTAACAACAGGTTATCCACAGAACAAAAACAAAACAAAACAAAACCAGCCCTAATTTTTAGCATTTTTGCCAGTTTCTGTGGTCCCTCCATGGCAGACTTCAAGCTGCCAATGTGACGACATTGAAGTGAAGCTGGGAATAGATGTGCAGAAGAGGCTGTCAGTAGCCTGTCTGAGCCGGCACATCACTGACTCTATGATAATTAGTAACAATGTCTGTTCCCTGCATTCACAATTAATTACAGAATTAACCAATGTGTCCCTCACATAAGGCAATATGGGAAGGACTTAGACTTTTCAAGCAGGTCAGTCAGAGTGGAATCGTGGCCCACTACCTAACTGGTTCATGTTATTCATATGATTATGGGCAACTTCTTCATCCTTTCAGAGCCCAGTTTGCCTTATCTATTAAATTGGGATAACATCACTTCGCTCATGAGATTTGGTGAGTTCCCTTCCACAGAGTGAGTGTTAAGTATATTTAGTTCCCTATATCCTAATACTTATTCACTTTCATTGATTTCTTTGGCATGCATTTATTGCAAAAGGATAATTTTTACTGGCCTTATGTGATATATCTTTATGTCTTCTTAATCATAAAAAGTAATTTTATTTTACCTTTTATTTTTCAACTTTGCACAGATATTATAATAAAATAACTATAACACCAGCATTTTTTTTTATTTCAGGATACTATGGGAGTACAAACATTTTGGTTACGTGTTATGACTTTGCCACACCCAAACTATGATTTGAGGCGTGCCCTTTTGGCACAAGAACAGAGATATAGACCTTTGGAACAGCACTGAGATTACAGAGATGAAACCATCCACATATAGTAATCTAATCTTTGACAAAGAAGACAAAAATATACACTGGGGAAAATAATCTCTGTTCAATAAATGGTGCTGGGAAAACTGGATAACTACATGCAGAAGATTGAAACTGGATCCTCACCTCTCACCTCTTACAAAAGTCAATTCACAATGGATAACAGACTTAAAGCTAAGGCATGAAACCTTAAAAATCCTAGAAGAAAACATAGGGAAGACCCTTTCAGACATAGGCCTAGGCAAAGAATTTATGAGGAAGACCTCCAAAGTAATCACAGCAACAATAAAAATAAATAAATGGGACCTGATCAAATTAAAAAGCTTTTGCACAGCCAAGGAAACTATCATTAGAGTGAATAGATAGCCTACAGAATGGGAGAAAATATTTGCTGTCTACACATCCAATAAAGGGCTGATAACAAGAATCTATCCAGAACTCAAAAAAATCAACAAGAAAAAATCAAACAACCCCATCAATAAATGGGCAAAGGACATGAACAGAAACTTTTCAAAAGAAGATAGAATAATGGCCAGCAAACATACAAAAACATGCTCAACATCTACAATCATTAGAGAAATGCAAATCAAAACCACAATGAGGTATCACCTAACTCCAGTGAGATAAAACCAGTATTAAAGGCAATATAAGAATAAACAAAAACTAACACAGGCTAAATAGTGTTAGTAATATGTAATTAGTAGGTTGTGATTACTACCTTAGTTTCCATATCAGGAAGACCCTAGGGAGTGGTGTGGTCTATTCCATTTAAATTAAATGGCAACTTCTCACACAGCTCCTGCCAATTACTACACGGCAACATGCCGGCTCACTATTGCCAGAACTTTCCATTTTTCTGAAGTTCTAGGATCTAAATTTTTTTTGTGAAACATTCTGATTTTTAAATATTTTCTTCTAACACATCATAAAACTGGTGCTGCATAGGTCCCATCTGGCTTATAGTTTATTAGTTTGCAGCTTCTGATTTAAATGAGGAGGGCCTGGCTAGTGGAGAAGGGAGAGGAAAGAGCCCACGCAAGTGGTGGAGGCAGGAGTGATGACGGGAGAAATCTTCAGCCAGAGTCTGCCCCTGCTGGAAAAGAAGTTTGGATGGGAAGAATCTATATGAGGCACAATCTGCAAGATTTAGCGCTGAATACATGAAGGTGGTTAGCTTGAAGGAGGAGATTAGAGGAAGTGCCTTTAAGTAAAACAGCAAAATTGGGCAAAGCAGCTGGTGCCCAGGAAACAAAAAGTCTATAATTCAGAAAAAATTCTGAGGCTTAAATTACAAATTTAATAATCACCTAGAAATCATTGTTGAAACTAGAAGGTAAATGGGATTGTCAAAGAAGCACATTCAGAAGAAAAGAAACAGATTCTAAGCCAGAGGCTTGGGTGGTAGCTGCACGGCAGGAATGGGAGGAAGACGAAAAGGTAGCGAAAGGGACAGAGAAAAAGAGTTCATTGTGGTGGAAGAGATGCAGAGAAAGAGTGCTTGGCAGCAGAGTGCTAAAATCATGATTGGAGATGGGTTCCTGGGCCTCCTTCAAAGAAAAGGGAGTCTGTAGAAAAAGGATAAGGGCACACTGGGCTTTGTCCAACTCTGGGGAAAACCCTGCCCTTCAGAGGGCAGAATGGGAGCAACCAGAAGAACTCAGACAACCAAAGCATCCCAAATTGCAGCTGATAATGCAATTGGATTTCCTGGAAATTCATCTATATAATATGTGCTTGGATCAATTGACCTCTTTCTATTTTTGAAAGTTGTTTACTTTTAATGGAAATGTCTGGATTTATATAGACATATCTTGATAATGCAACTCCATTGCACTAAGGAAACTGTTCCATAATTCAAGATTTATCAACCCTAGCACAACTCTGGACTGGCTATTTTGTTGTGGGGACTGGCCCGTGAATTGCAGGATGTTTAGCAGCATCCCTGGCCTCTATTCACTAGATGCTAGTAGCACTGCCCCCCACTTTGGATAACCAAAAATGTCTCCAGTTACCAAATACCCTCTGGGGAGTAGGAGTGGGGAAATTGCCCCTTTCCCCTACATTGGGAACCACTGCTATAGTTTAATAGTAGCCAGAGTAAGGTTTTAGTTTCTTGTTTCTTCCACAAGGAGAAAAAAAGAGATAACTAAACAATGAGGCTTCTGGAGTAACGAAATTGTAATTACCAGATTTGTGACATAAAGATGTTACATGTGCATATATGTAAACATATGCACATATTTATAGAAATAAAGAGAGAGAAAGTTATGCTTTAAAGTACCTAACAAGTAGTAGAGGCTGAAGTTATAAAACCAAAAAATAAATTAACCATTATATCTAAACAGATATGCCAGAGGGTAGTACTTTCATTTACTGGCAAATACAATTAAACAGATATTCAGTTTGAAGCAAATAAAATCCTCCATATATCTGGTGGCATCTTTACACTGATATAAATTGCAGTGAGAAGCAATTTGCATAAATCACTATTATTCCAGAGAGAGAGATATATAGACCAAGCAAATCTAATGTGACAGATGTTATAAACGTCGTCATTATGGTTTTTCATTTCAACTCAAACAGTTCATAGACTTCCTCCACTGATTGCATTAAACAGGGAATTGGAGCTTCTCCTGTTGGGAAAGACAACAGCTTTGTCAGGCAACAAATTTGTTCAGTCAGGCTGAGCTTTTTTTACCTTCCCGTGGATAAAACGGGCTTCACAATATGGTATACAAAGCAAACACCTTGAATCAAAAATAGGCTGGGAAAATATCCCAAATTACAGATGAACACAAAACAAGAAAGAAATTACATAACATCTGGTTGGTATCTAAAACAATTTTAGACAAGTCAATGCAAAATAGTAATTTTTTTTTTATTTTTTCCTATAAATAAACATTAGAATTCATAATTAAGGGCCATATCAGTGGTTCATAAAGGTCTAAATTCTCATATGCAGAGATGTAAGAGTGTCTTGTGGGAAAAGTTGGCAATATATTTTTATTACCTTCAATGCAATGGATGATGTAGAGTAGAATTAAACTGTCTGAATGTGTATGTCTCCAAGGCTATTTTATGAGAAATCTTATTTCCTCTTAAGACTTTTCCTAAAATAAGTATATACTGCTATCTATTAGGAGTAAGTTGACTATGTAACTTAACAGCAAAATACAGACTTTATTTTGAGATACAGATCAGAAACATAAGTCTTATAAATATTATATACTAATCTTTATGCATATGATATTTAATATAAATATATATACTACATATGTAGATACATATAAAAGATCAAAGTGCAGCAACATTAAAGATCACTCTTTTGAAACAACAGATACCTCTGTAACCACAGTATCCCAAGATTTCCCAGATGTTTTGCACTGAATTATGTTCTCTCCATATTTCTAAGTTGAAACCCTGAACCCTACTGTGATTATATTTTGAGACAGGAGTTCCAGAGAGGTAAAGTTAAATGAGGTCATAAGGGTGGGGCCTGATGCAATATTACTGGTGTATTCATAAGAAAAGATAGATGCACCAGGGATATGTGTTCAGAGAAAAGGCCAGAGAAGGACACAGTGAGAAGGTGGCCATCTACAAGCTACAGAGAAAGGCTTCAGAAGAAACCAAACCTGCCAACACCTTGATCTTGGACTTCCAGCCTTTAGAACTGTGAGAAAAAACATTTCTGTGGTTTAAGCCACCAATTTGTGATTGTGACATTTTGGTATGCCAGCCCTAGCAAACAAATACACTAGAGAAAGTCACCTTTGCTTGAATTTTCCATAAACCTCTCTGCTCACTGCTACTACTTCTTAGGCTTATAAGAACATACAGACTTTGAAAGATTCTGCCTATGCAAATATCCCCCAAATTCCCTAGGAACACATGTTTCTACTCACAAATAAGAATTTTGTAAGACTTCAGGTTCTTTCCCAGCGGAATAGCAACCCCTGTGGGTCTGTCAAGACGTTACTCCAAAAACCTTTGGTTTCAAGGTTAGTTGCCAAAGAAAGTTGAGGCTAGTACCATACCATCTTGGTCATTGCTCCACCATGTCACTTAATGTAAACTCTGACACAGCTGCTGCTGTCTCAAAGGACTAGCCTGGAAAATTTAGCACTATCATCACATGCTAGATGTCACTTCTACAGAAAAGAATGGTGTTGCCACCTCCACTGTTGTAGTAGTTTTTGGACATAGATCTCAGAGCAGCAGGGGCAAAGTACCTACTCATAATCACCCTGTAAGCTAGTGAGAAAAGCAAAAATTAAACAAATATTCTCGTAATTAAAATGTGAGCATTTTCATGTTACTGAGTGGCCTGACCTAGTCTTAGAGGTTGGGGACAGTTTCTCTGAAGAAGCAACTTTAAGGCTGGGGCCAGGATGATGAGTCAACTACTTGAGAAGACAACCAACAAGGAGCATTAGTAAGCACAGATCTTGGGAAGCTCGGGCAGCAATGGCAATATGCTAGGTTATCATGAGCATGCATAAACGGGCTGGGAGGGTGGGTGGAAGGAAAGGGTGTAAGACACATGCTAAGGGAGGACTGGAACAGAGCACAGACAACAGGAAGCTTGCAAACCACTTTTTTGTGTCTAGCAAAGAGGAAAAAAATCTACTTTGTAATGCTTCCAGGTGATTAATTTAACTGCACCAAATAATTATAAAACAAATTACCTTGAAGTGATGATTTAATGTGCATATTGGCAGTAATTGAGCAGTCAAGAGAGATGGATTCAATTGATTGTATGAGAGTATTTCTTTGGAGCTGTTGCAGAAACTGCCTGTGTTGAATCTGTTACTTGAAACATATGCTGGTAGGAAAAAACATGTATGGTATTTGAATGGGGCTAGACAATGTCTTCAAAATATGTGAAACTCTGGGTTTCTCCACTTGCCCGGAAAAGAATGAGGTCTCTTAATTTGCTCCAGCCCCAGTGGTCAGCTGCTTGAAGCATCACAGCTCCTGAGACTCATTCTTTGCCAAACCAGAAAGATACCCAGAGTAGAGACTGGTCATATAAGAATTCCACCATCTTGTCACATGCTGAGCCACCAAAATGAAGGCAAAAGTGTGTGGTTCTCTCAGCTGTGCTGTATGCCCTAGTCAGGGCTTATATGAACTGTATGAGAATGACAGGTCAGCAAGTATATTCTCAGTTCCCATTATTATTAGGGAAATATTCTTGCTTACTTTCAAAATCATTTCCAAGTCAAAGTAGCCCTCGAAAGTCTTAAACAGCCAGTGCCTCAGCCACACTCTAGTGTAACCCAGTCTGGTAATTCCAGCAAATGAATCTCAAACGCAAATTAACCAACAATACTTATAGCCTATAATTTATTTCTAAGACATTTATTGTCTACGCTAGAGCTATTAAAATTGTTTAAACTAGAAAAACAGTGATGTCTTTGAAAATGAAATCCAAGTAATCAGTGATGGTCATCAAAATACCCCCAGACAATAACTGGATTCTTAAAATAAAGATAATTGGTGAAATCAGATTTTGTTTAAGTCTGTATTATTGTTGAACTCCTTTTGGTAGTGCCTATAGTAACGATTTGAATATTATAGGTAAAAGAAGTCTTGGTGTGCGCAAATTTGACACCCAACTATTTCTCACTCAATCCTGCACTGAAATTAGAAATTAATAAAAATAACTCACTTTTTCCTGGGCCACCTGCATATAGCACAGCCTTCAGCAACTACTGAATATTGGCTATATAGAAGGCTTGTAGTAAGGGCTGTCTGAGCATGATGGGTAGGACAAAGATAAATTAAAAAGGCACTTTTTTTCTATAAGGAAAATATTTAATAGAAGAAAGGAAACGGTTTCCTAATAAATACAACAACTATGAACTGACAGGTGCTAAAAGTGAAGTGCCATTAGACCAAGGTTTTCTGCCGGTTGATCAAAAAATAAGAAAAATGAGGAAAATGTAGAGATATTTTACATAAAGATGAATATATTTAATTAAAATAGTACTGAACTATATTCTAAGATAAAAGTCCATCCTAATTTTTTGAAATGAATATAATTTTTTATTTTATGGAAATATGGTGATATAGATGGTAAAGTAGGAAATCCAGTGATGGAGTCAGAGTCTCTGTCCTTTACTGGACAAGAAAATCTAAATATCTGAGATCCACTGTTTTGAAAGCTAAAGAAGCAGCAATTCAGGACCTATGTATATTGAGCATTTAAAAGAAGTCTTCATGAAGGGGTTAACTTTGAGGTAGGTCTGCCATGAATGGACTACTCAGCAATCTCATTTTGTTCTCTGCTTCTTATAATTAAGAACTAAAATATTTTTTTTAATTAAAAAAAATTTTTTGAATTTATTTTTTATTTCAGAATATTATGGGGATACAAATGGTTTCATCACATAAATTGATTGTGCACCAGGCAAGTCAAAGCTACAAGCGTGCCCACACCCAGACAGCACGTACCATACCCATTAGGTGTGAATTTACCCATCTTCTCCTCCCCCATAAAACCTGCCCCATCCGTGATGAATGTTAATTCCATATATGCACGCAAGTGTTGCTCAATTATTACCAATTTAATGGTGAGTACAGGTGATGTTTGTTTTTCCATTCTTGTGTTACTTCACTTAGAAGAATGGGCTCCAGCTCCCTACAGGATAAGACAAGAGATATTTGTTCACCATTATTTTAAGGGTAAGTGGTACTCCATGGTATATATATATCACATTTTATTAATCCACTCATGTATTTATGGGCACTTGGGTTGTTTCCACATCTTTGCAATTGTGAATTGTGCTACTATAAACATTCGAGTGCAGATGTCTTTTTTATAGAATGTCTTTTTTTCGTTTTGGTAAATACCCAGTAGCTGGATTGCTGAAACAAATGGCAGTTCTACTTTTAGTTCTTTGAGATATCTCCATACTACTTTCCATAGAGGTTGTACTAGTTTGCAGTCCCACCAGCAGTGTGAGTGTTTCTAACTCTCTACATCCATGCTAATATTTGTTGTTTTGGGACTTTTGGGTAAGCACCATTCTCACTGGAGAAAAGTGATATATTATATTATTGTGGTTTTGATTTGCATTTGCCTGATGATTAGAGATGTTGAGCATTTTTTCATATGTTTGTTTTCCATTAGTCCATCTTCTTTTGAAAAGTTTCTGTTCATGCCTTTTGCCCACTTTTTAATTGGTTTGTTTGATTTTTTTCTTGCTGATTTGCCTGAGTTCTTTATAGATTCTAGTTATCAGCCCTTTGCCAGATGTTTAACATGAAAATATTTTCTCCCATTCTCTAGGTTGTCTCTTTGCTCTCATGATAGTTTCCTTGGCTATGCAGAAGCATTTTAATTTGATCAGGTCCAATTTATTTATTTCTTTGTTGCTGTGATTGCTTTTAGGATCTTCTTCATAAATTCTTTGCCTAGGACGATGCCTATAAGAGTTTTCCAACATATTCTTCTAGAATTCTTATGGTTTCATGCCTTAGGTTTCAGTCTGTTATCCACTGTGAGTTGACTTTTGTGAGAGGTGAGAGGTGCAGATCCTGTTTCAGTCTTCTACATGTGGCTGTCCAGTTTTCCCAGCACCATTTATTGAATAAGGATTCTTTTCCCCAGTATATGTTTTTGTCTGCTTTGTCAAATATCAGATGACACTATGAGAATGGCTTTATATCTGGGTTCTTTTATATCAATGTTCCATTGGTTTATGTCTGTGTTTTTGTGCCAGTACCATACAGTTTTGGTTACTGTAGCCTTGTAGTATAGCTTGAAGTCTGGTAAATGGATACTGTGCAAATTGTTCTTTTTGCTTAAGGTTGGTTTGGCTATTTGAGGTCCTCTCTGGTTCCAATGAAGTGTAGTATTATATTTTCTAAATCTGCAAAAAATCATGTTGTTTTAATAGGGATTGCATTGAATCTGCAGATCACTTTGGGTAGTATAGACATTTTAACAATGTTGATTCTGCCAATCTACAAGCATGATGAGAGGAATGTTATATTTAGTGGTTTTGGGGTAGAGTGTTCTATAAATGTCTGTTAGGACCATTTGTTCTACAGTTTTGTTTAAGCCCATTGTTTCTTTATTTTCTGTTTGGAGGATCTGTCCAGTTCTGTTGGTGGGGTGTTGAAGTCCCTGGCTATTATGGTGCTGCTATTTATCATTTTGTTTAGATCAAATAGGATTTGCTTTATGATTCTGGGTACATCTGTGTTAGGTGCATAAATATTTAGAATTTTTATGCCTTATTGTTGAGTTGTTCCCTTTACCATAATATAATGACCATCTTTGTCTTTCTTTACTCTCATCGATTCAGTCTTTGTTACCTGATATGAGAACTGCTATACCAGCTTTCTTTTGGTTTCCATTTGCATGAAATGTTGTTTTCTATCCTTTCACCTTGAGATTAAATGAGTCCTTGTGGGTTAGATGTGTTTCCTGGAGATAGCAGATACTTTGCATTTTTTTTTACCCATTCAGTCAGTCTATGTCTCTTGAGTGGAGATTTGAAGCCATTCACATTTATTGAAAGAATTGATAAGTGGAGTGGATTTCTATTCTTCCTGTTGAGCAGAACTTTATCTCTCTGTTTTGCCTCTTTAGCCTTTGTGATGACTGGACTCTAGCCTTTAGCTTTTGAGTAATTTTACACTAGTGAGTGTCTGTTGTGCTGATCCATGTATAATGCAGCTCTGTGTACTTTCTGCAAGGCAGGGCTAGTCTTGACAAATTCCCTCAGCATCTGATTGTTTGGAAAAGACTTAATTTTCCATCAAATGATACACTTAGTTTTGGAGGATACAAAATTTTAGGCTGGCGGTTGTTCTGTTTAAGAAGATTGAAGATGGTGGCCCACTTCCTTCTTTCTGTCTTGTAGGGTTTTCACTGAGAAGTCTGCTGTTATCCTGATCAGTTTTCCCTTGTAGGTCACTTGTTGCTTACATCTAGGTGCTTGTAGAATTTTCTCTTTCATTTTGACTTTGGCCAGATTGAATACTATGTGACTTAGAGATGTTCTTTTTGCTATTAATCCTCCCAGAGTTTGATGACTGTCTCATATGTGGATTTTTGGATCTCTGGTGATAATAGGGAAGTTTTCCACTATAATTCTCTCAAATAGAATTTCTATGATTTTAACACTTTCTTCTTCTCCCTCAGGGATGCCTATAATTGATATGTTTGTTTGCTTTGCATAGTTCCATATCTCGGTAAGTGATTGCTCTGCCTTTTTTGGTCTCTTCTCTGCCTCTTTAAATGATTGGATTAGCTGGAGAGTCTTGTCTTCAAGCTCACAGATTCTTTCTTCTCCTTGGTTTAATCTGTTGCTAAAATTTTCTGCTGTGTTTTGAAAATCCCTAAATGACTCTTTCACTTCTTTAAGTTCTATTATATTCTTTGCAATCTTGTCAATTTCTTTAGTGACTTTTTCATTAATTTCCTGAAATATTTTTTGGCCTTCTTTCTGTTGGTTTTCAACTTTCTCCTCAATTCCATTCATCTGATTTGCCACTCATATTCTGAATTTCATTTCTGTCATTTTGACAAATTCCTTGTAGTTGGAGTTGTCTGCTGTAGCTCTGTTGTGATCTCTTGGGGGTGTTGATCTATTTTGATTTTTCATGTTGCCATGGTTATTTTGCTGATTTCTTCTCATCTGAGATCTCTTCCCAATTCAGGACTAATAGGTTTGAAGGACTCCTGTTCCTTGCCTCGAACGCTCCATATATTTGCAGAATGATTGAGTTGAGACCCTCTTTATTGAGGCTGGTGTTGTGGGGATTGCTCTACCCAGGATCTCCTCACAGAGGTGATCATAGCAGATGGATATGGTTGTCATGGGTTCCTGGGTTGTCAGTATTTGCTCAAAGGGGTCAGCTCCAGAGGCTCAGGGACTTCAGAGCTCTCCATGCTCCATTCAGGACCTGCCAAAGTGGCCACCCAAAGCCTCTAAGGTCTGGTGTGCCCCAGCATGAGAGCCTCTAAGCCAAGACTAGGGATGAGCCATAAGCAGAGTCTCTAGAAGGGCTTCTGAGCCCAAAGCAGAGCTGTGCAGATAACAGGCCAATCCAACCTGGAAGGTAGGGTCAAGGCCAACCAGGCAGGAGGTAGTCAGGGACTGAAGGGAGGACTCAGGGCCAAGCAAGCAATAGGCTGCTCCACAGGCACTGGGGCCCCATGAATATTGAGTGCTGTCTGACTTTAGAACCAAAACTTTATGCCACATGACTCCTGGGATTTCATGCTTATGGACCAGAGGGAAGTTCCCTCAAAAAGGTGGATTAATGTGAGTTGGAGATACTCTATAAAATATACCAAAAGTATTCCAAATGTAAACACTAAAAGATGCACTTATCCAACTGTCAAGAAGTGTTTTATTTTTCCAAGACAACTAAAAATGAAAATCTAATTTTTAGAATATGCAATTAGGATATGAACTCAGATACATCATATTATTATACACTTTCTCACTTTGACACAGTTATGCAAATATGCTCTGCCTGACAGGGAAAAAATAAAAACAAACAATTACTCAGTGTTAAAATAGGAATAAAATAATTATAATGCTGAATTCTTTGAAACCACAATATTTTGTGATCTTTATTAACAAAAACTCAAAAAAAGAATAATAATTTATAGACATTTTGTATCCACATTTTAATAAATACTGCTTTTTTGGATATTGGAATATATCTGGATAATATACTTTTCTGTACATCAGTTATAAATATCAACTCATCTTAAATACCAAAAGATAATTAATTCAGACTTTCATTGTGATGAAAGATAACATCCAAGATCAAATGGGGAAATGTACAATTATTTTAAAATATAAATTGTTACAAATAGATGTTGGTGGTAAATTATCCTAATAAATGAAAGTAAGCTGACAAAGTTGAGTTAGCCATGAAAAAACTATGATGTTCCCCAGTGTCTTGAATGAATATCCAAGGAAAAGTATTTAATCACTCAACTGAAAGGTAGAAAGAACCAATTTTTTAATATAAACATATATAAAAAGCATATCAAATAGCAGTTTTATTAGAAAATATTTGCCAAAAAAGAGGAAGAACAAAAAAGTATTCCTAAGGAAGATGAAAATTAGAAAAAAGAAAAGTAAAATCTTATATGTATTTATTGGCCATTGTAGTAATCTTTTATTGAACATTTTAGATCAGATGTAGCTAAAATAAAAACAAATTTTCATTGAAATTATTTGATGAATTTTCATTCATAAAATTAAATTGCTTCTTTTTGGCTCTCAAAACAATGGATCTCAGATATTTAGATTTTTCTTGTCTAATGAAAGACAGAAAATCTGAGTCAATCACAGAATTTCTCACCTTACCATCTATAGTACCATATTTCCATAAAATAACAAATTATCTTCACTTCAAACTTCCATCATGAAAGCAATGTTTTCATACCTTATTAGACTTGGATAAATTAAATGAAAAATATTACTTTTGGTCAATTGGAAGTACACATGAAAAAGTTTTTAACCCAGTAGGGGTTGGAAATAGGAAAAAACAGCCTTAGAGGTAGATTCCTCCTTTCCAGTTTTGTAGGTCTAATGAACTTGGCCAGGTGATCCTACAGGTATCTCGGATTAAATGTGTCTCCAATTTATCTTATTGTTTTTCCTCAAACCAGATCCACATATCTTTTCAGTTCTTTTTTTTTTATTTCCAAAGCTACTTGCTCCTTGCCTTTGTTACCCTGCCTTCTATCCCATGTTACTTAAATGCAAATCTGAGGTGTGTTTTGCTTAAGCCTATTGAATGGATCTTCACAGCCTTTGGTCAATGTCTACATTGCTTATTATACTATGGGTGACTCTCTACAATCCAGCTCTTTTCTTTTTCCCCTTTTGAAAGATTTATTCCATAGTTCCCCTTATACCTATGTTCCTGTCATGCTGTTCTACTTACAGTTTCCAAATATTTCAGCTATCTCATATCTACATGATATGCTGTCTTTATTTCTTCTGTCTGGATTCCATTCCCCAATCTATCTGAAATCTTAGCTCCAAATACTTTGTAAAGACATCTCTTACTCATTCCAGGCAAACTTATTAGCATCTTTGGGCCTTCAATATATTATGAACATACTTTTATAATAGTACCTAAACACTTTATTGTACCATATCATTTATGAATCTTTCTTTTCCATAGTAGATTATAAATTCCTTGAGGATGACACTTATATTTATGTCATCTTTGTGTTTCCAGCACCTAACACATGACTTAGTGCTGAGTAGGTGTGGTTATATACTAGTACCTTAGCAGTTGTAGCCACACAATATCCTGGATAAACTGGAAAAGACAAAGACATGCCATATTTCAATGACTTGTGAAATTTTATTATTCTCTGGGAGTCAGGACCTCATCAAATAGAAGAAATAGAATTTTCATATTAATCTCTAAGGCATATATATTGATATGTTTATATAAAAATAACTTTCTCCTCTTTAAATTTTAATTTGCTCATAGATTTTTGGCCTTTATATGTTAAAAATCTCATCATTTTGAATAATGAAAATGTATTTATCTTTTGTTATCTTATGACATAGGGTTGAACCTTTGCATAGTAATCATATATTCAATAAGCATACCCTTGACTTATTCCTGATTTTAAGGGGACTACTTCTAATGTACCTTTGAATTTTCTTCATTGGTTATTTAGCAGCATACTATTTAATTTTGATGTGTTTATAGAGTTTCTGAACTTCTCCTGCTACTGATTTCTAATTTTATACCATTGTGGTGAGAAAATATTTGTTATGACTTCAGTCTTCTTAAATTTGATAAGATTTGTTTTGTGATCTAACATATGATCTGTTTCAGGGAATGTTCTGTGCACAGTTAAGAACATACATTCAGTAGCTGTTGGTTGGGATCTTCTTTAAATGTCTATTAGGTTCATGTGGTCTAGAATACAGTTTAAGTCCAATGTTTCTTTGCTGATTCTCTGAATGATGTATCTATAATATTACTGAGAGTGGGGTATTGAAGTCCCCTATTATTATTTTATTGCAATATATCTCTATTAATATTTGTTTTAATATTTAGGGTGCTCTTTTATAATTGTTATATCCTCTTGCTGAATTGATTCCTTTACCATTATATAATGACCTTATTTGCCTCTTTTTTTAGTTTTTGGCTTAACATCTATTTTATCTGATATTATACCTATTCCAGCTCTCTTTTGGCTTATGTTTGCATCAGTTTTTTTTTCCATCCCTTCACGTTCAGTCTGTGCATATCCTTATAGGAGGAAGTGAGTCTCTTGTAGGCAGCATATTATTGGGTCTTGTTAGTTTTATCCATTCAGTCACTCTTTGTCTTTTAATTGGAATATTTAATCTATTTATATTCAGTGTGATTATTGATAGGTAAGGACTTAATATTGCCATTTTGTTAATTATTTTATTGTCATTTGTAAGTCCTTTACACATTTATTTCTTAGTGTCTTCCTTTGTGGCTGTGATTTTCTCTGGTAGTGTGCTTTGATGCCTTGATTTTTATTTGTAATATATCTTTTATTCTATTTTTGTTTTGTTTTTGCTTTGTGCTTACCATGAGGATTACAGAAAATATCTTCTAGTTAGAGCGGGTTATTTTAGCCTGTTATCAACTTAACTTTGATCACTAAAAAAATAAAACAAAACAGAAAAGCTCTATATTTTAATTCTACTTCCTCCCATTAAAAATTGAATTTTTAATGTCACAATTTACACTTTTATATTTTATAATTTATATACCATTGTTTCCTTTTTAGAGTATTATGAATTTGACTATTTACTTACCTTTACCAGTGAGTTTTATAGTTTCAGATGTATTTGTATTACACATTAGTGTTCTTTTCTTTCAGCTTGAAGCATTTCTTGTAAGCCAGGTTTGGTGGTGATGAACTTCCTCAGCTTTTGTTTGTCTGGGAAAGTACTTTTCTCTCCTTCACTTCTAAATGAAAATTTAGCCAAGTACAGTATTCTTGATTGGCAGGGTTTTTTTCTTTAGCACTTTGAATATATCATCTCACCTTCTCTTTGCCTTCAGAGTTTCTGCTGAGAAATTTGCAGAAAGCCTTATTAAGCTCCATTGAATGTGATATGTATATTTCTTTTCTCTGTCTGTTTTCTGTATTCCATTTTTATCTTTGATATTTGATGATTTTATTATGATATACCTTGAGAAATTCCTGTTTGGTTTACATTTGATTGGTGACCTCTGCACCTCCTATACCTGAATATTGTTGTCTTCCCCAGATTTGGAAAAAATTTGGCCATTATTTTCTTAAATATGCTTTTTAGTGTTTTTTTTTTTTCCTAACATCTCCTATAAGAACTCTATTATGTGAATGTTAGTTCACTTGATTGTGTCCCATAATTCCCATAGACCTTCATTTTTTTTATTATTTTTTCTGTTTGCTCCTGTGTTTGAATAATTTCAAATATCTTGTCTTTGAGCTCACTGATTCTTTCCTCTATTTGATCAAGTCTTCTGTTGAAGCTTTCTGTTGTGTTTAGTTCAGCTATTGTATTCCTTATTTCTAGATTTTTAATTTTTTATTGTTTCTTTAAGTTTCTCATTTTGTTTGTAAATTATTTTCCAAATTTTTTAATTAATTTTTTATATATATTTTCTTGTGATTCCATGAACTTTTTAAAGATTACTCTGAATTCTTTGTCATTTTATAGATCTTCATTTCTTCTCGGTCCATTACTGGAACTTTGTTTGTTTCTTTTGGTGGTGTCATATTTCCTTGATCTTTCACAATCCTTGTGTCTTTACATTAATACCTATGTATTTTGGGGAATAGCCACCTCTTCTACCTTTTGCAGGTGTTCTTTGGTGATGTTAGACCTTTACTATTTAATATCAGTACTTAATTGCTGGCCTGCAGTTAATTCCTGTTTTAGGGAACAAAAATAGTGAGCACTGGGACATAAGCACTACACTAGAATTAAGTTGCTGACCTGCAGTTGTTCTCTAGTCTGAGGAAGACTTAATATTGAGCACCAGAGCTTAAATGTTATACTGGACCTTAATCACAGAACTGCAGTTCTCTTTTGAGTCTGGGAAAGATTTAATGTGAGTACTAGAACTTAATTACCAAAATTTTAGTTGCTTCCCATTCAGAAGAAGATTCAACAAGAGCACTTGAACTGGGTTAGCCTAGGGGCTTAGGCCTAGAAGACCCATGGACCATGCTCCCTGCAGTGTGTTGGCACCAGTACGTCTCCTCAGCATGGCAACCCTGCTGATTGATGGAAAAACAGTCACTAGCATCTACATGTAAACCACTGAAATCAGCACCCCTGTTCTGTCTTCAGTTCACCCCAAGTGGTTCAGCTCTATTGGCACTCCCAATGCTTCCACAAGATGGGACTGGAACAGGCTTCCTGGGAAGATTCCCAGAGTAATAAAGAAATTAAATATCCACTGTCAATTCCCTCCTGCTACCTCGGAAATCTTGTGTCCAGGGGAATTCTCTGTAAGTAGCATTACATCAGCTTGGGGTAGGTGGTATTGTGCTCTAAGATGACCTTTCCTCTTACTGGTTGCAGCCTTTCTCATTTATGTAGACCCAGTGTATTTTTCTGATTCTCCCCAAGTTCCAGTGAATTCATGGTGGTATTCTTGTCTATAAATAGCTGCTAGTTATACTTTTGTAGGGAAAGTGATGCCAGGGGATTCCTATTCCACCATCTCACTGATGTCATTTGTCTCCATTAGCAAGTATACTAATGGGGTAAGGTAGGGTTTTTCAACTTAAAAACAAATATTTATGGAGAAATAATGTATCATAGTTAAAAAAAAGTTCAAAAAATCAATTAACCAAAGGAAAAACATAACATGCTCATGCATCAGCAGAATCAATGCTGTTAAAATGTCCATACTACCCAAAGTGATTTACAGACTCAATGCAATCCCCATCAAAATACCAACATCATTTTTCTCAGATCTAGAAGAAATAATTCTACGCTTTGTTTGGAAAATGAAAAGAACCTGAATAGCCAAAGCAACCTTAAGCAAAAGGAACAGATCTGGAGGTATTACCTTACCAGAAATTATGCTATACTACAAGGCTATAGTAACCATGGCACTGGCACAAAAATAGAGATATAGACCAATGAAATAGAATAGAGAATGTAGATATAAAACCATCCACATATTGCCATCTGATCTTTGACAAAGCAGACAAAAATATACACTGGGGAAAAGAATCCCTATTCAATAAATGGTGCTGGGAAAATTGGATAGCTACATGTAGAAGATTGAAACAGGATCCATACCTCTCACCACTTACTAAAATTAATTCAAGATGCAGAATGTTTTGGAAAAACTCTTCTAGATATAGGTGTAGACAAAGAATTTATGAGGAAGACCCCAATGACAGTCACAGTAATAACAAAAATAAATAAATGGGGCCTTATCTAATTAAAAAGCTTGTGCATATCCAAGGAAACAATCAACAGAGTGAATAGACAACCTACAGAATGGGAGGAAATATTCACCACTATACATCTGATAAAGGGCTAATAACCAGAATCTACAAATAGCTCCAGCAAATCAGCCAGAAAATCAAACAACCCCACTTAAAAGTGGGAAAAAGATATGAGCAGAAGCTTTTCAAAATAAGATAGACTAATGGCCAATAAACATATGAAAAAATACTCAATGTCACTAATCATCAGGGAAATGGAAATCAAAACCACACTGAGATATCACCTAACCCCAGTGAGAATGGCTTTTATCAAAAAGTGCCAAAACAATAGATGCTGGTGTGGATGCAAAGAGAAAGGATCACTTATACACCATTGGTGGGACTGCAAACTAGTACAATCCCTATGGAAAATAGTATGGAGATTCTTCAAGGAACTAAAAGTAGACTTACCATTTGATCCAGCAATCCCACTACTGGGTATTTACCCAAAGGAAAAAAAAAGACATTTTATCAAAAAGACATTTGCACTTGAATATTTATTGCTGCATAATTCACAATTGCCAAGATGTGGAATCAACCCAAGTGACCACCAATACATGAGTGGATTTATAAAATGTGGTACATGTATATCATGGAGTTCTACTTAGCCATAAAAAAGATAAATTAACTCCTTTTGTAACAATCTGGATGGAACCAGAGACTATTCTCGTTAGTGAAGTATCACAGGAATGGAAAACAAACAAACACCACATGTACTCACTATTAAATTGGAACTAACTGAACAGCATTCCTGTGCACAGATGGAACTAACTCAATGGAAATCACGCAGGTGGGAGGGGGAGAAGGGGATGGGTGAATCCTACCTAATGGGCACAGTGTACACTATCTGGGTAATGGGCACACTTATAACTTTGTCTCAAGGAGTACAAAAGCAATCAATGTAACCAAAACAGTTGTATCCCTGTATATTCTGAAATAAAAAAAAAAAAAGGAAAGAAAAATAAAACAGAGGAAATAGGTTGTTGAGCTATGTGTAGCCTACCATCTGTCATTAGGGTTTCATTGTACAAGAGCCCACTGAGAAAACAGCAGAGTATCACGGAAAGGGCTGATTAAAATCAGAGAAAGGATCTTGGCCATCTAATTAATAAGAGTTTCATAAGTTGTGGATATTCTCTGGTGGACATTTATGTGAAGCGTGAACATTTTTGTGGTCTCTGCAGAGACATTTATCAACTTACTTCCCTCTCAGACTTCGCTGTCACCAGTTTTTCAGTTTTGTTCTTTTCCAGTCCCTGGCTAACCAGCCAGTGTATATCATTAACTATGAATTGGTGCTGGTCTTTACCACAGGCCATCTCTATTTCATGTAAAGTAAGCAACCAACCTACTGGGAAGAGACCCCTTCACCCCTACTTTCTCTTTTCTTCATTGAAGCTCCTGGCAGAACATGTACAGATTCATTTATCACCCAGGTCTGCCCTGTTTCATTTTCTGTTAACTGATCCTTGGATACTTTCTGTGAGGCTGTAAACGGATGAATAACAGACAGGGAAGTTGCAGGAGTAAGCCTTGTGCAGTTTACCCATGCACTCTGAACCTGCTGGTGGACTGTATGCTATTTCCAGCTTACAGTGCAACAGCTACTGAAAATGTTTCAATTTTATGATTTGGAAAATTATATAACAACGTGTACCTAGCAGGCAGTTTAGATTGCATAGATACTTGGTTTCCCATGGTCAGGTATTCATGGAGCCCAGCAGCACACCAGGGAATACTTTTCATATAGAGTATAGTTGTCAGAGAAAGAGGGCAAAGACGACACAACACAACTCCAAGGTTCCCAGGGTCTGCATTATAGTTCTTCTATGGGGGCTTGCTAGAAGCTTGATTCAGCATCTCCCTACCACAGATCTTTTTGAAACAATTACGTCTATAGATCATAAGTCCCAAGTGACAGGGCAGCTTGCACTGCAGCCTGTACTTGCTATAAAGACTTTTTTTTTGCTCCAAGGCCGCACTCAAAACCATGAGGCTTTTAGTTAACCCAATAAACACCTTGAAATAGCAAGCTTAAATAAGTTATAATTATGCCTAAATCTAGATTATCACCACCACTGGATTTCTTTGTTTGTTAATGAGCAGGGAAAACTATGGCAGTTGCTTTTTATTTTACAAAAGAAATCCCATCATGCCACAGATCAATAGGTCCAGAAACTTCACAAATGTAGCAAGCCTCTGAATTTCTTGGGTAGTTATTGCCCACCTTCGGGTACACATGTATCTCTTCTTACTCATTAAGTACAAGGAGGAAAAGGCCATCAATAAAATGAACCAGTATAACATTTTGTAGGCAATCAGGAAAATGAAGCTCCCTTTGGAATACATCATGGGCAGAAAACATGAGGGTTGGCAAGTGACAAGATCATAATAGTATACTGTTTCCTCTAATATGTGAAGACAAATTGCTTCTAACTAACTTTGCTGATAGCAATAATGGAAAAATAATTTGTCGAGTCAATATCTATATACTAGGTGCCAACGGCTATGTTGTTTCAGTCCAAAAAAATACCACGTCTAGAAAGACAGCTGTAATTGATATCATTTTCTGATTGTTTGTGCTGATGTATACCAGAAGACATCTCATTTTTGCACCATTCAGACAAGAAAAAAGGAATGAATGCCACATTCCATGGGTAAGTGGACCATATTTTGAGAATTATTTAGCTAGAGCACCCAGTTGGTTACCAGAGTCATAGAACAAGGGCTATGGGTTCTCAAAGTATGATCCTCAAACAAGAGGCATCAGTATGACTTGGACACTTAGTTGTGCAAATCTGTGGGCTCCTGTCCAGACCTCCTGAAGCAGAGATTTGGGAAGCAGTGTCCAGCAATCTGTGCCTTAACAAGTCCTTCAGATGACACTTGTGAGTGCTAAAGTTTGAAAACCAATGTTCTATATACTCATTATACCTGTACCAAGTCTTAATTCATGGACAGAGTAAATCACCACAGAATGGATTTGAGCTTTTACTGGACTCATTGTAATAGGGATTGGAGTGAGTAGTCTATCTATCACCAGACCTCCATAAGTTCCCTCTTTGACTTGTAAAACATGTGAAAGAACCTAGGAATTAGCATCAGTTAATCTCAGTACCTAATTATATCTGGAGGGTCAGTGTGTGTCCATTTATGTGGTGCTAAAACATCTTGGGAAATGGCCACAGGGATCTCTGGAAAAGGCTCGACCCATGACCCATGACCCATGATTTAAAGTATGTTGCTCTGGTCACATTGTAGAGTCTCATTCTCTGTCAAGGGACTCTAGGTCCATAAATTGGCTTAGGTCTGGGTATTAGCTAAGAGATCACAATTCTCTACTCTAGTGAGCCAGGACTATTAACAGACCTAGGATTTTTTTGGCTGTATATGCAATGTAGTAACTGAATAAACCTTGCACCTGTTTGGGTGAGCAATTAACAATCACCACAGATCCTTACCCTATGGGTCAATATTCTGATTGTCACTCTGCCCTTGTGAATTTTTGTGGCAATTGTGTGTATTACCTGCTGATTTTTAAGTTCTACAACATGCCCTTTCCTATGTAGGAACTTATTATCATCATTAAAAACAGGGAACCCAATTCCAGTGAGGCATCCCCCACCGACATCTCTGACCTACAGAGTCAGCTACCACTGGTGTTGGTGCTCTCTTGCCAAGGCCTTTCTTAATGGTTTGGTGAAGGCTTTCACCAAACTGTGCTTCCATGAAGGCAAGGTTAGTGGGTGACTAAGCAGGTTCAAAGTAGTTGTACTCCAACACCCCATCTCCTTGAGCTTTGGTCTTCTTCTAGAGCACATCTAGTCCAACATTGAGTCTAGGCTTAAGTTATGCAGCTTAGATGTCTATTAATGTGATTCCTAGACACTCAAGTTAACATGTTGAATCATGAATCTTAGGTCATTATCCCCATCCTAATAAACTTGGCTTAATTAAGTCATATATATATCTATACACACACACACACACACACACACACACACACATAATGTGTGTGTGTGTGTGTATATATATATATATATATGTTTTCATTTTTGGTCTGACATCCCTAGAATCCACTCATATGAATGCTCTTCAGACTCCTGTCAAAACAAATTTGGTGAATATTTTCATTTTCTGGATCACATCTTATACTTCAAGTTGTGATCAAACTCTCCTTATGAACCTACAGGAAATAAGTAGTGGTCATGTGAAGAATCAGCATCTCCTGCTATGTAATTTCCTGAAATTTTTATGCAGGGAGAAGACTAGTCCATTTAAAAAAAAAAAAAAAAAAAAAGGAGAAGGGGTACCTTTGTTGGCAAAAGAGTTCCAGGAGTATTTGGTGGTTTAAATTTCACAGAATTATATGTGTCTGTTCAAATGCCTTGTCTCATAGCTTAGATTTTTTACTCCTTCTAGACCAGTGGCTTTATTTTAACATAATGCACATTCAATGCTTCCAATCAAGCCCCTGGCTAATATCTCAGCCATAATCATCCTGAGACACCAGCTGCCATGCAGGTGTGCTAATTTTTCATCCATTCAAAGCCTGAGTTGCCATTCAAGGCCTTTAATTTCTCCTTTTCTTTGTCTGGGGTCTCCTACATCATTATAATCACTTTTCTCATATAGCAATGAGGGGCCATAGGTGACCTCCCAATGTCTTGCTGTGCTTTTGCATTCCATAAGGTTCCACCATCAGTGTTAATATGAGTAATTGTGAATCCATTACATGCCATCAATTTCTAGGACAAGAAAGTAATTTGTGCTCTCCTTAAACATATGAGCAATGCAATACTAGAGTCCCATTCCTAGGGTCACTCTGGTCCAAATTACTTATTATTCAGAGTTTAAACAGAAAAGAATTGGCTTACTCTCACAAGGTAATTGATTCGAGTTTAATAAAAGTATTTTTAAATGAATGAGCAGGACTAGGAAAAATCAACAGCAATATGCCTGAAGGGCAAAGGAAGGCAGATGGAGACAGTGGTTACTGGAACCCAGAGGCAGAATCTCTGGCTGTGAGGGAGAGCCACTTTACAGCATCCATGGCCTTCATTAGAGGAATGTAATCACTCCATGGCAATCCAGCAGGGAGGCAGTAACTGAATATTCTCTTTTTGCTCTCCACTCCCCCGTCAGTGCTCTTCATTGGCTCATACCTACCAGAATCCAGAGTTCAAGGAGCCCACTGATATAGTCCATAAATTCATCCAACTCTTCTTGGTGGAGAAGAGTTGAGAATGGATCTGGAGGTAAAAATGAAAAATATCCAGCACATATTCCCATTTATTTAAGTTTTTTTTTTATAGTCTCTAGATAAAGTGTTATCCTACAAAAAAGGTCCTACATGTACCTTGTTGAATTTATTCCTGGTGCTTTTTTGGTATTGAAATTTCAAATTACATCTTTTTATTGCATTTCTAACTATTTGCTATTGGTATAAAGACTTACAACGGGCTGGGTATGGTGGTTTATGCCTGTAATCCCAGCACTTTGGGAAGCCAGAGTGGTAGGATCATTTGAGGCCAGGAGTTCGAGATCAGCCTGAGTAACATAGAGGGAACCTATTAAAAAAATAATAAAATTTTCAAAAAGGATTGCAATGGACATTAATGTTATGATTTCCTATCTGACAAACTTACTAAACTCTCTCATTAACTTCAATAGTTTGTAAATTCTTTTTGCATTATCTATTGATACTTTTCAACTGTAAATAATAATAATAAAGATTTTTTTTCCTCACTTTATAATCTTTGTAACTCCCCCCCTCCCATCTTGTTGGACTGCCTAAAACTTCTTAATATATGATATTGAAAATAAATGATGATACCACAATTCCTTATTTGGCTCCTAATTTAAAGTGCATATTTTAATATTTCCTTATTACACATAATGTGTGCTGTAAGTTTTTATAAAAACATCTTATCAGGTGTATTGGTCATTTTTAGCTATATAACAAATTACTTTAAAATTAGTAGCTTGAAGCAAAAATAAACATATATAATCACATATTAATTGTGGGTAATGAATTTGGTTGCACCTTAGGTATATGATTCTGGCTTGCTTGTGGGGGTTCTCTCATAAAATTGTAGTCAAAATATCAACCAAGGCTGCAGTCATCTGAAGGACTGACTTGAACTGCAGTATTGACTTCCAAAATGGCCCATTCATATGGCGGGCCAGTTGATACTGGTTGTTGGATGGACATTTCAGATCCTTTCCATGTGGATCTCCTTATAAAGTTGCTTATACACCCTTATCACATAGCAGCTGGCCCACCTCAGAGTGAGCAATCCAGGAGACAAGAAGGCAAAAGCCAAAACATCTTTAGGACAGCCTTGAGAGTCACACATTGTTATTTCCACAATATCTTATTGTGTACACAGATCAGCCCAATACAGTGTAAGAAGGGTTAAATACAATTTACGAGAGGTCATTTTTTGGACTCAGCTCCTGCACTACACCCAAACAGACCAGATCAATCCAGGCTAAAGTCACTCATGCTAGGTGCCACATAATCAAATAGAACTTAGGCCACTTTTCCAAAAGACAGGAGCTTCATAGTAACTAATCCCAAGGGACCAAGTTAACCAGAGCCAGCATGATAAGAGGGTCCTCTCTACTTTAACCCTATAAGGCAAGTAACTTTAAAATGACCATCTACTTTTTGCTCCTTATTTCTGCTTTCTTTAGCCATTTTCTGCCTGCAAAGCTCACTTGTTTTGCTGAGCTCATGGGAGTGCCTTTATATTTCACAGATGGGATGCTGTTTGATTCACGACTCACTAATAAAGCCAACTAGTTCTTTAAATGCAATTATTTGAAATTTCGTTCTTTAACAGAGGAAATTACACAAACGCACGAATACCAGGAGGTAAGGATTATTGTGGGACACCTTGGAGGCTAACTACCATATCAGGTTAGTATTTTTCTTCTATCATTTCTATTTTTCATATTAAGAGCTTTATCATAAAATGTTTCATTTTATTAATTTTTTTCAGCATTTATTGGGACAATTATTATGTTTTTTTGCTTTACTCTGTTAATGTGGTTAATTATTCTAATTATCTAATGATAAGCCTGTTTTGTATTTTGGGGTATATCCCAAAATTATCATTATATTTTTGCCAGATTAAGTTAACATTTTCTTTAGAATTGCATTAGTGAGACTGGCCAATAATTTTTGTAAATTCTGCAATCTTTTCTTGTTGTAGTATGAAGGCTATGATAGCCTAATTCAATGAGCTGGAAAGTACTGGCTTTTCTACCATTCTGTATAGAAGTTTGTGAATATTTAGAATTATTTTTTGAGTGTTTGCTAGAACTTGTAAGCAAAGCTATGTGGGCCAGTTATTTCTTGTATATGGTTATATTTAATTATCAATTGAATTTCTTTAATATTAAAAATATGTTCAGGTTTTCAATTTCTTTTTGAGTTTTTCTTTCTGGGAATTTTATGTAAGCTACCAATTTTATTCCCATAAAGTTTATCATGATGTTATTCCCATTACATTTCGTTCTCTAAACCATGCAATATGTCCCTTTTGTTCATTCCAGATATACTTCATTTGTAACTCTTCTCTTGATCAATCTTTTCAGAAGATCAACTGCTTAGCAGTATTTTCAAACAACTAATCTAGCTTTGTTAATTTTCTATTTTATTTTTTTCTGAAAATTTCCAACTTATGTCTATTTTAGTTTTCTTTGTGATATACTTACATTGTGGTCATTTATTTTACCTATGCATGAAATGAGTGTATATTCTTTGGTTGTTAGTTTCAATGTTCCAAAATTTACAGATTCAAAATTGTACTAACAATTTCACCTTTTATCTAAGTGACCATTAACTGAAAGAGATATGTTAAAAATATTTTACTATGTTAGTAAATTATCATTGTGATTCAGTCCATTTTTTTAATTTTATATTTGATACTTTATGAATATATTCTGGTAAATGATTGTTACAGTTTTTGATAGCATAAACTTTTCATTATTGTATAACTCCTCTCCCCCTTTTCAGCCTAGAATCAATCCACATAAAGGTGGAATATGGTCTCTTCAGACTGAAAAGACTCAAACCATTTTTCTCTTTATGTATCTCATCTGAGGAAATGACTTGAGGTTGTTCTTTAGCAAAATAATGGAGTAATCCAAGAAAAGGGAAGTTGTGGGACCTAAGAAACAATGGAACCACCCAGTCAAACAATAAAGGGAAGTCCCGGAATGAAATCTCTATAAAAAACCTAAAGGACAACCAGTTTGGACTGGAGAAGAGAATGAAGGACTGGGAATTTGGTGGCTGGAGAAAAAAGAAGTCTTTATAGTGTATAATCCGTATTTATAAGTTTAAAAGAAATTAGGTTGTAATTAAGACATGTAATGACATAAGGGGAAAAAAGCAATTATTAATAGATACTCCAAAGGGAAAAAAAAATTGGATGAGAAAGAATCTTCCCAAATATTAAGTAAAACAAAAAAGAGCATAGTTTTAAGTACTTGATAGTAGAAAGCATCTGTAGGACTAGATGCCTAGTGAAGAAAATATAATCTAATATGCTGCTTGGTCAAGTAGAATACAATATTTATTTGCTCATTAAAAATGACTGTGGCATATGGATGAGGGGAGAGGGGAGAGAAGCATTCATATTAGCACTGTAAAATATAGGGGATCAAAAGATAGTTGTTGAAGATATAGAGGTTTGGCTATATTTTTAAATTTATAATGTAAATGATAGAATATCTAAAATAATATAAATATGAAAAATTGGGAAGAAGAGAATATGTTGGCAGGTTCAGTGCTCATCATTCATATCATGGAATCAATTGCTATTTTATAAAGTTAATAAATCAATAATACAGATAGAAGTATATTTTCTGGAATTATGGAGACACACATTTACCTATGTAAAACTGACAAAGTTCCTCAAGAAAGTTCCATGTGTTTGTGGTCAGCTGCTCCATCTCACATTGAGGATAAAACTTAAACACTACCCTGTAAATAAAACTGTGGGTTACTTTGAAACTTTGCTATATCCTCCTGTGTTGTCTTTCAAAGACACACACACTTGTCAGAAATCTCACTCTTCAAGGAGAGACTTGCATGGGCTGACTGGGTGTTGATTGCGGAGGAACCAGCAAGGTCATGCTCATATGAAGGAGGGTGAATTTGTTGGCAATTCCAACCAAAAAGGCTTGATAAGTATCTGGGTGACACATGTCAACACCAGAACCAAAATGAACATTAAATAAAACAAAACAAAAAAATTTGGGAACTGATCAATTATCAGACAAAAGCCAAGTAGGAGCAAGTGAGCGTGTTCTGGGATGACTGCTTGAAGTCCAGAGGGTTTCTGATGGATTGCTTATGGGACAGTCATTGCTTGCTATGAGTATTGGGCTGGCATGAAAGCATAGCAGCAATTGGGACATGCTGGCTTTTGTCCCTTGATCTGTAAGCCCACGGCTTGCTAGTGGGCAGAACGGTGACAGAGTCTGAAGATAGTTTTCAGGTCGTACGGTAAAGCTAATCTTTTATGGTAATGTAAACCCATCAACCATGGGCTGACTACAGCTGTGACAGCCCCCAACCAGGTGAAGTAATTGTACTGTCTTGGTGACCATCAGCATGATATTAATACAACAGTTGATGGAAGCCACATTTCTGCTACATTAAGGCATCCAAATGTATTTTTAGAGCATGATTTTCTTATATCTTTAAGCATAGTATAATAACAGGTCACTTTACAGCCTTTAGCAATATGGTATCCTGCCCTATTGCCCTTATACTTCTTATGAGGGAATGCCTACCTTAAAATAGCCACAATGCATTCTTCCTACCCAGCCTCGAGAGAACAGTGTGATTTAATTAACATAGACACTACCCAGATGTCTACTCCTCTTAGTTTTCTGTAAAAAAGGGATTGAAATTTGTTCCACTAAAGAAGCAAAATCAACACACTCAGAGCCTGGGTGGAGGTATAGTAGCATTTCAGGGGCACAGGTGTCATAACTAGTTTAACTAAACAAAGCCATAATGTACATTTCAGAAAACTGCCAGGAAGGAAAATCAATTCTGTATTTGAGTTGAATTCAAATAAATCCAGAACAATGTATCTTAATTCTGCATATCTCTGCTAGGATTTCTATGAATTATTTGCAATGAACTTTTTATTTAAACTTATTTAGAGAGAGAGGCATATATTTGCCAATTTTCTAAAACTGAAAAGTCTATCCTTAGAAATTCACGGAAATATCAACTATCCTTAAATAAGACTAATGTTGACCTTCTATTTTTTGTTTTACATAGATAAAATTATGAAAATTTTAAGCTTTAATTATAAATTTATTCATTTTCTTTGGGAGATGGACCAAGTGAATTGGCACTAGTATATAAAGTCTAGTGTCAAATTAACCAATGGTAGTGAAGAAAACACACCAAATATTGTCATGTGTATATTTAGTGTTTCTATAAATTAATAGAACAGAAGATTGGTTTTTATGGGAAATCTGGAATTAAAAAAAATTGGGATTACTATTTGGTACTTAAAAACATTTTTTATCCTTTCAGAATCTTAGGCAAGATGCTAGTGTGTTGTCATAATATTTGAAAGACAAATGCAGATGAAAAGCTGACAAATTTACAATCTTATAAAGTTATTCTCAGTTTAAAGAATAGAATCAACAAAATACAGTTTTTGAGTAACAAATAAATTTATAGGACCTGAATTTTTTTTCCTTAAGACTTTGTTTATTTGCTACTTTAGTGTCAGTGTTAAACATTTTATCTTATTTCCCATTTAAAATATAAAATATGATAAATTTCTCTTTTTTTTTTTTTTTGAGACAGAGTCTCGCTTTGTTGCCCGGGCTAGAGTGAGTGCCGTGGCATCAGCCTAGCTCACAGCAACCTCAAACTCCTGGGCTTAAGCGATCCTACTGCCTCAGCCTCCCAAGTAGTTGGGACTGTAGGCATGTGCCACCATGCCCGGCTAATTTTTTCTATATATATACTTTTAGTTGGCCAGATAATTTCTTTCTATTTTTAGTAGAGACGGGGGTCTTGCTCTTGCTCAGGCTGGTCTCGAACTCCTGACCTCGAGCGATCCACCCGCCTCGGCCTCCCAGAGTGCTAGAATTACAGGCGTGAGCCACCGTGCCCGGCCGATAAATTTCTCTTAAAAGTTAAAGAATTAGAGGCAGTTATTCTAAATTATCAAACAAACTTGCAGACCATCAGGGCTGTAGCATCACACAACTCCAGCTGGAATCATTCACATAGAAAAACTGAGCATGGCAATATGGAATGTGGATGGAGCTCCCCAGTTCTGGGCAAAGCCCTACAGCCTTCATGAGGACCCTGAATGTTATGTTTCTTATCCTTTGTATCAAGTACACAAAGAGAAGGAATTGAAACCCTTCACTAGTTTTCTAATGTGCTCCAATACTTTCCTCCTTCTCTCTCTTTCTCTGTTTCTCTCTCTCTCCCATTGACACTTCAAGCAGCCTATCTTCTCCATACCCCTGAAGATGATCAGCCTCATTGTGCTGATGGGTTATTCTGTCCAAGGGAAGGTACAGCACAGAGCCATTTAGAGGAAATACCCTCTTATTCTGTTAAAATGAAAGAATGGGAACAATAACTATCAGGATTCTTCAATGGCCCTTCGTGGAGCATGGCCACATATCTACACTTGACATTATGGACATAGGGTATGATTTCTTAGTTTGAAAGGTGGTATGTAGCCATTCTTCGCCTTGATTAGGCTATGAGATTGCAGGTCGTAGCCTGTCTGTTGGTAAAGGGATTAAACCTCTATATAGTTTCAGGCCTATTCTAGTTTGTTAACAATTTACCAATGGAATCATCTTGCAAAGTACCTAACTTCATCTGTAAAATAAGGATAGCAATTTATTTCCTACCTAATATAGTGAGCTGGAACATATTACCTCTTGAATGGTCTTAGATCTTTTCTTGTTAATCTTGAGTTTAGTTCCCCCATGAAAATGCACACAAATACAAACACACATATATGTGTACATATATGTATACATAATCTCAGAAATTTCACAGTTGTGAATAAAACTTTCATAAATTGCTTTTTATCACAATGGCTTTGGATCCTTTCAACTTATGATGTAATAATCAGCAGCCAAAGGTTTCTCTCCATTCTTTACTTTCACTTGTTCAATTTCTCTGCTGCTTCTTGCTTTGTCCTACCTCCTGTTCCAACTACATGTTTTGTTGTTACTTTTTTGTCATATATCAATGTGGTTATGTTGCAAAGCTGTTAATGAGAAGTGTTTGGGTAAAGGATCTGGTAATAGAAAACTTTGAGGGAGAGGGTATAATACTCCATTTGAAGAGAATTCTCAATAAAAATTCTATCTTCACAGAATATATTTACTAGGGGTGAGTGATCACACACACAAAACCCCTTTGACTTCTCCCTCTGTGCTTTTAAATATGTAGCAAATCAATAGTGCTTGATAGAGAGATATTTGGAGATTTGAGAAAAAAATTGAAGCTGTAGTTTCAGGAACCAAAACAACAACAACAACAAAATGAGTCTCAAGCAGTTTTTCATCACTGAAATGAAAAACAAGCTCATGGAAAATTGACATTGATATCTAAAACTCTGATGTATTCATGGCTGTTTAGAAACGCAACTGTGATTGGCTATGTATCAGCAGTGTCTTTGGGATTACATCCACCAGATTTTAAATTTATAAGGAAAACACAGCAAAACGCAGCATTTCTCAGACATAGTGTGAACTACTAGCTTGTGGTAGTTCATATTTCAACATTAGATTGCACTACATTTCTTTTGATGTCACATTTTTGTGAAGCTGAGTTTTCATTGATTGCTGTGATACAAATAAATAGTACATGAAAATCAGTATGAATTTGGAAATTGAGGGTGGCAGCATCCAATTTGGTTCCAAGGATTGAGAAGTTCCTGTATACAAATCCACTTAACCTCCTAGTGATTTGGTAATTGTGCTTATTTAGAAATGAAATCAAAATGTTATTTTTTTCTTTTAACTTATGTGTATTGTCTCCCCCCCCAAAAGGCTACTAAATTGTTAAGATATAACTTATTCAGTATTTTCAGTTGTTATTATGTTGTATTGCTTTTGGCCTATTGAGCGTCATGAAAAAATTGCTGGAATACTAAGGATTCTGTGAACCAAGGATGTTTGGAAATCTCTGAATGACAAAATTTTGTTATTTTACACTGTTGAACAGTTTGAATCTGTTGATTTTTCTTTGAGAATGATCAAGAAAAGCAAAGCGACACTAAGAAATAATTTTGGTTTATTTGTGCATGTGTGTGATTCCCGACCCTGGCTAAATATTCCCCAGTTTCTACCCACCAACTAATTGAGACAGGCTCTATTTAACTAGGTAGCTGAGTAGCACGTACTGCCATCCACAACTCCTGCTTCTGGAGTGAGATGGATGAGGCTGTTCCATGGTAGGCTTTGGATAAAATCTCTCTAAGGGAGACTCCTCGTAATTTGGTTCTGAGAAGACCAATCATCCGGAGGTTTAAATGAGGAAACATTTCATGCTGTTTGATGAAGAAATTGATACACTTCAGTTTGGTATCTCATTCTTGGATCAATCCAAGAATGTGAAAATTATTCTCTTCCTGGTCCCTACCCCAAGGAATGTGAAAATTCCCTTGAATATCTGGGGCAGCAATGTCTAGCCAATTATCACTTAGCTTTCTCTCTACCCTCTTCAAAAAGTCTTTACTCTCCAGTGTGCAGCTGAGATTCCAGTTTTTTCCTAAATCCTTCCTTATTCCCCCAGATGCAATGAGTCAAGCCTTCCTTCGTGCATCCATTCATATCACTGTTCCTTTACTGTTTATGTGAGCTTTCTCCCTAGTTCATAAATGCCTTAAGAATAGGAATATTCTCAGTAAACTTTGTCAAGTTGTCCTGAGGAACCTCATAATTTTAGAAGTAGCCACAAATTTAATGATATTTTTTCTCTTTGGGAAAACAAATATCATTAACAAATTATGATTGTTGCCCATTGCAGAGCTTCTTAATCTTATGGGATGTATAGAAAATGATAATAATTCTATAAAATCCCTGGGTAAATGGATGAGGCCATGACGGACTGAGAGGCAGGCTGGCTTTGGTCACCCCAAAGTGGAGAAGACTATTTTAGCTCACTCGCAAACCACTCAGCATATTAGTTGGTGAGCTGAGTTTTATTGTACTTTGATTACACTTGATTATCTGTGTGTTGATTTTGCAGAAGAAAATTATAATACATAAATCTTGCAAAATTACCAAGAGATTTCTCTGTCCCCAAATCATTGAGCTTGCTGTTTAATGTTGTTATTGAAGAACTATGCAGATGTTTCCACTAAACCTGTTTCTCCCTGGGGCCTCTGCCCACAGCCGAACCTTCTGAATTGGAATGACTGAACACTGGTCTTTTGAGATTCCATTACCATAATCATTTCTCACTCATGAAGTAGTTGCTGGAATAAGATCTGCAGCACAATCCAGGCACACAGATGAATGGGCCTGACCAATCCAGGCTATGAAGTGTAGGAAGCCATGAGACTGCCGTGGTCTGGATCACGTCATGTCACTGCACTGTTTACAACACTCCTGTGCCTGCCCGTAAGATTTAGAATAAAGTACAAATTCCTCACCACGGTTTCTTCGATTGCATGCTGTATATTGCTTATTTCTCTAACCTCATTCAATCATTCTACAAATACTCATTGCATACCTACCATATTCCAAACATTTGGGATACATATGTGAGCAAAATTAAGATCTTTGCCCTCTTGGTGTTAACGTCTTAATGTAAGGAGAAGATAGACAAACTATAAAATAAATTTTATAATACATAGAATATTAGAGGTGATTGGGCACTGGAAAAAAGAAGAAGCTGGGAGGTTAAACGGGATTGAAAGTACCAGCAGGAATGGGGTCAGTAATTCTTTTCTGTAGAGGGCCAGATAATATTGTAGACTTTGTAGGCCATGCAGTCTCTTTGCAACTACCCAGTTCTGTAAACGCAGCCATAGACAAAACATTAATGAATGGGTGTGGCTGTGCTCCAATAAAACTTTATTTACAAAAATGGGTGGCTATCCTGATCTGGCCCAGGAGCTATAAATTATGGACTCTTGGATTACAGTATTAAATTCTCATTGGAGAATGCTTCATCGAGCAGGTACAGTTGAAAAACGACATGAAAAGACTTTTTACATGTCCAACATACACTCAGCACTATGTGCTAGAGTAGTATCTAGCACATAGTAGATATTCAATGAATTAATTAAATGAATTAAGTAGATACTCAATATATATTTGTTAAATTAATGAGAGTGAATGTCATTTCTAAAGAGTGAAGCCAACATTTAGTTCCAGAAAATCATTACCATGAAAGATTGA
This sequence comes from Varecia variegata, assembly GCA_028533085.1. Classification (NCBI taxonomy): domain Eukaryota; kingdom Metazoa; phylum Chordata; class Mammalia; order Primates; family Lemuridae; genus Varecia; species Varecia variegata. The sequence goes on from CM052439.1 coordinate 74,918,438, forward strand.
GGCATTTGTTATCAGACCTAAGTTTTCATGAGAAGCTAGAACTTCAAACTTTTATGTGAAACCTCTCAATTTTAAATGACTGTAACTAATTAAAAAATACAAAAACCCATTGCATGTTGGACAAGTATGTCTGCAAGCTAGTTATCTGGGACTTTTACTATATATAATCATGGGGCAAACCAGTTGGTGTTTTTGAGTCTGTTTTCTACACTGTGCAGTATGAAAGGTGGCTTAGATGACTTGTTAAGGTCAATGACTACTTAGCAGCAGTACCAGGGCACTTCTTCTGACCTCACACCCTTATTCTCTGTCTATAAGAACTACACGTATTAAAACCATTTTTCCTACAGGAGCAATATGCTCTCCTAGGGGAAGTATTCACAGACTTTACGCATAAGCTTTTGGAATCTATATCAGTTTATGAATTGTTTTTTTAGTTACATCTTTTTAGCAGGTTTTCCTCTATGGGGGTAGAGTTCTCAAATCTTTGGATCTACATAGCATAATTTTCAACTAAATTAAAATTCAGAAAAGATTATATTTCATTGACTCAACAGTGTATGTCTGAGTACTGTGCCTAACCCATGGTAGATGTTTAATAAATGGGTATTGTTTGAATGAATGAATGAAATATGTATTAATTATGATATTTGAAACATGGGTACAACTGAAATAAAAACATTTGAGTAACTGTATTATCAGAGAAACAATTTTACTCAAGCCATGAATGCTGAAAGTCTAATATATTAATGCAAATTCAATATATAGATAATTATTGAATCTGTAATTCATGGAAAACTTGAATGACCTAAGGGTCCCAACTTTGAATGTGCTATAGAATACTAATTATAAATAATATTTATTGCACTTTTGATATGTGATGAATATTAAGCATTTTCTATTTTTTATTAGGGCCTACCTTACGAGGAAGATAATTTTATTATCTTCATTTTGTGGGTCGAATAACTGAGACACAGAGAATCTATATTCTTGGTCCACAGTCACACAGGCAGTAACGGGCATAGCCAGGGTTTGACCTCCAAAGCAGCCTCTCTTGAACTACTAAGACTACTGACATGTTAGCTACAGTGATGATAAAAGCACAACTCTAGGAGTTATTTCTTCAACCATACTATTGAAATAAGCTATTCTCTCATGTTACCTTTTTCCCTTTTAAAATCATGGTGCCATTGGACAAAATCAGTCAGTTGGAGGGCTTACTTGGATGTTAAATGGTTAATAGAAGTCACAGCATAAATGGCAACATCCTCTATTCTGCTCACTGTTTCCCATTTCTAACATTTCCACGTTTTTAATTCTCTCAGATCATTTACATATCAGTGTGTGTATTACTGTAGTGGTTTGCTCTAAAATTATCTGAGCTCTAAATATTCCCTAAAAGCTATTCCATGTCATTGTGATTGGCCTTATTTCATAGTACACCTGATGGGTAAGATTCATTTTCTCTGTCAGTGATTTCAGCTGTCAACCCCTAAAACAGTAACACTGGAAAACTGGTATGAATATTGTTTTTGTCAAAGCAAGGGCACTTCAGAAGTGAATAAATCTAGAACAGCCGACACTGCAGTCTCTTGAGCACTTTATTTGTTATAAATACAAGTCAATACCACAAGATGGCACCTTTTTACTTTCAACATCTACGATTACAAACAATTATCTTCATAAAATGGTCTCAGCTTTTTAACGTGTTGTTTCAGATATTATTGAAACCTTAAAAAAGCAAGACTTGCTACAAACAGGATTGGTGTTTGAGATGTATATTAAATGAGGTCAGATAATTAAATTCAAAAAAAGAATTTATAAATATTCAGATAAGAAAATTGAAATTACAAAAGCAGATTTTGTCATCATTAAACTGAATTACAACTGTGTGTGGTTAATGCTCTATCTACATGGCTAAGTTTTTGTTAAAATACAGTTTTAGTAATCAAATAATCTACCTCATTCCCCAATATAACCACCAATTTCATTTGTACACCCTACCACTCAGTACGCATTTCATTCAGAACCCACCTGGCTTTCTTCTAGTCCAGCAGTTACACACACTCTATCATTTTCAGTAGATGCAATCCATGAAGTGCCATTATCCCCTGGCTATAAAACAAAATACAATATTTAAAGGTAAAAACTCAGAGAATTTCTGAAATGGTAACCCATTCTCTCTGTGTTCATGAAAATAGGCAATCCAATTTGATAGTCTTTAAACCAATGTAAACTCTAGAAAACTCAGTGTTGAAGTATGGGAAGAATAAAACTTTGCACTAATATAGTGCGTAACAATGCAGTGTCAGACTCGTCCTTTTCAGTAAATGCCTTGATTGGACTTTCCTCTGGATTGTCATTCTGCTGCTGAAGATCAAGTTTACTCAAGTCTGTGGGAATTCTCTCATGTTTTCTTCCTCCCAGTTCCAAACAGGAAGAGAAGGGTTTTCAGGTCCCTTGGGAAAACCAAAAAAATAAAGCACTCACACCCACAAACAACTTGAAAACAAGATGGCAGACCGAATAATCCTTGACTCCGTGTCCAAGTGAAGTTGAGGCAACATTACTTTTGCAATATTTGTATTCTGCCCAATATATCAGATCATGAGATTCCTCAAAAAACTGAGAAGTCTGAGAGCTACAAAAGAGAAAGCGGTTAAGGCAGTTGATGTCTACATTTGGATTTCTTTTTCAGGTTACATGTCTAAGTCTCCATCGTAGGCTAAGGTCAGAGGCTTCTGTTGGGGAGGTGTGCTTTGATGTGGTTTTGGCTTCTTGCTGCAAAGGGAAAAGAATTCTTCAGGTAAAGAAATTCACAGGACTCTGTTTCATCTACCAAAGACAATTTTGGGTATAGAGATTCAAGTGGTAAAATGACAAAATGTTCATTTCTCTGTATGTGTGGGTTGCTTTTTTTGAATATTGTATACTCTAACACTCTTTAAGGAGAAGCTATCATTTTTAAAAATTTTAAAAATGGTTTAGTGGAATCAAGGAACTTGGTAGATGGGCTAATTTTCCTCTCGTTTGTTTCTCTTACACAGCAACATGGACCTTTGCTGTCCTCTAATTTCTAAGCTACTGTGACCTCCCCATCGCAGATGGTTAACATTGTCAGCAGCTGGAGCAGTCAGGCCTTCCTCTGCTCTTGCTTTGAAGTAAACACGCCTCTGCTCTGGCCTGAAATCTAACATTTAGCTGCCAAGGTGCCAGAGTCTTATCAGGAGAATCTCACCAATTCTACCCTGTGCAAAGCCATTCTCGCCTGGTCTCCACTTTACCTGACGTCCACAACTTTGCCAGGTCAGAGAGGGCTGCTTTTCCGCCCCATGGAGAGACAAGCTGAAGTTGAATAACGTTCCCAAATCTCACAGGGATGCCCCAGATTGGGGGCAAAACACCCTGCATTGCATTTCTTGTTCCTTAGTGTGAGTGAATCTCAATTTGTATCTACAAATACTTACAGCTTGACTTCTGCCACGCACGCCCCTCAGCCCCCCACACGTGCCCTTCCCTCCTCAGGGTCTGCTCTGTTTGGGGTTGTCTCCCGAGTGGGGAGCCATCGCTCTCCCTACTGCTAGGATTACAGGCGTGAGCCACCGCGCCCGGCCCCCATCGCTCTCCCTATCTCCAAACTTCTGTGCTTTTATTTTATAGCAGCATCTACGGCTGAATGCATGCATATACTAAGTGCCAAGATCTGTGCCGAGCATTGTACATAAAATCTCTCAAAATATCTTAGAACAGTCCTTACAGGGGGGCATTAGGATTATTGCTAGTTTACAGAGAAGGACTAGAGAGGCTGTTCACATACTTCCCTCAGGTCACTAAGTGAGTGGCAGAGCCTGGATTCTAAGGAAATCTGACACGCAAACCCAAGCTTCTAACCTCTTCCCACACTCTCCCTATATATATGCCATTCATTGGGTGATTGGTAGAAATGACTTTTTTTGTCTGTATATATGAATAAATTTTTATATTCTGAGTTAATTCAAATTAAAAACAAACATCTTAATGTGTACAATTCAGTGGCACGTGGTATAGTCACAATGTTGTGCGCCTTCAGCACTATGGGGCTCCAGACCATCTTCATCACCCCCAAAGGCAACTCCGGATGCGCCAAGCAGTCTCTCCCCATTCCCTGCCTCTCTCAGCCCCTGGAAACCACTAAGCAACTTTCTGCCTCTGTAGATTTGCCTCTTCCGGATACCGCACGTAAATGGAATCATACCACATGTGGCCTTCTGTGTCTGGCTTCTTCAGCTTAGTGGCTAAAATGGTGACTTTTATGTTATGTGAATTTTACTGTAATTAAAAAAATTTGATAAAATTAAAATGGTTGTAGGGAGAACTTCCTAGTTTAAAATGTTTAAGTTCTAATTGAAGGAATAAAATTATTTTTTTGGTTTGATGTTTGAAGCAAATCATGGAAGCCAAAGAGATAAATTAAAAATGATTTTTTAAAAAGCCACTAAAAGGAACCACAGCTCTTCTTGGTGCCCCCGACTCTGGCACCTGGCATGAGATGGGTGTTCACTGAGGATTTGCTGGGTGCTAAGCATGGCTGCAGGCAGACGCCCTCCAACCAGAGAAGCTGAGCAGAGGCAAAACAACATGATTTAGAATCCTGTGTGAGGGAGACTCAGCCTTCGATTTCCTCCTTTCTAGGTCTTTTCCAATTCTCAAAAGGGCATTGCATAATTATCTGCATAACATCCAATCCAGTGTTCTCTGTATTAACCTATAGGTATATTCCAGGGGCTCTAATTATATTGAGGGGCCCAGGCTCTAGCTTGAAACGGGGTCCTGAGCATGCTCATCATACAAACAAGAGGCTGGGACACCTGAAAGTGACAGCTTGTGTATCCACCCTGGGGGTGGTAGTGGTGAGGGTGGGGGTTGTCCTAATGGCAAAAAAGAGTACAAGGAAGTTTATCTGAAATGACAGTAGGGGTCTTGCTCCTCCTACCTCTCCTGGATTTTTTTTTTTTTTTTAGTTGGGGACAGGAACAAGAGAAGAAGAGAGAGGGAAGAAATGTAAGAGCTTTCAAGCACAGTTTTCGGCCATCTGCCTTTAATTGGCATTTGCTAAAAGCTATACTGGTCAAAGCTTGGGGGTGGGGGGCAAGGGCAATATCACAACCTAAACATTTGTATCCCCATAATATGCTGAAATTAAATGAATGAATGAATGAATGAATGAATGAATAAAAAGAAATGAGGGAGTCGTGGGGATTGGGGAGTTGAGAACTGGGAGTCAGGGCAGAGGATAGAGATGGCTGGATCTTTATAAAGAGCCAATGCTATCACCTGGGAGACAAGTAAATGTGGCCAGCTTCTGTGAGCTGGGCGTGGAAAATTCTACTCCAAATATACACAGATAAGTTTATACCAGTTTGCACGTATGGAATTATGGGCATTCTGTCCACCTCTGGAAAGAAAAGGGGGCCCCTCCTGGCTAGGCTGTGGGCCTTTCTGGGCCATGGGGTGTGTTGGGGGTCACTGGGATTAGGACCTCATCTATTATGCATTTCTTCATATTGTACAATCTCTCAATTGACAGATGTCAAAATCACAAGTATGAATGTGTGAGATCTGAGAAGTATTATGGTTTGGAAGAGATTAACAGTCTCACAAATGTCACTGAATATGGCGGTAGTTTGCCCGGTAGCTGTGGCTTTACAGAGTTCCCCGGCCAGTTAAAAAGAGCCCCAGGAGGTGAACCTGAGGGGCAGGACTGTCCTGGCCAAGGCCAGCAACCAGGGGGCCGTTTTTAGAGCCTCCAGCTCCCTTTCCTTTCTCCCTTACTGGTATCCATTCTTTCTTTAGGAAATACATTTGTTTTTCATTTTTATTCCCCCTCAACTCTGGTATCAGGAAAGGTACGAGCACCTCCTCACTCACTAAATCAGGACCCGTAAATGCCTGGCACATAGGCCACCACCACCACCAGTCATCCTGTGCCCACGTGGACACCTCTAATCCATCACACGATTCACTCCCGTTGAGCCGAGGCGTAGCCTCATCACTCTTCCTAATGGAGCCCTCCTGACAGCCACCGTGGCCGTTAAGTTGGCACGAAGGAGAAAACCATTTTGCGACCCTGGCCATAAGAGATCCTTGACTGACGCATTCCAAAGTGACCTCTTTTAGGGTCATTTGCATTTTAGCAAACGAGAAAAATGTACTAAGCCAGAAAAGTGAGCTTATTGTGGGCAGACAGGGAAGGTGCTGGCACTTCTCAGCACTCTTGAATTCAAGCCACAAGGATTCATCCCTAGGCTAGTAGAGATTAAATAGTTTGATGAAAGCAACGGACCGTCTTTTGTTTTGGCAGCTACTTGTGAGAGGCAAGCCTTTGGAAGTGGAAGTACCACTCTCAAATCTGGGAAGGATGAGAATCCATTATGAAATTGTGCTGGGCAAGGCAGAGCTGGCATCGTTATCTGGAGTAACTTCCAGGTGCTGCGTCCAGGTGACCTACAAGCTCACCCAGTGGTTATCCCCACTGCACTGCTCCATGGATATTTATCGCCAAGAGAACTAGGGTGTCAGTAATGCTTAAAACTCCAAACTCTAATGTTCAAAGGACTGCATCTGAAAGAAGTCATCTTTAGAAGGACGATTTTTTGATATTTTCTAAAAAGCATTTCCAAGTTTTAGTATAAATTACTTTCCTCTGAAGTATACACCCAAGACCTGATGTATTATAGCAGTTCTCTTGTCCTAAGCTTTTTATTTTAAGGGGAAGTATAAAAATCTCCAAAACAGTCATCCTCTAACTCTCCTGGAAGCTGTTTAATAGAATTAGATGCTGTGAAAATATCTATTTGGGTTTCTTTAGGCAGCTCATATGTAACAGCAAATGGTATGTGTTTTGATATCAATAGATCTGTTCCCAGGTCTATAGTTTACTTCACTTGTGAAATAAGAAGCCTCTAAAAAAATGCGAAAGTGGTAGACATTCCACTAAGTCTAAAGAGTTTTTAGGATACTATTAATAAAGAGAAAGAAACTACGGAAACTCAAAGACCAGTAGAAAGAGCATGTGCTCTGGGATAGGCAAGCCTGGGGTTGATTCTAACAGAAAAACTATTTAATTTCTCTGAGGGGAATGGGAAAATGGGAATGATAATAGTAATACCTCATTAGATTATTATGGGAATTGAAAAAGGCAATGTATATAAAATACTTTATGTTTGACATATAAATATTAGATTTTTTTCCTAGACTTTTTCTAAAAATCATGGGCAATAAATCAGTTTTTACTAATCTACTCATTTATTCATCCACTTATTTATTTGTTCAATAAATATTTATCAAATTTATGTTCTAAAAATTCAATAAAGCACAGTAATTATCTCTCCCCACCCAAAGTCTTTGGGGTTTGGGAGAGAAAAAGGATATTGACAAATAACTACACCACCAGCATGGAGTAAGTGCCACAAGAAAGGAGACATTAACAAGTTATTCCAGACTGTTTGGCAAGGAAAATGTTGGGATTTGAGTTTGACTTGGAGGATCTGGTACAGTACCAACAGCTAGCAATGAAAAGTTCATTCTAGATGAATGGAATATAAGAAGTAAACCTTAGAAGCACAAGCCTCCTTGAGAAATTGAATGGGTAGCATCCTAAGTGCCATAAGATAAAGTTATTATTCTTAAAAAACTATCCCTCAAAAAGAGGCTGTAGCCTCATATTCAACCCCTATAAAATCTTTTGTCTTATGAGTGGCTACCTTTGTTATACAAAAAACTTTTTCTTTAAATGGAGACCATAAATATACACACAGGACAAATAAAATGGCCATCTTTCCTAATATATGTGGATAGGTACTAGGGTGTTAGGATGAAACCTCTGGAACAAGAGCACAAACAGATTCAAAGAGGTGCTGTATCGCAAAGGACTTGGGTGGGAATGAATATGGCAAACCGGAAACTGGATTTGATTGTGGAAAAGGAAGATTGAAGCAGTGACAAAGTGATTGACCTGAAAGAGAGATTCGGTTGTCAAATAAAACTGTGTTGTGAATATGAAATTAGAGAAAATGAGTATTTTATAATGAAATCTTGTATTAATATCTAAAATAGGATTAATGATGGGACTGTATAATTAAGCACATTGATTAAATATTAAAGTATAAAATTTACTAATTTATCTAAATCAAAAAAGCTTATTAAAAAAGTTATTTTTTTTTAATTTTCCACAATGAGAGAATGAAGACAGATATATCTGGGCCTATACAACTTGCCAGATTGTCCAGGGTGTAGGGACTGAGTAGAAGATGAAGTTGAAAGCATTGTTTGGGCTTCAATTGTGGAAGACTTGACTGGTTAAACAATCAGAACAGACTTAGTTTTGCTGTCAGTGGGAAGCCACTCCTTGTGCATGAATAGGAGAAGGGCTGATCGTCTGGAGCTAAGTTTTAGGAAAGATTAATCTAGTTGTAGACTGCAGAGGGGAGCATGTGTAACAAATTCAGTTACAGAGCTATTGTGCTTGTCCCAAGGAGGGATTATTAAGGTCAGGCATTGAGGATGAAAAGAATAGTTATGAGAAATACTTTGCATAAATATTTATGTAATTTAACCACTGAAAAATAAGGGGAAATTCCATTGATTTATAATTTAAAAATTCTCTAGAAAATTGTTTGTTACCAGAATTAAGTGACGCATCTAATTAATCCCCAGAACCTAGAGTCATACAGAAAAAGACCTTAATAAATATTTGTTGTTGAAGGAATGGATTCAGGGTAACACATTTTTAGGTTGGAGGGAATGGAGAAAAGTAAAAAGGTAAAATTTATGTGTCACTACATGTTAATTTTTAGTCTTTTAGCTATTTGAGGGAAGAGGGAACCCTAGAATCTAGATTTGGGGATGTGACTATTAACAGCTAGAATTCATCCAAGCTTTTACAGACCAATAGACTATCTGATTACCCTACACTGTGTTGGCCCAACAATTGCTTTGAGAGCAGTTTCCTATCTGCTGAAGCTTCCTGTCTTCTGTTGTGATATAAGGACTCCCCCCCCCCCTTTTAAATCTTTTCTGGTAGTGAATGTTTCCTATCGCTCTGAACCTCATACAAAGCTTTCAACTTCACATGTGCTCATTAAGACTGGATCTAGGCAACACTTGCCAAACTTATCAATTCGGACATAAAATTAGTCAAATCATTTGACCATAGGGTGAATGACTAACTGAAGCTATTACTTTTCACTACAACACTGTGGAAATGTTAGTGGGATAGAAATCCAATTTCTACAGATTCTATTTCTAGCACTATAGGTGGTAGAAAGAATTAAAGTCATTTTATTTTCTTTACTGACATTCACTGACCAAGAGCAAAGACTTAGAAACATGTGTAGCCTTGGAAACAGAATTTTCCAATTTTCTAAATATACAAAGGCCAGATTTGAATCAAGATTAAACCTTGTGTAAAAATTCTCAGAGAAATAGTCTATGAGACAGATGATGAATATAAATATCTTGATTTGGAGAAAAAAAGTGAAGTAATACTTTAATCTTATGAAAATAAAAAAAAAAACTTTGAAACTTCTGCTTAGAAAACTAATAAGATATTCTTAGCATACTTGAAAACATTGAAATGTACATTGGACTCTTAAACAACATGGGTTTGAAGTCCGGGTCTACTTATATTCAAATTTTCTTCTGCCTCTGCCACTCCTAAGATAGCAAGACCAACCCCTCTTCTTCCTCCTCATCCTCAGACTACTCAATGTGAAGATGAGGAGGAGAAAGACCTTTCTGATGATCCACTTCCACTTAATGAATAGTAAATATATTTTCTATTCCTTATTTTCTCATTAACATTTTCTCTAGCTTATTTTATTGTAAGAATACAGCAGATAATATATATGATATACAAATATGTTGACTATTTATGATATTGGTAAGGCTTCTGGTCCACAGTAGGCTATTAGGGGTTAAGTTTTTAGGGAATCAAAAGTTATACATGGATTTTCAACTGCACGGGGAGTTGGTGCCCCAATTCCAGCATTGCTCAAGGGTCAATTGTATTTACTTCTGTCTGCTTTCAAGAGCTTCTCACCAACTCACATATATTCTGGACAATAAACTATTGTTTTATGAGAATAATAAATTTTCAGAGACTAGTCACTTACAAAATTAGGGTTCTTAGAATTGACAGTCAGTTAAATTTTCTTTCATAGCTGGTTAATGTAGATAAACACTTGGCTCTACTATTTAAAATGCGCTAACAGGTTGATTGAACCAACTGGTCAGTTTAACCTAAGTAGTCAAAATTTAAGAACAAAATTTAAGAACTAGAATTATCTAAAGTAGTGTTCACAGCCTCGGCTAAAGATTAGAATTACCTGGGGAGCTTTTAAACATCCAGGTGACCTGGTCACACCCAAGACTAATTAAATCAGAATCTCTGGGAGAGGGGCTCAAGCATCAGTCCGTAGGTGATGTCCATGTGTAGTCAAGACTGAAAACTACTGATCCAAATCAAAATACTAATATGGAAAAATCCTGACTAATGATTTTTCTTTTATACTTTCTGATATTACTCAAAAACAAAATTTATAAAATGTTATTTCAAATAGGAACAATATAGATAATGATCCCCTATTTTAACTATTCAGCCGTTCTACAGTTGGAGATTATTTGTGGCTTTAAGGGTCCTATTATAATGCCCAGTGATCCTAACATACATCTTCTTTTAGTATATAATGCTACCCATAAAAATATGGAATATAAACTTTTTACCAATTACTACTTACCAAACAAGGTAGGAAGTAAATACTAGGAAAATCAGGATTAGAAAACCGCCACCTGAAACGCCATAAACCCAAATTTTTACTCGGCCATCTGTTTAAAATAGAGATAACATAACAAGCTTAGCATACAAAAGTCTGCAGCATTTGGAGAGATAGGGTAACATAATATCTGACAACCCCAAGCTGACCATTAGTTGTGGAATGGAAATGAACACCAGCACCTTAGTAAACTGTGCACATGACTGCAGAAGTTAGCAGTGTTCTAACATACTCTGTAGATTTCCAGATATAATCAAGAATTGACAAAGTTCTCTCTTGGAACATCATAGGAATATGGGTTTCCTACTACAATTTATGTCTGTGAAAAAACAAACTCTAAATTATATTACATGGCACCACTTTTCATGGACTTTTACAGATATAAACAATTTGCATTACTATTTGATTTTTAGAAATTGACTCTCAAAAACATTAGGTTGTAAATGCATGGCACTAGAACACTTATTTTGTTTTGTGTTTTATTTTGAAATGTTTTATTTTTTTCTAAACTCTGATGCTTGCATAAGTCATAAGCATATGTGGAAATACCCATTGCTGGCACCTATTAAATATTAAAAGAGAAAAAAACAGGTGAAAATGTAAAATATAAGATAGTCAAATTTGTTCGCAATGCCAAACAAACATTGGTCATTATTATTTCATAAAATTGAATCAATTGGAAGTCTATTTTGAACTTATTTTAAGGTATTTATAGTCTTATACATGTAATACAAAAATATTGCAAAATATTTTGAGAACAACAAAAAGGGCCATAGATAATTATAATTAAGAGAGACAACTCTGCATACAAAGACAACTACTATGATCATTTTTAGTAGCTTTGCTTCCAGAATGATGTTGGGTGAACAAAAACGACATGACAAACAGGTTAATCAATTCACCACATTACTGTAAAATTATGACCATATGTGAACAAGTACAGATTGTTTTGGATTTGATATCTGCTAAAATTAAGAAAAATAGATTACTCAAATATTATAATTTATTTTTGGACTTTTACTTTATGTAAGATATAGCTTGAGTGCATGTATGATTTTTCTATATATGATAGAAACTTGAGCTGTTTCTGGCAATCTAATTTTTTGTGCTCTACTTCATGTGAGCATATAGCTAAATAATCTTAGAATTGGACCAACAAAGGCAATGCCTCAGTATCCCACAGGAATTACATTTCTTTCTGAAAGAAACACACAGAGATTCATTACACGACGTGAATATAATTAACTGCAGGTCCAAAATACACATATCAGTATCTTATTCTAAAAGCTTCCATGGGATAAAAAACATTCAAAATCGATTGTAAACAACACTTGTTTTGAATAAAATCACAATTACTTTCAATTATGTTATGACTACCTATTATAGTTTTTGCTTACAAGACACTTTCAAGCCTCAATCAGATTTTAGAATGAGGTTCAAAATAGTAATGATATTTTTCTACCGTCATAAATTTTTTACCAAAGCTTTGATTCTGATTCTAATCTTTTTGAAACACTAATGATGAAACTCCCTGTTCTGAGTTTTTACATTGGCATAAAATGAAAAAAAAAAAAAAGTCTTTCCTGAGTGAGAACACACTTTATGTCTCATCGCCCATCAAATCTCTTAGAATTGATGCATTGGGAAGATCCAGTGCTTTTAAATCTCCAGCGTAGAGGCACATGGTGGTCCACAACCTTTAAGTCATGTTACTTAAAAAATAATTAACATACATTTTATAATCACTTACAGGATTGGAAAACTTCAGACTATTAAAAAAGATACGTAGTGAAAAATATCTTCCCTCCACTCTCTCTCATCTCCCTCCCCAGGAGCTGTCACTATTACCAGTCTCCTTGTGACTCTTTTCAGTTTTTCTTTGCATAGGCAAGCATCTAAGCACACACACACAAATTCATACCCTTTCTTAAAAAGACACAAATGGTACATGGCGTTCACTTTGGTTTGTATTTTTTCACTCACTTAAGAATATAGGTTGGAAATACTTTCATGCTACTTCATAAAAGCAGGCCTACCTCTTGTAAGTATCCCTATGAGATACCATTTGCACAGTTGTACCATACTTTTTTTTTACCATTATTATTTTTATGGGCATTTAGGTTGTTTCCACTCATTTGCTATAACAAGCAATCATGTAATAAATATCATCTACATACTTCTTTTATAATAGTATATGTGCATATAACTGCATGATGAATTCCTAGGAGAAAAATTTATAGGTAAAATACATTAGGATAGCCTAATTTTGAGAGGTTGCATTTCTCCTCAGACTAAATATATATTTGCATATGTACACAAATATACATATATGTATACAATATTATATGTGAGTATACATATGTGTGTATACACATGTGTATATATCTACACAGACACACACATGATATTGTTGGTGCTTTTGTTAGAGCCCCAAAGTCCATCTATGGATTAAATGTTGAGAGATTCACTTGTGGATTTGAAGACTCATTGCCCTGGGCCTCACCTTAATTCTCTTTCTGAAATAGGGTCCACAGGCAATGGGTGAACCTGGCTCCATTTCATAGTATGTGTCCCTCAAATTTAAATCTACTTCTAATTTAGTCATAAAACAAATGAGTTGTTTTTAAACACCTTCAGCATTTTCAGACACACAGGGAATCAAAAGTCAAATAAAAGACGGTGGTCATTCATAGAAGTCAGCTGAGGAGTATAAATCTTGTTTCTCCAATAAGATCTAGGTTCCTCTGGGCCTGGGCTCTGGGTTTTGCTTCATTTTTAAACACGCCATCAAGGCACTTCTGGGACAGCCAAGGCCTAGGGTCTGGAAGGAAAGTTTCCAAGGTATATTTGCCTGAGGTTTGCCTCTTCACCTCCCAGGCACCATCAGTTATGTTGCTTTGCTCAGTCATTTGCAGCATTCTGTTTCCTAGAGGAGGTGTGTGTGCTAGGTACAGACTCTTGCTTTCTCCTGCCCACTTCACAGCGTGGGAAGCAGGGACCAGTGGTAGGTAAAGGCCTTAATGACCTGCCTTTAAAACCTTCCTCTGTCACTTGCTGGTCATGTGGCCCTGGTAAAATTAATTTGCAATGCCATTTTCAGTTTCCTAATCTCTCAAATGGATGATAACATCTAATTAGGTTGCAAGAATGTAATGAGATGATTCATGCAACACAACCAGCCAGCACAGAAACACAAGTTACACAGAAAGCATCTAATAAATATTCATCCCTGTCCTTTATAAGCACCAATTTCTGAGCCCTACAGGCCTAACACCCTGCAATACTTATGACAATCCTTCAAGTGCCACTAGATTGATTTTATGATGAGGAAATTGAGGTCCAGAGAAGTTAAGAAACTATGTCTAATCACAAAACAGGTATGTTTTAAGCCACAGGGCCAGCAAGGTCTGACTGCCTTTGAAACTGAAGTTCTTTACCATTTCACACGTGTTTCTCAAACCAGACAGGGTGTCTGGACATTTCTTGCAAGTTCCTGAGATTCTATTCCCTTTTTTTCTTTTAATTTCAACTATACATACAAATTTAGTTACAAAAGAAGACTTTTGCAGAGATAATTTACAATTAAAATATATTTTCCAAGGATAATATTTTGTTATTTAACTCACTGTCTCTTAGGGTGGGGTTGACAGATTTATCCTTGGCTACCCATGAAAACATTTTACATTTAAAGGGAACCATGCATCATGCAATACTCAAATCTGAAAAACTTTATACCACAGTGCCTCTTCCTTTTTTCCTTCTTACCTTCTGTTCTTTTCCATCATGAGCAGTGGTCAAAATATGACCCTCCCATGAGAAAATTTGCATTTTTTACTTACAAGTAAAACATACCTGGATCAAGTGGTTGAAGGGACCATCCTTTAAAAATATCATGTATTTTTGAATTCATAGGTATGTTTTTCCCAGAAAGGTTTTTCACATCAGCCTTTTTATCCTCTGAACCTGGCACTTTCATGCAGTAATCCAGGAAACCATTTGATCTCATTATCTCTGTATAGCCTCTCTCACAACCACAGACTCCACCCTATAGCATAGAGAATATTTTTATGGTTACACAGTGAATTGTGCAGATGAATAGAGAACAATCTAAATGTTAAAATCACTTAATAGTGGCATTATATGTCATGGCAATTTAGGGTTTTGAGCAGCTGATTTACCAATGAGATGAAAATCAAACACATCTTTTCATCTTTTTGAATTCCAAAGTCAGCCCTTAAATAAATTGTCAGGTTTTACGAATGTGTTTACAATTCTGACACCTTCCAAATATGAAATCACAGCTCTTTGTGAATAGAGTGCATTAACTATGTCTTTTTCTTGCTTATAGAGATGGTTATGGCATTTAATCAAATTATCTTCAACTCTCCCCCCAACTGTTTCAGATTCTTACCCACTCACTGCAGTCAGCCCTTCCTGCTGAGAAGCAAAGCAACAGGGATTATGTACATAGCTTCCTGTGCTAAGTGTTTTTTGAAGTCTATAGTTGCCCCAGTTTCTAAATGCCTCCATCATCTTCTGCCATTGACCACTAACTAGTCCACATTCTCTCTCTGCTCTTAGGCTTACTTCTGCACTCAAAGAGGGCAGCCCAAGTGGAGGAAAAGAGGCACGTGTCCAAGAGAAGTATCTATCTAAATTACTTCTTCCTTGTAGAAAGTTGAGTGTCCACCACATCACCTCCCTAGTTGGCATTGTGCCTTTATATTTGTGAATTCCTGGTCATTTTCAAGTACAATGAATTATCTCCAAGAAGCTGACCATGATGAGGCATGATAGATAAGGATTCCCATCTGTCTCTGGAATCCAACCTGAAGATAACTGTTCTTCCTGGCCCAAACATACAGAAAATAGAGAAGAATAGAAAAGAATAAGCATTAGGTTGTGAATCTCTATGCCTTTGCCATTATGGCTCCTTACCTAAATCTATTTTTCTAGAGTTTTCTGAACAGACCCTAGCCTTGTGCCAATCTTCATCAACCAAGGAGTTCTATTTAGGTCATCATTTGTTGACTAGACACATGACTTATGAGGAGCATTAGATACTGAAAATAAACAAGGCACCTCAATCTTTGACCAGAGGAAAAAAGGTTAGAAAAGCATACATTATAATTAACTGCCCAGAGTTTAGTACAGGTGGCAGTCACATAATAATGACATATAAATTTGATATTTCGGGGTGGTTTTAATTGAATTTTCAGCATTTATCACACAGTGTTCAATGGAGAGAGATAATTAAGAAAATTTGCAAAGGCTCAGCTATTAAAACCCTCTTTTCAAGATGCTTCTCTATTGTTAGCCTGAGAGAGAAGTTGTAACCAGTCAATCATATGTTCCAACGGTTTAAGGAAAAAAGTAATTTATGTTTTATTAAAGAGGGCATCCAGAGAGTTGGTGAAAGATTACAACTTCTACTCTGCAAACGTCCTTAGCCCAGAGGAAGTTGTTCCCGATCTTCTCCTCCTCTTTTCCTTCTATTTCCCTCTGCGAGCTTAACCACTATCTCTTAACCCACCTTGAAGTAGAAGAGCCATAAAATAGCATTGAGTGCTTGAATTCTTTTTAATCAAATCATTTTTGGAATGAGCACACTATTAAGAAGAAGCCTGTTTCTTTAAGAAACATAGCATAACTTTTTAAAATTATACATGCACCGCACACTATGAATGCTATTGATTAGACTACATTACATGTTTTGCATTAATTCCTGAGCAGTGGTAGGTGGGAGTTGTGGGACAATGAAGAGGAGTAAGATTTCTGTTTGCAAATACACACACACACACACACACACATTTGTAATCGTACATATTTAGTTTATTTAAAATGAACTAAAAATTTACTCACACTACTGTAATCATAGTGTCATACATTTTACAATGTATGACAATTGTAAATATTACTATAAACAATAACTAGCAAATATTAAAAGCATTTCTGTTTTTCAAAATAGGTTAGGTGTATAAAAGGTTAAGAATAGAAGACATAAATCAACTAAGAACACTTATGAGTAAATAGAGCTAATATAAATTAGATATCCAAAAGACAGAATTGGATAAAGACAGATTTACCAAAACCAGATTGCTTTTCTTAATACACGGTCCTGCTCAGAAACTCTAAATAGCAGTGATTACTCCTGCAAATGCCTCTAGGTGGTAGGGTGGGCACAAGGAACTGCTGCTCGGGCTGCAGCAGACAGGTGAACATCTGACTGAATATGTAAAACACAGCAATTAACATACTTGTAGAAGGTTCCAGCCCATGACTCACCTGTGTGCAGTAGGAGAAAGGCTTTCTGCAGGCGGGAATGCACTGCCGAATAGCAGCAGGACGGGCCTGAGCGGAGCAGCCTCCTACAAAGGAAATCCCACCATCATTTGCAGCTTTCTCTATGATAAACATTTTTAATTTTTTGACATTTTTTCCTCTGGCACTGGACTCTTGGTAACAGCATTATTTTTTAACAATCCATTTGCCAACCATTGTTGGTTGTGGTCCAGCTTCTTTTATCGATTACTCCAGGGTGTGTTGTCTGAAACCGGAGGCTCTTCTAACAGAGGCTGTTTACAGCAGGGTTTTTAAACCTGCTCATTGGCAATGGGATTCTGTCATATGGCTATTCTTGAGGACAGAGTCTATGAGAGTCAAGATCAGTAAAAGAATTGATGGAATCTCAATTTAAATTCAGAAGCAGAAAACACATCTGCTTTCAAAGACTCATTCTATGTAAGTATTGCTTCAGCTCCTGAACACCCCAGCTAGGCACTAGGGCAATTCCAACAACCCAGTGTTGCTAAAAGACTGTTACTAATCAATTCATGGGATCATGATATCACATACTTTAATAGCATTTTTAAATGTTTGTCAAGCAGAACATACACAGAGTCACAGACAGACCCCTAGACTTATTTTTAAGAGCAAATGTGTAAGCTCTAGGAAGGGCAATCGAATGTCTCACACAATACTTGTAGCTGCTCAGTAAGTATTTTTGAGTAAATGGATGGTGTAATGTATGTCTCCATAACCTGAAAACCATGTACACACTAGTAGATGATTCTAGGTAGTAAAAGACCCCCGGGAGAAAGCCTGGAGACAATGCTACTAACAAGTTGACTTATTCAAGGGCAGTAGTTAAACTGTATTTATATAGCATTGGTTGCATTTATAGATTTTAGCCTTTGGATAACTATAATTATCAACCGGTTATAGTTTACGATGTTGTAGATAGCAAAAATCTTTGGGCCTAAGGCAGAGTAGGGAACAGTCCGCCCTACACTTTCCCTGGGAAGGAAGCAGCTAAATTCTCACTATTACTTGAAAAATAAAACAAATAATCCACATAGAAATTTAAAAAAAAAACACCTCACAATTCAGAATTAGCACTGAGGTGTGAAATTGATAATTTGGGAGTTAGTGGCAATAACCACACAGTCCTATTGCTACTAATTGTGATGGAGGTGGGGAAGTTTTCCATTTTTAAACCAGTGAACTCCAAAGCATAGTACCTCAGGAGGACAGCTCTTGGGAGCTGGAAAGAAAATACTGGAATTTACATAGATTGTAAAACACGTTTTTTTTAAGTTTAAGAATAAAATTAAGCTCTAACACTATTTCACAGATGATACTGGTGACCTGCGCTTATTCGTCAGGTGGCCATGTGTTGTATACTGTGCTTGAGGAACTCGGTGCAGAGAGTTGACAGCGTGACCCTTGCCAGTGTGTTAACTCCCAGCGTACTGCAGGGTTTGATGCTTTCTGTATTCCTGGCTAGGTAAACGCACAGTATATTTAGTTTTAACAACTTACAAAATGGACAAGCAAGCAGCGTAAAATAAATTATTGTTTGGATAAACCACAGATTAAAAGGAATACCAATAGTGCCAGAGCAGGAAAACAAGAAAAAGGAGGTGCTGACAATTCTATTCCTATAGCACTTCCCCCAGCCCTCACATGAGCTCTTTGTCAGCCCTGCACTAAGTAAAAACAATGACAATTTCATTTGCTCTCACAAGAAAGCATTAAAAAACTTTAAAATTACCAAGAAGACCATTTGTACAATCAAATTGTTTCCACTATCATGAATGAGGAACCCTTCCCTCAGTCCATTTAGATAATAAGTAATAATAATGATCAGCAAAATACTCAACAACTAAGCTTTCAGAGCATGAACACAAACATTTATAACTTACATCAACAGAGGTTTTTGTACCATAAAATATTTTAATTTTTAATTTTATCTTTATCTACCATTTAATTCCAATCCTGAGTATGTTTTATAATATAATATATGGGCATAGTAGTGCAGGAATATATGTTGAGGTATGACCTCAAGAACTTTTTACTGAGTAGGTACATGATTTAAAATTTCAGAGAAAATTGTTTTAAACTAGCATCTTTTTCAGTCTTTGTCTCAGATCGTGATATTTAAGGATATTTTATTAAATTGCATTTCATCTTATTTCCTTAAGTTGCCTGATATATTATGGGCCTTCAAATACAATGGTGGGCTTTCCAAGCAGCAAAGATCTAATGAAAATTTGCCCTGAAGATCATCTAAGCCACTGGCCCAGTCATCCCTCACTTATTTGTAAGCTAATTCTTCTCGCAAATAGCACCACTCAGAGCTCTTTCTGAAGTGTCTACGTGAGTCTTAGGCAGGAATACCTGTGACGTTAATGCCATCTGAACGTTGGCACCATACAGTTCGTTCATTATTGTTCCAAAGACTTGTTTTCCATGTATAGTGATAACATTTGCCTCCTGCAAGTAAATATGACAACGGCAGTTCTATTACTCCTCACTTAAAAACAGAATGAGTATTGATCAATCAAGGCTAAAGCATTGAAAATTGTTCTTGGTACCTGTACAAGGGCGTGTTTCTAGAACTTGTTGAGGGCAGCTGTCTTGGTTCCCAAAGGACTGAATTATAAATGTCCTTGATCTAGATTGGCGGCCCATAGTCTCGAAGCTTCTTCCATCGATGCAGGTTAATTCGCACGTGCTCCACTCTGACCATTCAGTTAAATGACAGTCTCCTGGGCAGTCATGCAGTACAGCATGGGAGAAAGAGCATGAAAACTGGCACTTGACAAGATTTTCATGGACAGGGCTCATGCAGAGATCTGCAGTGACATGGGTGGGTTCTAGATAGGGCACATTCTATTTTAACCAATTTTCCTATTCGTAAGTACTAAGAATGATGAAATAATTTATAGTTGAATCTAGTTTGACCAGAGAGTGCCAAAAACTAGATTGCCATTACTTTGCTCCAAATTGTAGTAGTTGCATCTAGAGAATATTATGTGTCTGCTAGTGATAATAAAAATTTTAAAAGGGAGATGTAAAGATTATAGTAACTCAGTTTGCAAAGATCAGCATAACATCATAAACTAGGTTTTCATAGAAACCATATAAAAGAGAAAAAGTAGGTCACTAAAATGAAATATCTTTTGGACTAAAGAATGTTTAATACTCTAAACATCTTTCTCTGTATATATATATATACTTTATATATAAATTTATTAATTATATAATTATATAAAATTATAAATAATAAAATAAATTAAACAAAATAAATAATAAACATATATAAATTATACACAGATATGTACATTTGTGTGTATATATCTTTGTGTATATTTACATATACATGTGTGCATACACACATATACATATGTGTTATAAGGATATATTGTTACCTTAAATTTATGCAATATAAGCTAAGATGTGTTACTAGGATTAAAGTAAATTTATACATTTTATGTAACTAATGAAGACCTTCAGATTTAGATACAATGTGACTGTTCACAGAGTGCTTTTACAAACCCACAGCCTTACTGGTTCCCACCATGCCAGCACCCAGGATTCATCCATTCAGATTCAGTCAACATTCTTTGAGTGCTGGCCAACGTGCTAAGTGGTATTGGATTAGGTATTATCATCACATTTTCCAGATGAAGAAACCATTGCTCAGAAGGGCTGCATTATATGCCCCAGTTAAAACACCAGTGAAATGGTAGAGACAAGATTGTAACTTAGTTCTTATTTCCAAATCCAGTGCTTTTTTTTTTTTTCTTCTTTTGCCTACTTGGGCTCCACTGAGGCAGCAGTTATATTCCAAAGTAATGACCGCAATAAAAAATGAATTAAAGTTAATTAAAAACTTCAATTTTAATGAGATAAAGCTTTTCCAGAAAAAAATAAATAAACAAAAAGTTCATAATGGGAGACACTCCCAGTTGCTAGAACTGCATACCTGGGCAAGGCACAGAACACAGCTGTTTCAGGACACTGTCTTGGAAGGGGGTTTCTCCACACAGTGCCTCCTCTACACGGACAGCTGTGCGAGATATCAAACCATTGTGGACCACACAGGAATGGCTGCGGACCTGGACTCCTTCCCCACAGTCTCCGCCCTGTGAGAGGAAAAGATGCCCTCAGAATTACCCAAATAATTAACATCTCAAAGTTTTGGCTTTTGCCTCCTCTTGCCTAAGAAAACCATAGTTGCATATTTCGGCAGTGTCCTCCTTTGCGCGCAATTTCTCAACTGTTGACAATAAAGCATCACCAAGCAATCCTTCCAGAGCTGATAAAGAAGCTGAAGTAGAAATGCAAATTTATGCCATGGAAATTATGTACTCAGAATGTGACAACTCATTTTGGAACTCAGCCAGGATTGACTAAAAAAGAACAATACATAATTTGCCCAGGGGTAGGGGATGCAATGACCTAATCTATAATCACCCCCAATGGGAACATGTAAAGCCAAAGGGCATAAATCTCTCTTTTATTTTGCCTGTTTTTCTTTTTTATAGGGTTCAGTGCTTTCTCATATGGATTAAGTTGGGGTTTCCAGTAAAACACTGTTTTTCCCTATTGCCACAAAAAGTTGTTTTTCCAGCATGTTTTCTGTGCTGAATAATATTCCTTGAAGATATTTCATTCACATACCAATCTCACTCAGATATTCTAGGCAATTGGAAAACTTTTATACAGCGTCTCACAGAAACAGAAGCTTAGAATTAGAAGGCCCTTAATGGTTATCTGGCCTAATCATCTGCTTGATAAAAGATTTTCTACTATAAAATTTTTGACAGAGAGGACTCTGGTTCCAAAATGATGACAAAGAAGCAAGTTGCCTTCACTGCTCTTCCTCCCCTACAGAAAACCAGAAACAAATATACAGTGCTGAGATCACCACCAGTAATATCCCAGAACTCAGTGAGGCAGTTCCCAGGGCCACAGAGAAGTGGAAAATGCTGAGCAGATGACAAGAGAATTGGATGTCCATATCTGTGACTCTTCTCACCCAAATCTGCCCGTCACCAAGCACATGGAAAATTTCCCCCCAAATCATAGCGTCTGCACTGGAAAAAGTGAGATCAAGGTGGTTAACCTACTTCCCTGTTATCTTGGGTATCCTGGAAAGTGATCAGTCCCTGCCAAAACCTACAGGAAGCATCAGGAGTGCCTGAAGACATATTCCAGAGGACAGACAGAGAAAAAGGGGAGAAGGCAGGGCTACAATCCCCAGTCCTGAAAACTCTACTGTTGTGTAACTCAACCAAAGAAGATGCCAACTCAGAGTGGCTGTTCAGCAGCTCCACACTGTAGGAGCTTTGTTCCACAGGTCCCCTGGGCATGAACCCCTAGCCAGCCTTCCCACACTACTGAGACAGTCCCTTCGGGACTTTCCCCATTCTGGACAGGTGCCTAAAAGGAGGAAGCAACCTAGTGGGGAAAGAAAGATAGAAAATCAATAGGTAAATTACAAAGAATTTCTAAACAAACTTATCCAAGAAAAACCAAAACAAACCAGACAGACAAGTCCAGAATAAATAACTAATACTTCAACATAAAGATAAACACAATAGCAAACAGAGAATAATAAATTCCTCAGATGGACAAAGTAAGGAACAAGTGACTGACTCCAACAAGAAGGAAATATATGAGCTTTCTGAATAAGAATTCAAAATAGCAGTTTTAAGGAAACTCAGTGATTTCAAAGATAGCACAGAAAAGCAATTCAGAAATTTATCAGAGAAATTTAACACAGAGATTGAAATAATACAAAAAATCAAACAGAAATCTTAGGACTGAGAACTACATTTGCTGAACTGAAAACTTCATTAGAAGCTCTCAACAGCATAATGGATCAAGCAGAGAAAAGAATCAGTGAACTCAAATACAGGCTATTTGACAACATGCATTTAAAGGAGAAAAAAGAATGAAAAGGAACAAACACCACCTACATGACATAGATACCTAAAAAGACCAAATATAAAAATTATTAGTATTCAAAGGAGAATTGATCAAGAGCAAGGGTTAGAAAGCTTATTCAAAGAAATAATAACAAAAAAACTTCCTAAAACTTGAGAAAGATATAAACATGCAGGTACAGCAATGAGTACCCAGATAAGAATACCACAAGGCATATAATAATCAAACTCTCAAAGGTCTAGGACAAAGAGAGAATCCTAATAGAAGTAAGAAAAAAGAAGCAAATAACATATAAAGAAGCTCCAATTCGTCTGGCAACAGACTTCTCAATGGAAATAACACAGGCCAGAAGGGAGTAGAATGACATTTTCAAAGTGCAGAAAGAAAAAAAACTGCCACCCACTCAGAAAAATTATCCTTCAAATATGAAGGCACACTAAATTTTTTCATAGACAAACAGAAGATGAGAGAATCTACCACCACAAAACCAATCTTACAACAAATGCTCAAGGGAGTTCTTCAATCTGAAAGAAAAAAACCCACTAATGTGCAAAAGGAAAACATCTGAAAGTACAAAACCCAGGGGCAAGATTAAGTGCAGGGACAAACCCAGAATACTCTAATCCTGTAATTGTGGTGTGCAATCCACTCATAACTCCAGTATGAAGCCAAAAGACAAATCTATCAAAAACAATAATAGGTACAGCAAGCTGTTAAGAGATAGGTAATATAAAGTTATGTAAATTGAGATGACTAAAAGTAAAAAATGTTAGAGAGGATAAAGTTAAAGTATAGATGTTTTTATTTTTTTGTCTTTCTATTCTTTTCTTTGTGATCTAAGATAAGTTGTCAGATCTTTAAAATAACTTGTTATATTTAGAAGACTTTTTTTGTAAGACTAATGGTAACCACAATGCAAAAACGTATAATAAATTACTAAAAATAAAAAGCAATAGATTAAAACATACTACCGTAGAAAATTGCTTAACCACAAAGGAAGACAGGAAAAAAGAAAGGAGTTTCAAAGCAACCAGAAAACAAGCAACAAAATGATAGTAGTAAGTCCTTACTTATCAATAACACTGAAAGTAAATGGACTCAATTCTCCAATTAAAAAGTTAGAGTGAAAATGAAAATGACAATACAACATACCAACATCTACGGGATACAGTAAAAGCAGCACTAAGAGGGAATTTTACAGCAATAGATGGCTATATCAAAAAAGTAGAAAGATTTCAAATAAACAATCTAACAATGCACCTCCAGAAACTAGAAAAGCAAGAACAAACTAAGCCTAAAATTAGTAGATGGAAATAAATAATAAAGATCAGAATGGCAATAAATGAAATTAAGACCAAAAATAAAAAGCAAAATAGATCAACAAAATGAAAAGTAAGTTTTTTAAAAATATGAAGAAAATTCACAAACATTTTTAGCTAGACTAACTAGGAAAAAAGAGAGAAGACCCAAATAAATAAAATCAGAAACCAAAAAGAAGACGTAACAACTGAGACCACAGAAATACAAAGTATCATTGGAGAATACTATGAACAACCATGTACCAACAAATTGGAAAACCTAGAAGAAAGTGATAAATTCCTGGACAAATACAGCCTATCAAGATTGAATATGAATAAATAGAAAACTTCAATAAATCAGTAATGAGTAAGGGGATCAAAGCTGTAATAAAAAGTGTCCTATTAAAGATAAGCTCAGGTCCTGATGGCTTCACTGCTGAATTCTACCAAACATTTAAAGAACTAATACCAACTCAATCAAACTCTTCAAAAAGTTAAAGAGAATACTTCCAAATTCATTCTATAAGGCCAGCATAACCCTGATAACAAAACCAGACAAGGACACAACAAAAATTGAAAACTATAGTCAATACCACTGATGAACATAGATGTAAGAATCCTCAATAAAATATTAGCAAATTGAATTCAACAATATATGAAAAAGGTCATTCACCATTATCAAGTGGGATTCATCCCAGGGATGCAAGGATGGTTTAGCATATGCAAATTAATAAATGTGATATGTCATGTTAACAGAAGCAATAACAAAAACCATATGATAATTTCAATAGATACTGAAAAAGCATTTTGTATAATTTAACATTGCTTTATGATAAAAAGTCTCAAAAATGGGTGTAGAAGTAAAAAAAATCTCAAAATAATCAAGGCTATATATGACAAACCCACAGCTAACACTGTATTGAACAGGGAAAAATTGAAAGCCTTTCTTCTAAGTTCTGTAATAAGACCAGGATGCTCATTTTCACCACTTTTATTCAATATCATACTGAAAGTCCCAGCCAACGAAATTAGGCAAGAGAAAGAAAAAAAAAGACATCCAAATTGGAAAGGAAGTTGTTAAATTGCCTTGTTTGCAGATGACATGACTATATACTTAGAAAAAACTAAAGACTCCACCAAAAAAAACTCCTGTAAATGATAAACAAATTCAATAAAGTTGCAGGATGCAAACTCAACATACAAAAATCAATGGCATTTATATACTCCAACAGCAAAAATTCTGAAAAAGAAATTAAGAGAGCAATCCCATTTACAGTAGCTACAAAGAATATAAAGTATCTATGAATCAATTTACCCCCCAAAATGAAAGATTTATTCAAGGCAAAGTGTAAAACACTAATGAAAGTAATTGAAGAGGATACAAAAAAATGGAAAGATATTCCATGCTCATGGATTAGAAGAATTAATATTGTTAAATTGACAATATTTCCCACAGCAATTTACTGGTTCAGTACCATCTTCATCAAAATACCAGTGACATTATTCACAGAATTATAAAAGACAATCCTAAAATGTATATAGAACCCAAAAGACCCTGAATAGCCAAAGCAATCCTGAGCAAAGAGAACAATACTGGAGACATCATACTACCTGACTTCAAAGCATACTACCTACAAAGTTATAGTAAGCAAATCAGCACCGTACTGGCATAAAACCAGACACTTAGACAAATGGAACACAATAGAACACATATAAATCCACACATTTACAGGAAACTCCCTTTTGACAAAAGTGCCAAGAACATACAATAGGGAAAAGACAGCTTTTTTAAATAAATGGTGCTGGGAAAACGGGATAACTATATGTAGAAGAATGAAACTAAACTCCTGTATCTCATCATACAGAAAAAAACAAATCAAAATAGACTAAAAACTTAAATCTAAGACCTGAAACTATGAAACTACTAGAAGAAAATATAGAGAAATGCTCAGAACATTGGATTGGGTAAAGATATTTTGTGTGAGACCTGAAAAGCACAGGCAATCAAAGCAAAAATAGACAATGGGGATTACATCAAGCTAAAAAGCTTCTGCACAGCAAAGAAAACAATTAACAAAGAGGCAATCCACTGATTTTCCAGCTACCTGTCTGACAAGGGATTAAGAACCAGAATATATAAAGAGCTCATACAATTCAACAGCAAAAAACCCAAATAATCCAAATAAAAAATGGGCAAAAGATTTGAATAGATATTTCTCAAAACAAGATATACAAATGGCTGTTGAGTATATGAAATATGTTCAACATTAGTGATCATCAGAGAAACACAAATCAAAACCACAATGAGACATCATCCCACCCCCATTAAAATGGCTTTTATCAAAAAGACAGAAAGTAATGAATGCTGGTGAGAATGTGGAGAAAGGGGAACTCTTATACACTATTGGTGGGAATGTAAATTAGTACAGCCACTACAGAAAACCGAATAGATGTTCCTCAAAACACTATAAATAGACCTACCATGTGATCCAGCGATTCCACTACTGAGTATATATATCCCAAAGAAAACAAGTCAATATACTGAAGAGATATCTATACTCTCCTGTTTATTGCAATACTATTCACAATAGCCAAAACAGAAACTCAACCTAAGTGACCAACAGTGGATGAATGGATAAAGAAAATGTGGTGTATATACACAGTGGAATGTTATTTAGCCATAAAAAAGAATGAAATCCTGTCACTTGCAGCAACATGGATGCAACTCAAGGTCATTATTTTAGGTGAAATAAGCCAAGCACAGAAAGACAAATATCAGATGTCCTCACTCATATGTGGGAGCTAAAAAAGTGGATCTAATGGAGATAGAGAGTAGATTGGTGGTTACCAGAGGCCAGGAAGGGTAGTAGGGGGAGAGGATGAAGGCAAGTTGATTAATTGGTATGAATGTGTAGTTTGATAAAAGAAATAAGGCCTAGTGTTTGGTAGATCAGCAGGGTGACTATAGCTTATAAAAATCTACAGTATATTTCAAAATAGCTAGAAGACAATAATTTGAATGCTTCTAGCATAAAGAAAGTATTTAAAATGATGAATTGGGGATATGGTGCCCTGTTATAAAGTTATTTTAAAGGGAATTATGATTTGTTTATCTAAGACAGTGTCTTAGTCTGTTCAGGCTGCTATAACAAAATGCCTTACACTGGGTAATTTATAAACAATAGAAACTGTTTGTAAATTTATTGGTCACTGTTCTGGAGTCCGGGAAGTCCAAGATCAAGGCACCATCTGATGAGAGCCAGTTCCTCATAGATGGTGCCTTCTAGGTGTCTTCAAATGGTGGGAGGGGGGAACGAGCACCCTTGGGTCACTTTTATAAAGGCATTAATCCCAATAATCCCGTTCACTATGGCAGAGGCCTCATGACATTATCACCTCCCAGTTCCATCACATTGGGGGTTGTTTGGACATACAAATTTGGTGGGGGCACAAACATTCAGACCACAGAAGATCGCAATTCCCACACTTGTTTTATCAGTATTCCATAACTGCATTAATAATTTCTACAGCTGTTGTGAAATTGTCCAAAGAAAATGCAGCATAATTTTAAACCTAAATGCATTTTTTTGGAGATAAGTGGAAATTGAAAATCAATTCACAGTAGATTCATTCAGAGTAAATGTTCCTGTAACTGTTTATGCCCTAGAGTGGAGAATAACAGACATAAA
The DNA here is from genome assembly GCA_028533085.1 of Varecia variegata. Classification (NCBI taxonomy): domain Eukaryota; kingdom Metazoa; phylum Chordata; class Mammalia; order Primates; family Lemuridae; genus Varecia; species Varecia variegata. Next base: position 74,946,473 of record CM052439.1, read on the forward strand.
TTAAAAATTTGGGGGGAGAGAGGGTTTATTCATAACTTATTCTAGATGATGGATTCAGTGAAGAATTGCCTAGGTGTATGTTTTGCTATAGAGTATCAGACTTTGTGTACTTGGAAAGAAGGGTCTAAAGATACTGCAGAATGTATAATATTTGAAAGAACTGATATCTGGACCCTCAGATAACAGAAGATAAAACTGATTAGAGTGTTTTTGACACTCCATGAGACAGAGTATAAGGGAACGACAGGAAACAAGCCTACACTAGGATCACTTTAAAAACCAAGACAAACAACAGTATGCTCCTAGTATGTACCTTGGGATCAGTCCACAGTCAACCTTAATCTCTTATACCTTTGACAGTAACAGCCACATTACGAAGAGAAATCAGCATTAGAATGATAATTTCATTCATAAAGCAAGCATTCACTCATTCACATTAAAAACTTTATATACTAGGGCTCAGAAATAGACCTGGGCTTCTTAGAGCAAGGATTCGCTTACTACAAGAACTGTCCACTTTCCAGATCATTAATGGAGGTTTTGTATTCACTTAATTGGCATCTCTACCAGTTGTGGATAGGCAGATGGTGCTAATGATCATAATCATAGTTTTAATAAAAATTATAATATTAACTATAATTTATGGAGCTCTTAATTTATGTAAATTACTATGCTAAGCATTTTATATAACTTATATAATTCCTACCCCCCCCCCCTAAAAAAAACCCCAGCAAACTAGGTATGATTGCTACTTCCATAATATAAATAAGAAAACAGATGTTTGGAGAGTTTCGAAACTTGGCCAGAAATGCAGAGCTAGGAATTGGCAGAACCATAATCAAAATTAGGGCTGCTAGACTCCAGAGTCTATGTTCCTCCAGCAGGTTTATTAGCATATGGGTATATACATGTTAGCAGCTGAGGAACTTGGGAGGAATCGGAAACCCTAAAAAGAAAGTGATGCATGAGGATACAAACTTCCTTTCCCACATAATATAGTGGCAGAATTGGCACATCCACTGTGCCCATGCAAACGTCTCTTATTATTGGCTACTACTTCATGAAGGCAAGTGGCCACCTAAATGTCATTATCACCCTCAGGGAATGAGCTCCCAACCTGCATTTAGCAGGTTAGGGTGTGCAGGACAAGGAAAAGCAGAAAGGCAGGTGTAGAGAGATGTTCTCCCTTTGTGTACAAAGACCCATGTGTATTTTGATCAGTAATTCCAAAAACTCAGCTTATATATAAATTTAAGAATAGACAATTCATTAAAAAGGTATATGTTATCTATGTCACAAGGAGTTAATAATGAGATTGCCCCAAAAGTAGGAGGCATGCAGCTGGAGCGCAGGAGAACTCAACCCAGATACTGTCCTGATTCCGTTTCTCTTTTGTCTCTACTTTTCCCTATGTTGTCTTTGTGTTTTCTTGCTTCTGTGCGACTTACTTTATCTACAAGGTGAAAAAAAATGTGGCAGCCAAGAGTTCCTGATTACAGTATCTTTGAACAGCTTCAATTCCATTTTAAATTTTTTGGGAAACACCTGTTAGCCTCTTTGGGTAAGTGACCACCCTAGAAGAATTAACTATAGTCTTGTTTATGGAGGGCTTTGCATAGATTAAGTCTAGCTCCAGAGTTTCTTCCCCACTGGAAGTGTCAGCGAGTGGGATTAACCCCATATAGTAATACGAGGCAGTTCTGAAGTTTCTGGAGGCACAAACTGGTCATCTGCTCTTACGGGTCTCTGGGGCCTCCAAAACTGGGTATCTCCAATAGACACCACAACCCCCTACCCATCACCAGCACCACTACAGAGAATGGTCACCACCTGCCACTCTTGTCTCTGTGGTTCTTACAAAAGCTCAGTGTGTGACAGCAGAATATTACATTTGACATTTTCCCATAATGTTCTTATGGGACAAATTGGCAAACTTGTCTATCAAAAAAATAGGCTCCTGACAACTGAGAAGCCAAAAGGGAGAGTGCGAAAAAACAAGTAAGGTACAGTAGTAATTGTACACTTGGTGAGACTTGGAGTGCAGATGTTGTCAGTTCTCTGTTCGTCCCTCCCTCCTCCCCACCTTGTGTCCTCTTTCAACTTTCTTTTCTCTCCTTCTCCAGCAATGGCTTCCTGCATTCTTTGAGCTTATTTTTCTACTCTGTTAAAGTTATCACAGCTATAAGGAGAAATAGTCTTTCCATTTTTGTAATTGGGATTCCAAACAGCATTTAAAAGTTGCTGAATATTTAGGAAAGAAGATTTAAGACCAGTAGACAAAGTATTAATATTTAAAGCCATTAAGTTACTTCTGAATTAGTTACTTAGCATGGTTACCTTATTTTCTGTAAAAATGAGACTGAACAAGTGTACCGCACATTTTTGTTCCTCTGGGACCTATTAAAATACATAGGCATTTAACTTCTGCACAATAATAATGCCACCTGACAATGTCATCCTGACAGGAGCACTAAACATCTCTATGGGAATACTCTGCAGATTTCTTAATGCATAACCAAAATTATTGTTACCTAATTAAAATATGCCTTGTAACATGAATTGAAGGATAAACTAGTAAGATTAGAAAATAGAGAAAATCAATGTGGTTTTTCTTAAGCAAGGAGCCAGACAGAAAATGCAGTACAGGATCTTTGCTGATCCAGCAAAAGCTCATGGTATGTGATGTATTCTGATGTTGCTAGGCATTTATATTTAAGGCCAATAAAAAAAGTAATCATTGAGGAAAATGTAGTAACCTTGGTTCGTGTAATAATGTTAAAATATAACTTTCCTACACTTGGTTTTCTGCCCGTATGCAAGATTTTGTCTAAGCCTAAAAGTGCCTTTTTAAGAAATACAATCTAAAGCAAGCTGTGCATTTTCAAAGCATCAGAGTTTTGCCTAATTAAATCATATTTTGATATTCCCAACAAGCCAAGAAAATAACAGAGAATTCTTGAGGATGCCAAAGCTATCGAAAGTCCCATGACCTGACCTATTATCTTCAGTGACTAATGGATGGTTGTTTGTTTTCCCAGCAATATCACTCTGCATGAGGTTAAGTCAATTGGCAGTATTTTTCCATGTTCTCCATTGCATCAAAAATACATTGTGCCAGATCCCTGGTGCTGTGAAATTTATTCCATCAGCGTGGAGGTTTGACCAGACAAGTGCTCTGGACGTACTGAGAAATATTTCTCTAAGTGTCATTACACGACCTACCTCCAATTTACAGGCAGACCAGTTGCCAAGGACCCAGCTGTAGCAGGGGGTCACTGGGCAGGTTTTCTGCTGGGTAAGCTCTGTGGGGCATGGCCGTCCTTCTCCTTGGGCTGGCATAATGATAAATCGAGTCCGGCTCATTCGACCTAAAATGATAAGGGAGGTGTCAGCTTTTCAGTTAGTTTGGCTTGGAAAGGGAAATGAACAACAGAATGCTGCCTTACGTATGTAAGTTTTCATTATAATATACTAAACTCTGTCCTGTCCCACATTTAGTTTTTCTGTCATTAGATTTCTACAGAGATAAAGGCTATTTAGGTTTTAATAATGCTTACGGGATCTGAAATTCTATATTCTACTTCTTTAGTCTTCGTAAGTCCAAACTTTTCATTGTTGCCGAGTAGACTGATCCTGTAAACATTGGTGGAATGTTCATTCATTTAACAATATTTCTTAAGCTCCAGTATGATCACAGCACCCTGCTCTGTACTAGGGGCAGTGATAAAATTGCCAGATGTATCTTCTACCTTAAAAGGGCTTATACTGTAGGCCAGGATTACAAATATTAAATGAAAATAGTGAGACTTCCATCTCCTTCTTCTGTTGGGTTATAAATTAACAAATTTAAATTGCACATAATTGAGACTACCCTAAAAAATTCCCTAGCAAGGTGCTACCCCCAAAGTCTCAATAGTGTCTTTCAATTAATTCAACACAACCAACTTTCCTAGACATGTAGAACCATTTTCTTTCTTCACTGAGCACAAAAGAAAGTTGTTCCCTTTTATGAAGGAAGCATGATGTTTGAAAAATGTATGTTCAAATACTAGTATTTCATTCCACAATGAAAGACAATTGATTAGTAAGAATGGCTCAAGAAAGAACAGGGCCACCCTGTCATCTTATCCCAACTCCTGGACATCAGGTCATAAACTCATCAAGTGGAATAGTGGCTGGAATGACCTACACTATTTAAATGTTTCTTCTTCTCTCTCTCTCTCTCACTTTCATTCTCATTCTTTCTCTCCCACTCACTCTTGTCCTTACTCTCTTTTACTAATGAGGTACTAAGTACATATAATTTCATTACTATTAGTTATTTGTGAACATGATGCCCTTCCATTGTTGCTATGATGTTACTTGTGACAAATGTTAAAGGACAACCAGAGGGTTCTATGGGAGCGTGTGACAGGGTGGCAGCCCATTCTGATACAGAGATCATTGCCCTGAGCAGTTGAACTGTAAGTGGAAATCTGAAGGGGTGTAAGCCAGACGTGACGTGTGGAGAGCGTGAGCCACACAGAGGAAGGAGCACACGAAGGGATGGTGAGATGCAAAGAAGCGTCACATGTCTGAGCACCTGACAGAAGCCCATGTGGCTGGAACAGAGGGAGCGAGGGGGAGAAGAGCTTGAGACAATATTGCTAAAGCTGGTATTAGGTCATGAAATATGAAATGTCCAATTTCGAATCAAAAGTTTAGCTTTTTGTATCTCAAACAAGAAGCAGTACAGTTAATCAAAGTGTGTGCCTAAACTATTGACACAGTTTTGCCATCTTAATGGCAGCTTCTTATGCCAGCAGCGAAGAAGTCTGGAGAGCAAGTGGCAACGAAATCGAGAAAGGTGTTTTCCACAGCTTGTTGAGAATTGAGTATTTTTCCTTTCAAGACGTGGTCCCAAGCCTGGAAGAAGTGGTCGTCAGCTGGTGCAAGGTCTGGTGAATACAGTGGATGGCAAGAGAGTTTTCAAGTCCGGTTTCTGTAGTTTGAGCAGCGTTGTTTGTGTGACATGTGGTCAAGCGTTGTCTTCCAAGGGGATTGGCCTGTCTCTATTGACTAATCTCAGCAGCTTAATTGCAAGTATCTTCATTTCATCCAATTGGTTGCAGCAGACATCGCTGTAATTGATTGACCAGGTTTCATGAAGCCTCTGGAGATGGACATGCTTGTAGCTCTGATTCGGTGGAGGGGTCACGGCAAGGGCAATATATGTAGCCTAAACTTTTGTACCCCCGTAATATGCTGAAATGATTAAAAAAAAAAGCAATTTTGCTCCTAGGCTCCTGCATTAACCTTGCTGTTGGGGAGATATAGGCAATGCAGCAAAGAAAGCTACCTAACTAGGCCTTTTATGAGGGACAAGAAGGAAACTTTGGATGGTGGTAAAATTTCTTTCCATGATAATATGGGCTTGGGGAACAACCCAGTCTTCAATCTTGGGCACTGAGCCCTAGTATGGAGTGTATGCATCTGAAAGGATGCATGTTCCTCTCAGCATCACTCAAATCAAATCTTACACAACAGACATCATTCATGTGAAATGTTGTCCCTGCCTTATGAACACATTTGGCCCAAGATTTTACATTCTTGCTTAAGTCCTCTTTAGTTTTATAAATAACTTTAATCTTTATTCTCTTGACCTAAATACTTATTATCCTAATGTCATTAGAATTTATATTTAATCATGATTTAATTTTGTTCTATTCATCTTTGTAAGAATAATGACAACGTAGTGTCACCTTTATCATAGCCAAAGAGGCTCTATTTCATTATAATCAAATAACTTCAAGCTTGTTCTTAAATTGATGGCATGCTGATGGCCAGTACTGTAGAACCATTTTATTTATTTCCATTAAAGTGACAGATATTTTCTGCTGGACATAAAGGTGGAGGAAATATAATGAATTCAGTAGGAAAAATAATGATGCTATTACTTTTTAAAATAATGAAGTCTCAAGACCATTCACTGGAAGCACAGCCGTATGATTTCTCTATCTCTTGCTATCCAAACACCAATATAAGATTTCCAAACAATGCCTATTACTACCAAGAATATTTTTTTAAAACCATGGAATATATAGTAAATCTACATTTTGAGTTATACTGTTGTGTTTAACCATTTATATTAAAGTTCAACATAAAAATATTGCTAATATATGCATGACAGTGTAAAAAAAATTACTGGACCTGATATTTCTGTGGAATACTTGATATTATTTTAGTAAGTTTATGTTTCTCTTGAAGTCAGGAATATTTTGGATGCATAAGTTAAATAATCAGAGAAAGTATTCCTCAAATTAAGGACTTTCACTAATTCTGATTCTATAAATGCAAAATCTAGCAACATAGAATGCAGACAGTAACAACAAAGAGCCTGGCACCTCCTAGGATAGTGGGCAAATATTACCTGAGATTCCAAATCTTAGAGAAGATGGAATATTCAACCTAGCAACTATCTCTCAGCAGCTCTTATTTATCAAGGACCCTTAAGAGCAGGAGCCTGAAGGAACTGTTTTGGTGATGGTGAATTTCGATGGGAGAGAGAAAGAAGTAGAGGATGTGATCATGTTAAAGGTAAAATTATGTTGTGGTATGAAACATGACAGGAAGAGAATTTAAAAATAGCTGATGTATGGTGCAAAAAAAACCGGGACTTGGCATCAAAATCTCCAGTTGAAAACACTTCTCTCAAATTAACAGCTAGTAAAAATGATGTGACTACATGCAAGTACTTTAACTGCTTGGAGCGTGAATTTTCTATTCTGTAAAATAAAACTAAGAAAACAGAAAGTCTTTATTATCTGAGGACAGTTCTTGTTGGAGAAAATGCCCCTTAAAAGTCCAGCTATTTTAAATTGGAATTAAATTATTTTAAATAAATAGTAAAAAATACTTAAATATGATTTTTTTCCTGTGACTAAAAAGCATGCAAGTGGGTTTATTTTATCTAATGTCAGCTACCATATAGATTATAATTACGATTATGCACTCATCATTAGGACAAAGAATAAATTAGTCATTGATATTTCCTACATAATTTTGATTGTGCTATAAAAAGATCCCGTTGTTTCATGACTGACTTTCACAGCTTGATCATAAATTCTTTGGCCTTTGAGTTACTTTTCATCAATTTTCCCAAGGGCTCCCTTTAATCTTTGGTGTGAAGATCACCCCATTTTGAAGCGCCTTTGTTGTAGGTACACGTTTCACTTGAAGCTAGAGATGATAGACCAACAAATCCCCTGATGGGCAGCGATAGAACACGTGTGCTAATGGAAAAATCTTGTTGCCTGGAGAAGGTTTTGTCAGTGATCAGTTCATTAGTGAATATTTTGATATTCTGAGAGATGTTGCTTCCTATGGAACTCACAAGTATGGGGATTCAGGTGAAGAGTATCAGATGAATATATCTCACATAGGTTGTATGAATCAAAAATACAATACATAAAAGCAACTTATAGAATATTTAAAATGTTGTAAGTGCTTGTTAAACCTTTTTTCTATTTCTAAACATTTATTTTTTTAACAAATACCATTTTATATCAATTCCTAGAACTGGCCCTGGAACAAGCTTGTAATAAGTATATAAAGCACACTACCTGTTCCCTCCTGTATTTTATTGCACTTATTATATTAAATGAACACAACTATGAAATTCATAATTATTCATCCAAGTCCAAACCCACCAAATCCCTTACACTTCAGCCTGGACTCCTTCTGCCCTTAGAGTAATAGTTGGGCTTGCTGCCATACATATCCTCATGCTTCCAAACAGAAAGTGGAAGAATTTTCTGGAAACTCTCTGGACTCCTCGTGCTTGGGTTTATGTTTTTGAATAAATGCATAAAATACGGAAATAGGCATCAACTGGGAACCTGAATTCCAGGGTGAATATTAACAACATGCTTAATGTGCAATACCAATGAGATGAAGGAACAGAAGTTGACTTTTTCTCTATTCATGTACTCATCAGGTTATAAAAGAGAGAAAGGCACTCTCTGAAAAAATATGTTTCCATTTAAATAATGAAGCAAATCATGATAGGGTAAGTTTGTCATTTGCTAGCAATTCTCCTCAATGAGCCCTTTCCTAGTCTCCCTTGGGGAATATTGAGACCTCATTATAAGCCCTAGTGACATTGGGCTTACTACTAAATTAGCAATAATTACATGAAATGAAGGAAAAAGCATCGCATGGCAAGATATACAGAAAAAAAAAAATAGACAGTGAAGCACACTAGTTGTAAAAACAAAAATAAAGAAAGGCCAGTCTTGGTACTTGCATATAGAGTTAAAGCCTACCAGATTACATTTTCATTGAACTCAGCAGTAGTCAAACTTCACTCTGAAGATTCACTGACAAAATGAATGCAGGAAATTTTAAGCAATTAAAAAAAACCTCAAAACTAGTTAAAAATTTGTCAATGTATACACTCAGAAAAAGAAAAGCAGTCAAATGCAATGGTTTCTTGTTCTGAACATGCTTTCAAATCCAAGTAGCCAGTCACCATGCCCTTTACAGAGGCATGCTTCACATAGTGATCCTTCTGTGGTCCTGAAACACAGGCATTGAATTAACTGAAGATTATGGCTTTAATAGCTCTGGTGGATGTGGATATGGCCTAGGCAAACAATGCAAAGTATATATGTAAGGCATAATGGAAAAGGAAATAAAAGAAAAATAGAAAGAGCATTAAAGAAGGTATCTATTAACCTGAAACAAATTGTCTATTAAATAAAATATCTAAGCAATTTACAAGAACATACCTATAAACTCCAAAGCACTGCAGATGAGTAAAAGCAATAATCGTAGTGTGACTTTGAGCTTTCAGCACGTTTATGAATATTATTATTGTTTGTTTGTTTTCTATCTGGACATTATTTCTTTTGAATATGAGTTAAATTTCCAAAGCATATGTGTGATCACTGGCAGGGAATGGTCATCCCAAAGCCAACATCTACAAGGGGTTGGCCAACTTAAACCCCATGCAGAACAGGGTAAAATGTCACTAAACTCAAGTTAATGGTGGTCTTTCCTGATGTCCAGCTAAAAATTAGGTTATTGAATAAAATATTTTCCCTTTCAAATGTTTCCCCCTATGGATTCATTCTTAAGCTTTTGTTACATGCCACCTAATATTAGTTGTAAATACTAGCAGATGACAAAATAAATGAAAAAGAAGCAAAGGGATACTAACAAAAACCTCATGAATAGATGGTCATGTTTAATATATTCATTAATTTTAGTCACATGTGTTTCTATGGTTAAGGCAATTTATTGTATGATACTTTTCATCATTGTAAAAGTGGCCCCATTATGGAGGGAAAGACTAAATTAATTCAACAATTACAAAAAGATCTGATGTTCAGATGATATAGTATAATATAGTATATTCTTGCTTAACTGTCTTCCCTTCTTTATCCTACTTTCTTCACTCCTGCTCTCCCTTGAGAGCACCTCCCACCCACCCTCACGAAATAAATCACTTCTACAAGAACGCTGGTTTTAGGCTGAGATCAGGACACAGTTGTTAATATTCTCATTTAGTATGTGAAAAACTGATGCTCAGAGAATTTAAATAATTTTTGCAAAATGATACAGCTATAATAGAAAGCTTGAAACAAAGATTTGTCTTACTCCAAAAGCACATGCTTTCCAACAGATCTCATGTGGTTCATGCCATAGTTATCAGATGCCATGCTCTAGTCATGAGGCCATTTAAACAAATTTGCGAGTTGCCCTTAAATCTATCCTCTGCAATACATTTGTTACTTGTATTCATACACTCTATATTTTCTTTAGCAAAAAGTAATTGAGATTATGTACTAACACCTTTCTCCTATGATAACTCTATATTTGCTTTTGGGTACTAATCAGAGTAAATTTCTGAAAGCAGTGGAAAGTCAGATTGCATACAAAATGCTCAAGTAATTTCATGTGGCTCTTTATGCCAGACATCTACTAAAAAGTGGTTAAACTATATTTTCACTTCTCTTAACAAATAGCATCTGAAATTTTTATTCAAGTTTTATTTTAAGTGCAAAATTTGTTTTAAACATATATCCTGGTGGACATGAATTTGAGATCAAGCTTATTTTCCAATGTAACAGAGTGAAGAAAAAATTACAGTCTTGATCTGCAGTTAAAGATAGGTCTTCAGCATGTGTTTGGCTTTGTTAGAGATTGGAAGATGCAGTGATGATTCTTCACTCAGAGTTACAGTTCATGGTTTCTCCTATAGAGGGATTCTTTGGCTTGTCTGAAAATTGCTTTTCAAAGAAGGACGTTTGAAGGCATCCAAATGTCCTTCATTCTAAAGAACATCCAATTTGGGCAAGATAAAAATTTCATAGGCTTTCCAGAGTAAAACAAAGTCTAATACCAGCTGGGATCATCTCTCTGCCAGTTACCCAAGGAAGTAAAAAGACCATGGTTTTAGACACCAAGATAGAACATGATATCACTGGAGCAGGATAGGCTTTTTATGGGCAAAAGATTAAGCATCTTTGGCTTTGCTTGGATATAAAGAACTCCAGACTTTTCAGTGGTAGAATGTGTATATACATTCTAACTATTCACCTCCAGTCTCAAAAATCACATTTCGGTCTCATCAAATATGAACACAACTTGATGGACCATTTTAAATACCTATAAACAGCTGCAATACCCACAGTGAGGAACCCCCATGGGACACAAGAAGGTCAGAGAGAGTGATTTTGGCAATCTTGGAGCTACTCTGCCCATTCTTTTAGAGAAAACCGTCAGTCACACATTCCGTGTCTGTAAGATTGGCAGATGTATTCCTATTAGATGAAGTAGATAATATGCAACATTATTACATTATTGATTGTGAGACAAGAATACATTTAGGAGGCTTAAAATTCAGAGGGACTTCTTAAAGCATTACTATATCTCACTGTAATTTGTGTTCCAATTTAAGACCCATTCTCTGCTTATTTTTAAATATACCTATAAATGATAACAATTTTTATACAGTGATATAGCACCCAACACAGGGCCATGTATGCCATAGGTGATTACCAAATGCCAGATTCAAAGGGGCACAGTGGAACAAAGGTGGGCTTTGGAGACACCTGGACTTGGGTTCAACTCTTTCCTTCACAACTGACAGGCTTTGTGACCTTGGACAGTTAACTTAATTGTCACAGGTAACATCTGTGAAATTAAGTCTATACTTCATAGTACAAGAGTGAGGAATTACTGACATACTCCTGGCATCGGTAACTGTACCCTTGACCAACGGATATTAAAAAGTAATCACTCTAATAGTTCATCATTTTACAGATAGAAACATGTGCAAGCAAGTTCTGCAAAGGATTGAGTGAACAGTTCAAAGTCCTACAACTTGCCATTAGAAGAGCTGGCTCTAAAACTGAGATCTTCTAGTTTCTTGTCTAGTCTATCTTTCTTTCCCATTCCACTACCTTGCTCCTTGTTCTCTTGCCACAAGAACTAATTACTTGACACAGTAAATAAGTTTGAATTGTTATAACTGTCAGACTTTGCCCAATCAAGGATACTACACTGATCAAATGTTATGTAGATGCCAAAAATAAAACTTACTGGCTTGCCCTTGAAGTCTATAAGAAACAAAAAAAGGCTGGTAATCACAAAGTTGCTGTGTTTCGAAGTTAATACAAAATTATTTTTTCATTATGGGCTAAAGTTGACAGAAAAATTATATGCCATCTGGGAAACACAAGAGGTAGGCTGGATTATATAGTATATAAAAATATTATAAGCTCATATACATTGAATTAAAAAATATAAAATAGGAAAAATCATAGTCTGGGATTAATAACATTCTTAGAGTGTTATCAGTTAAATAATTATGAATAATTCATGATATGCTAAACCTACGGAGTTCTCCATTCCACTAAAGTGATGAAAATTCAAGAGACAAAAAACACGACTAATCCAAATATTAAGCTCTTCTATTACAGGCTTTGATCTTTGAAATCTATCTACAAAGATCCCTTAGTGGAAGCTTAGACTCAGTCTCTCTCTAAAGTGAAATAAATTGGATTCAAACTGTTCTGACCTTGAAATCTTTAACACAATTAGAAAGTATATACCAAGCATCAGGTGTACATTAAAGAGGCAACTCAGATGCTTGAAAAATAAAGCTAGGAGCTCATTTCAAAATTTCCCCTCAGATCAATGGAGTTCTGTGGGTTTGATGGTGAAGTGTGTCTCACCAGGAAGCCTCAGGGACGTCCAACACATCAGGTTTTGCCCGACAACTCAGTAAATTCATAAACAGAGGTAATTGTGTGAACTTTTGTCTTTGATAGAGAAGTCAGGCGAGAGCTGCAGCTGCTGAAGTCTGACTCCCATGTAACTCGCTTCCCCACTTTAATATGATTAAATAAACCCTATATCTTTTTGTGGTCTCTGCCCCATTGATACAACCAGTAGGAAAAAAGAAAGCCACTCATACAAAAGACAGCTGCTGGCACTCTATCTCGGAGGAAGCAAGCGGCCGATGTTTCCCAACGAGAGTCTCCAATCTTTTCAGCTCCAGAGTTTAGTGTCTTTTAAGAAACAAGTTCATCCATGCCATACATGTCTGCTTTGGATTACCACTGTCCGTTTATTGTTTTCAGGTTGTGCAGCATGAGGATTAAGGCAAGATTTAGATACAGAATTGTCTCATTTTAAAAACATTGCTATCTACCACAGGGATCACGAGCAAGGAGCAGCAGTGCCGGCAGACTGAAGCAAGAAGGCTGGAATGGGGGAGAAGTTTGGGGCTGGTGAGGTATGATAGTAATCCAATATGACCTCAAAGGCTGCCTCAGCACAGTCCAGAGCGCAGATGCCTACAAATTCCTATTCCTCTTTGTACTGCTCCATTTATTTTATTTTTAAGATTGAGATTGGGCACAAATAAATACAAGTAGAAAAACTTGTCTTCGTCTTTTTTTCTGAAGAGTCTTAAATAGAACATGTGGTCAAAAAGTGCCCATAAGATTGACACTAAGCAGCCTAGTAAACACTAGTTACAAGAGTTAGGCCACCACCTTGTTCAGTTTTGATGTAAATGCCACCTCCTCAGTGGCCTTTCCTCTCCTGCCCCTCACTCCCCGTCACGTGGCCAGTTTTAGTTCCATCATAGCACTTAGCATCCATTGTTTTTGTGTTTACATCCTTGTTTATGCTTTCTCTCTGTCCTCACCATTCATCTTATCACTAGAATATTCAGTTTGTGAAGTAAGGGGGCTTGTTTGCCTGGGATCAACTCTGTTGCATGCACAGCATACTCTCAGTTCCTGGAAGAGTGCCTGGCACCCAGAAAGCATCCAATGTATATTTGTGAGATATACGTATAAACTTCTACTATTCAGCCTTCAAGAATGGAACCCAAGGAGGGGGTGGAGCAAGATGGCTGAATAGAAACTTCCAGCGATCATCCCTCCACATAAATACCAAATTCAGCAACTATCCACACAAGGAAGCACCTTCAGAAGAACCAAAAATCAGGTGAGCGATCACAGTACCTGGTTTTAATATTGTATCAAGGAAAGAGGCACTAAAGAGGGCAAGGAAGACAGTCCTGCATTGCCTGCACCGTCCCTCCCCGATCCCAGCAGTCCATGCCAGCACTGCAGGTGGAGAACCTGTGTGCCTGGGAGGCAGAGTGAAGTGATTATGGGACTTTGCATTGGAACTCAGGGTGCAAGCAGCATGAGGCCCTCACCAGATGCAGCTGCCCAGTCTTGGACCTTCCATCCACCAGAATTGTGATCCACATAAGCCTCTTTTCTTTTTAAATCGCCGAGTCTCAGGCATTCTTTTATAGTAGCACAAAACAGACTAAGACAGCGTCTAATCATACACGAGGATTTCTCCCTAGGTCCCTACTCCAAATTCCTGACATTTACCTTGTCATCAATTATAACTCTCTGTCAGGACTAGAGTTCTATCCTAAACGAGCTCTGTGCTTTCCTGCTATGGCCTTGTTGCTCTCTCCCATAGACCCATGTGTTGGTCCTACTTCAGCCTAGTGGCTAGAGTGCCACCTGTGTTTCCATTTGACTACCTTCTGAGTATTGGTTGCCTTCTGCATGCCCTGCCATTGTGCACTACTTACCCAGTAAGATCCTAGGACTGTGTGGCGGTAATTGCTGTCTGTTCGCCAAAGATTCATCCTCCCTTTCCTCTATAGTGTAACACTGTTGCTGAGAAGCAAGTGTCCACCCAGAAACTACATTTCCTTTCCTTCCATCTTGCATTGAGTTGGAGACATAGGACTAAATTTTTTCTAATAGAATACATAGTAGAAGAAATGCACACTGCTTCCGACCTTTCCCATAAAAACCTGCATGGAGCCAGGGGATATTACCATCCAGAGAAACTTACTTATGTTAAAGTGGTAGAACTTCTGTCAACCTATGTCCTTTATTGACTTTTTGAAGCAGAAACTACCCCTCTGTTTACATGGGTGAAAAATAAGCCTCTAGTCTATTATGCTAAACCACTGCCTACACGGTAGCCGGCTTCAATTATATAATACGTACTTCTTCCCAAAACCACTGAGGCCAACATGTTTTTCAACTGGTTAAGCTTATGACCTTTTAAATATGTTTTGCAGCAGGTCTGGCAGCCCCTCTGGAGTCTTCCGCCATTCTTAGGCCAGCGCTGCAACCTCTGCCTACCCTCCCAAACTGACATGAGGCCAGGTTCCATTTCCCTTTCTCCCAGGTCAGCTTCATGTTGCCTTCAGCTGACCACCACGCCTTATGCCATTTATCAAGCTATGGCACACTGACAGTAGTTTTTAAAAGACTCAACTATTTAGTGGGAAACACAGGGAACCCAAATACCTCCATGGCCACAGGTTTGTGAACACTCTGTCCAAGCCGTCCAACCCGAGAGCTGACAGTTGACCACACATTCCACCAAGCAGGGGATGCTCATTCTCTGGGGCTTCTCCAAATTACGCTGCAAATGGAAATGAAATACGACTTCACTGGAGACATTGTATCACTATCAAGTCAAATAACTGTCCTTTTATGGGATAGACTGTCCTTTAGTCTGTGATAATAACCTTTTCACATTTTGGTGGGGGAAAAATATCCTTTCTTATATAAATTGGTGGGATTCATAGAAAATGGTTGTTCTCAATTCACAAAATAAATATTTGTTGGCCCAAATTGCTTTCTGTAAAATCCTAAACTCTAGAATAGACCTGCTATTAGGGTGCTGGGAAAGCAGAGGTCATGTGACACAGAGATGCGTCCTGTTGTTCAGACAACAAGGAACCAGAAAGAAACTTCAGTGCTAAATTGAGGCACCTTGGGATTCTGGATGGGCCAAATACACACAGAAGGCCAAAATTAAAAGCTCGCTAGGCTGTAATATAAATAAAATAGTAACAAAAATATTAATAAAATCAATGACCTATCTGAAGTCCATAAAAATGACCAACTAGGTTAAAAAAACATAATCAGGTTCTTAACCATGGAACAAGTTGGTGATAGCTTATTTTCCTTTTGTTATCTCTGAAACAAGTATCTAGGCAAAGTGTACAAATTTTCTATTGGCCAAGGTAGAAGATGTCTTAGTAAAAGAATAAACTACCTAAGAATACAAAAAAAATAAATAAATATTCCTGCTGTAGGAATCACACGCTATTTGTATGCTTACCTAGAAAAACTGACATTAAACACATTAAATGTTAGCAATATTCACACCAATCTGAAATAAATGATTATAACATGATGAATTTCCAAGTGGGTAAAATAGAAATTACCACAATAGGATCTATGATTCATTGGAGATACATGGATATTTTAATTAGGTTCATAATTTAGGACTTCTTTAAACTGATATTCTTTAAATATTAATATTTGTTGGGCATATGTTATTTGGAAAGCAGATAAACTTATTTTCTATTAATTAATATTTTATAACTTTCTTTTTATCAAAAGAAAATATTTATTATATATACTAAATGTAAGATTTTCACTTATTTGGAGTTGTAGATTGGCGACTGATTTATTTTTTTCTGAAAGGTAGATTATATGAAATAATATGTTAAAAATAAATCACTAACATGTGGTAGACAGCACTCTGCCCTATGTTAGTCAGTTTCAGAATTTCCCCCAATAGAAATATAGGTTCAGATGTCCTGGTCTCAGCGTTGGTGTCCTGGTGTGTGGCTGTACAGTTGGTTTACAGAGCATGTTGCAACAATACCTAATGGAGTTAAGTCAGGACAGGTGAGGAAGGTTTTGCCTTGTTTTAATTTCCACTTATGTACTCCACCTATCTTGGGAGAAATGGCACCAATTTTCATTTTGCCAGTTTGTTAAAGAAGTTTCTGCAGAAACATGAGTTAACTGGCTCCCTATTTCCAATTTATTCCAAAGATTGTTTCAGTGATTCTTACAGAGTGTTAGCATCTTCACTTCTGTTAAACTGCCTCTATAGTGCTTTTCATTTATACATTGGGAAGGGAATGTCAACTTCTTTAGAACAGGTGTGACTATAGTTTTTTTGTCCTAACGCCATATAGTGTGTCAAGCAAAAAAAAAAAGCAAGGCCATAAAATTACAAAAATTCAGAACCCACTAATTTGAAATTTGGTATAAAGGCATTTCAACATAGATTGAGAAGAAAAATAATATAACTGTACTATTTATCTAGCAATCATTTGCTAAGCAAATTAACATAATTCTCTAATCTCAGTGGCCATGTTCATCTCATATGCAAGGTACAGTGTTTATCACATATGCAAATGATTCACCTGCCCAACACAAAGGGTCATATCTAAATATTAAAGTCACCCAATGTCAACAGTTTGACAAACCAAGTACGGTTAAATAAGTTTTTGGAAGTAATAAAAAATATATACATGAACCCTTTTCTTCAGTACAAAATGACCTTTCCCAGTCATTTTGACTAAGTTCAAACTAGTAAGCTATAACTCTACTATATGAGTACCTTTAACTCCGACTGAACCTAAGTTGAGATAAGAAGAAACCACAGTCTGTCATCTCTATTCAACATCGTAGAGGTTGCAGACCAACATTAAGTAAAGCAAAACCGTGGACGTGAGATACAAATACATACAAATACAATAAATACAACCAAATTACCTGCTCGCATTGGTCCATGGCAACTGGCTTGCCGTCACTGCGCACACAGGTTAGCAGGCGGGTCCTGACGCCTTGACCACAGGTCGCATTTTCACTCAGCTGGCATGTGCTCCACTCTACAGGCATAGGATCACCCACACTGAGTTTCATAATTACGGCCATGTGAGCAAAATACAACAAACCTTGATTATCTGCATTGGTGGAGGGTAGTTCATACATAATCCTAAAACCATTTCCAGGTGG
Organism: Varecia variegata; assembly: GCA_028533085.1. Lineage (NCBI taxonomy): Eukaryota > Metazoa > Chordata > Mammalia > Primates > Lemuridae > Varecia > Varecia variegata. Next base: position 74,963,842 of record CM052439.1, read on the forward strand.
CTTCGGAAAGAATCATACAATTCTTTTATTGCAAAACAAACAAACAAAACCAAAAACTAAGTAAACAAAGTGAGCTACCTTCCTAAGTTTTCTTTCTGGAGATAGCCAGATGGTTTGTTAGAAACCATCTCATAGTTGGCTGGCGTAGGAGAGGAAAGACACAGACCAGGATAGTAGAGAAAAACCAGTTTGCAATCAACTATTTGTTGGGGGTTTTTGAGAGAGAAAACAACCATATGCCAGTTGCTATGCTCTAAATATTTCTGTGCCTCCCCCCAGATTCAGATATTAAAATCCTAACCCTCAAGGTGAGGGTGTTTGAAGGGGAGGGTTTGGGAGGTGATTTGATCAGGAGGGTGGAGCCCTCAAGAATATGATTAGTCCCTTTTATAAAAGAGGCCCAGGGTAGCTTGTTTGTCCCTTCCATCCTGTGAGGACGCAGCAAGAAGGTGCCATCTATGAGGAATGGGCCCTCACCAGCCACTGAATTGACCAGCCTCCAGAACCTCTAGAAATACATTTCTATTGTTTATAAGCTACCACGTCTTTGGTAATTTGTTATAGTAGCCTCAACAGACTAAGACACCAGTCTTTGGTGAAAACTTGAAAATGTTTTCAAGCATAAATCCAATCATCTAAACCATTTGGTACATTTGATACAATGTAGCCAAGAGAGAGGTCCCATAAAGGAAAGAGGGAGAGACATACAGGACCGTATGAAGTGTTCCAGAAACTCTAATTTTTTTCAAATTAGGCTATCATGAGAAAAGATTTTATAGATTTGGCTAGTCACATTACAAACTACACGGTGGAGAGATAGAATAAATTATCCCATAATTAATTTGATTCTTAAACTCTGATTGTTGCTGTGTGGGTAGAAAGGAAAATCCTTGATCATATATAATCTGAACTACTTTAAGGATATTTTTTATACTTGGTAAATGATCTAAGTGTTTCACAGGAATAGCAAACCCCTGTGTAGTAAAATCAGTCTTTTAAAGATATGCTCTGCCAATAAAGAAAATTTCATTGTATTTCTTAAAACCTGCTGTGAAAACCAAAGAATTTTTTTTTTATCTAAAGACAAAGAACACATACACAAGGTCATCTTTCACCCATAAAGACAATCAGACAGCCCCACAGAATTCGCCACAAGGTTTTCTACGTGAGGAATCTCAGCAGTGCCGACGTAGCCGCAGTGGTGAAATTTTCTCAGAGACGCTGGGTGCTTTGCCCCTGCAGGCATGTGCTGGTTTGGTTGTCAGTATTGAGTTCAATGCTGTGACTTATCACGGTTCCACATTTTGTGGCATTTTTTGTATATCTGTTGCTGCAGGGAATGGCAGGTAGCAGATCATTGCAACTGTAACAGTCCCCTGGTTTTGGAAACTTAGCACTGTGGTGCCTGGGAAAAACTTGAGCAGTGAATAACTGCTGATTTAACGAGGCTGATGTGATTCCCAGTGCCTTTAAAACATCCCTGACAGGGTCAGGCCTGCCATTCATCCTTACTGAGGCTTACAGAGAAAGTACATCACAGGTTTGAATTTCTGAAATAATAAAAGCCGTGAAAGAGAAAACCCCTGTGACAGTGTGATTACATTCTTCTCTCAATGATAAATTATCATTTGCTACTTACTTTTGTTTGTTTGTTTCAGTTTATCATGGCTTCATTCACCATAACTCTGAAACATTTCCCAATCTTTCCAAGCATCTCTTAGGACAGAGATTTTAGGTGGTCTTGCTAAATCTACATGCCAAAAGTGGATATTTCTTGCAAGGAGCCAATACTGGAAGTATAAAGTCCTCAGCCTTTTGTGCATCACACTCACACATTCTACTCTCTGGCCTTTATCCCAAGAATGAAAACACACACAAATGTTCCCTCATTAGTCAATGTTCAGAGAAAACCACACAGTCACAGATTGCAACTGTACCTGTTAGATTGTACTGGAACTGGAAGCAATTTTCATTAAGGAGGCAGGGCCGCACCTGTGAGTCTTCGGCACATGTCCTGGAGCTCAGCGAGGGTCTCAGCAGATGACGGGTTCTTCTCTGCATTGTGTGGGGGTCACATGACTATGAAAATCAAAGGCCAGGCAGAGTTAGCCTCATGGTTAGTTGATAAATTACCCATGATTATTTGTATACAAGTAGGTACATGTGTAACAACTACCGGGAAAAGACTATTGAGAGTGTTAAACATAATACTTAGAAAACAAAACCAGTCTTTGATTCATTGTAAATTTTTTTTTCACCTGATAACTCTTTTCTTTTCCATGTTGTCTTGAAGGCTACATTTCTCTCTCTCATGTATAATTAAGCACGTGGAGACTATTTTCATCATTTAAACTCACGCTGAAGTCTCAAATAATCTGCCACAAAGTAAGAGATCCATACATTTTGAGTAGTTAAAAAAGACACTTTCCCTGTGACCTCAGATAGTCTAGTCCAACAGAAATAATCACACAGAACACTTTAATGAGAAAATCATTTTAAAAACCCTACAGCAAACAGGTATTGAGAGGGAATTATGAAATCAATGTTGCCAATATACCAGAACTTTCTTCTTATTTGGGTGGTCCTTTGATCCTCAGGGCATGCTATTGTGCTTTCAGCAGAATTAATGTAAAAATGTGAACTCCAAAGATCCACTGCAAATGTCACAATACCGATGGGTCCACAAATCCTCTAGTAGCCTCAGCTCACAAAATGCTGTTGAGCCAGGTATACTTTCCTGCCAAATCTCATCCAACTGGTCTACCCACAGTGGGCCTTCCAGCGCCCCCCACTGGAACAATCTGCTTTCCAAACCCTGTCCTTCACCCTCTTCAGAACACTAACTTCTTTCACAGTCTTCTCTCTAGTAATGCCAGATTCTTCTCTTCTCTTTTGAGCAACTCTTCCACCCATGCTCAGGAAGTTCTCTATAAATTTACTTCTAAACATATTTATATACATATATATGCATATACATGTATGTGTGTGCATGTACATTACATATACACATATGCTATGCCTATCCTTGTATTGTCATTCTTTGTTTCTTCATTTCCCTGCCTCTTACTTTACAAACTCTTTTGGGGCATGTTGGATCATGGCTTCTACTTCTATGTCACTCCTTGAAAATCTTGGTATAAATTATACATAGCAGATTTTCAACAAATACCATTAAACATGTCCACCACATGCAATTCCAGAACCCCCAAATCTAAAGAGGCCCATAGATTCTTAAGCCACAAGAGAAATACAAGCCTCTGGATTAAGACCAACAAAGCACCATTTTTTATTTCCTTTATGCTTTCAGATATTGTAGTAAGAACACAATCCATAATGCCAAGTCTTGGCTATGAATCACAATGACAATGTTGGATTGCACTGAAATATGCAGAAAAGAAGGCCACAGATTTTTCTTCTAATTTTAAAAGTTTGGACCACTGAAACACATTTACTATCCATGTGACTCTGTATTTGGATAATCTGCCAATACTTGTAATTTTAATTTTACATTTAAATGTATCAAATTGTCTCTAGACAATCAAGAAGGGCCACTGAAACCCAGCAATTATTCTTAATTATCTGCACATGAATCCCATGCTAATTGCACGCCAATAATTTATTGTTATTTTACCAATTAATTTGAATGCTTGTTCTCATGGGGAGGAATAATAACAAATGATTTGTCAATAAAAGAAAATGAAAGTGCCTTGGTAAATACTCCTGATTAGTGCTCTACTGCATTTCTAGCTTATACTCAATTAATGTCTAAAACACATGAATATGTGTAAGGGCTTATGTACCTGCTTAGTCTAAGACATCAAATAAAAGAGAAAATAAAACACATACACAAAAATCAAATTGCTATGTAACCTTGAACAACTCACTTATGTAGTTTATACTCTACCTTAGATCCTCATCTAAACCTAGGAGACAAAGGGTGGGGGATGGGGTGTAATTTGATGAGATTTAAGAATTTCCCCCCTTAGATCTCACAGTGTGTCTGTGTCTGCTTGACCTGGTTTTCAAATATCCTCTTGAGCCTCATCCATCATTCATACCATGTAGACTTTGATAATTGCTAGAAACTAATATATAGAAACCAACATTGCAAGTAACTCTCCTACTAACTCTTCATCCGTAGAAACGGGCAAAAGTTAGCATGGGTAACTGAAATCCACAGACACCATCCAACCTAATCTTAGGCAATATCTTACACTCCCCTTGATATAAATTGTCCTGGTACTGCTAACAATTAATAGACTATTATTTCTCCTTATTTCTTTCTATTATCTATTTATGGGAAGGTTAGTGTGTTTCCCTAGATTTCTTTCTATTAGCTATTTATAGGATGTTTACAAAATAATTAATTGCCCACAAGAGAGGTGGGGGTGGGGATAAGGAAAAAAGAGAAGAAAAGGGAGGCTTTTTTCTGGATGATTTTTTTATTGGATTAAGACTCCTCAAAAACAAATCTGGACCTCCTCTTCTCTAGAGTGATTATATAAAGACAAAACTATCAATTTTCTAAATATAGAAGGGGGAAAATGATATGTAGATAACTAACTCCAAATCAACTTTGGATCAGTTTCATTACAAAGATTGAGGTTATATAGCTAAAGATTATTTGCCAGAGAATAAGATGAGCAGTAAGAACAAGTTACTCTCTAGTATGTAAACCTCTTTATGAGACTAGATTTTCTAACTTACTACCTGTGTAAATGAGCACTTGCCTTTAAGTTCCATCCTTCTGTATGACATGCCCTCCCACCTTTTGTTCTCTCTAGAAGAAAAGCCTCTTGCCTGACCTAAATACTTGCATTTATATCCCTCAAAATGAAACCAAATGTCCCTTCAGTGAGCTCCCACTGACTTCCTCGACCCATAATAAATGGAATCACCCCGTCTAGTAGACGTTTCCACTAAACTCATACATATATTGATTTGTGTGCATTCCTTCCTGTAGGCTATTTAGAGAGTCCATGTTTGAATTTTCTTGGACATTCTGAGCCTAGTACTTATGGCTGGCACAGAGTAAGAAAATAATAAACACTTGTTATGTAGCATAATTTGGCACTTCCTGGGAAATAAGACTGTATTTTTGTAAGCTGCCATTAGCATACAAATGGTCAACTCTGTATTATGATCAGATTGCCTGAATGTAAGAGTTTGCCATAGGTCTGTATATCTGATAAAAAGAATAATCTTTTCTCTAATTCTCATAGGTTTCCTATAAAATCTTGATGGAATTTTCTAAAATAATATAATCCATCATTACATTAGTGAAACATATTCATGAATGAGTTTTAATTAACCCATATAAGAGATGACAGATAATTTGGCTAAGATTTTTTTGTTTGTTTTTTTGAGATAGGGTCTCACTGTCTCACCTAGGCTGGAGTGCAGTGGCATCATCATAGATCACTGCAACCTCAAACTCCTGGGCTCAAGTGATCCTCCTGTCTCAGCCTCCTGAGTAGCTGGGACTATAGGCATGTGCCACCATGCTCAACTAATTTTTCTATCTTTTGTATATTTTAAATAAATCCAATCAAGGAAGTATAATTTGATATTTTTCCCACTATCACTGAACTACTAATAATCATGGTTTAATAAAACCTGTGATAAATACAGTTGCTTGTGAATTTAAGTCACTCTGCAAATTTCTTGTCTGGAGATGAGCATGAATCCAAGGCCTCACCTTGTCAGCTCCCATCAGACACAGAAACCTAATGACTTTATTTCATTATAGGTTTTATCTGATGACTCTGAGATGGTCTCTCTCTCGTTTAGATTAGTCCTACTGTCAGTAGCTCTGTGGTTTCTCTCTAAAGGCAAAAATGGATCTATACTCCATAAACTTTGATTTTCTTATTTGGAAAAATAGGGTTAAAAGTTCACACATGCAAAAAAAAAAAAAAAAAACAAAACACTGAAATGCTTCGTAAGGAAAATTTTAATGAAATGAAATCCTGACTCTCAAAGGCTGACAAGGAGTGAGAAAACCTCTAGAGGAGAAAAATGTAGGCCTGAAGAATTGTTACTTGTGCCTTGTATGTTTAAAACAATTCTCAGAGATTCTGAAGAGATGGTCACAGAAGTAAAAAAACATTTCTTGTACATTATGATGCAATAAGAAGAGCGAAACAAGAAACACATAGACCATATGCTCAGTACAATTGAGTGACAACCCGTCTCTACAAACCCCAAACGGGGAGCAGGTGGGACCAATGACTGAAGCTACTGGACCTGTGTAATATCAGCCTGTGACAGGAGAAAGCAGACGTAAAAACAGGGCATCTGACAGACCCAAGATCACCAAAATGGAGAATTGAAGCTGAGACTGAAAGGAGTTTACACAGTCTCAAAATGGGAGAATATAAGAGGTCCTTGGAGAGATCCCGAAAGCTGACGCAGTCTGCATGCAGTGAACTCTCAGCATTAACAAGCCACAGCTCCCCTCCAGGATGCCTACTGCCCTCCTCCACCATTCCATTAACACTAAGGAGAAACAGGTGGGAAGAACTTCCAAACTGAGTAAAACAGCAATGAAGGAAAAGAAAGGACCAGTAAGCAAAGTGGGGAAGGAAATGGGAACCAGTAAATCTCACAAAGTAAGGGGATTTTTTCCTTGACCACTCAAAAAACAAAAGAGAGAGTAGTGAAGCAATGAAATGAAATGAGGCAAAAAAATCCTCCAACACACCCCCCTTCTAAAAGTTTACAGAAACCGATTTCACAGAAAAATAAGCAAAAATAGAGATCAAAAATCAAGTTCTGCAGAAGGGTCATGTAAGGAAAAAGAGAATAACGGGCAGAATAACATCCCATAGATTAGGCGCTGCAGCAGAAGGACAAGCATGTGAAACAGAAGGAAACCACTCTTTCAAAAAGAGCTACCAATTATTTAGGAAATGACATGAGTTATAAAAGAACAACATAAACAAGAATCAGAAAAACTCAAAAATCAGGTGATAGAAATCAGTAAATAATTGGAAATGAAAAAGTTTTCAGAAATGAAAATGAAACTAGAATACAAGAACAAAACTCCAAAAATAATGCCTAAAGGTAAACAAAAAGGTAAAGAAAAAACAGAAATAAAAAGCTTTAAAGAAGAGATTAAAGAATTTGAGAAAATCTGGCAAATAGCGCAAAGTGAGACAAAAACCAGATGTCACATACATATAATAGAATTTCAGGAAAAAGAAAACCAAAGCAAGAGCACGGGACTCTACAAAAAGAAGATTCAAGAAAACTTTCCAATAAAAATGAAGAAAAGGTTTGAAACTACTTATTGAAATGGTACATTCGAATCACCAATACTGAGACATATCCTAGCACAATTATTAAGTTTTACAGAAGAAAATTCTTTGAGTATCAAGGCAAGAATACCAGATGGTTTATAAAGAAAATGAAATCATATTGTTATTCAAC
>CM052439.1:74971772-75008355 GCA_028533085.1 Varecia variegata
CTGGGTCGTAAATGATAATGACCTTGAATGATAAAGAACCTACTTTCCTTGCTGAATTTTGCTAGAGCATGAAAAAGAAAAATCTTCTTTTATTCTGGACCCTATATTCAAGATTTGTCAGATGTAGCATTGTGATATATTTCAGGTTCTGAGGTATCTTAGCATATTGGTTAATTCTAGGAAATGTACCATCTGGCAGACTACTGTGTCATTCATCTAATTTGCCCTCTACCCACATCAGAACAAATATAATATTCTGGGGTTTTGTGAGTTCTTTATAAGTATATGCATATATACACAATATGGAGAGTGGGATGAAGAGGAAAGAGAGAAAAAAGGAAATAAAGTGGAAATGGAGAGGTAGGAACAGGGATGAGATTGAGTGAGGGTGCGGGAGAAGTAGGAGATAGGAAAAGGGAGGCCCAAGCTGAATTACTGGGAGCTTTATGTGTTCTATCATTTATTTCTCTTAGGAACCCTTTCAGGAATATTTACTAACTAACCATATTATAGATATGAAAAGTGAGGGCTAGCTCTAGATATAGATAGTGTAATTATAATTCTAATAGCTAATCTTTTATCAATAAACCATGTAGCCCCAATTCAAAATAATTAAACTATAACCACCAAAATTGTGTACCCTTTGCAGGGCTTCCCTCAGGAAACTACAATGCACAGTATATTGCCCTTTTAAAAATTTGAGCAGTTGAGTTTTACAAAATTGAATTATAGTATGCGTTGGAAACATAATGCATTTCATTGATTTCATGTATTTGTTCTTGGGGATGCCTCCTGCTCTGACTATATGTTTTCTGTCTCCTGGCCATCAGTCAGGACATTTCTTATAATTATGCAGACATGTCAGCGAACTAGAAGCCCATTTTTCCTATACTCTAGGTAAATTTCATTGTGGTGATAAGATATTTGCAAATAACACCATCTTTTAAAGAAATAACAGGTTTTTTCCCCCTCTTTTTCCCATTGGACCTTCTTGGAACAGTAAATTACTTTCACAATGAGGTCATACAGCCCATGCCTTTTAAACACAAAGAAATCTGTTTCCAAGCACTAAAAGATCATGCCCTTTGGCCTGATGGACGTTGGAGGGTTCCATGGTGTAATATTGTCCTAGAGTTAGAGAATCATAAGTAAATTACACATGTTTGATAATACAGGCACCATCCCATTATTCTAAATGTCATTATAGCAAAGATTATATCCGACAATCCATTTCCATGAACATTTGATTGCCCATGACAACAATAATTTTTTTATTAATTGCAATAATGCTCCAGTATATAACCTCCCTTCTGACAAAATGTCAAAAGCACACATTACCTCATGCCTGTGATTTGGGAGCCTCGGCTACCGGAAATGCTAGTTTTGAAATGTTGTTTTTGGTGAAATACCAGACAATAGTTTCTTCAATTTTTATGACATTAACAAACACATGTTAATGTATTCTCATATTCTATTGTTTCTATGGCAATACACATTATCTAGCAGCTGCGAAATTTATACATGATCATCTTGTTTCATTACCTCATTTCAAACCTTTAAAAAGAATGTCACAACTAGTGGACACGGTGAGCATTGTAGAGGGGAAGGGCATGCTGCTAATGCTCGCTTGGGTGAGGCAAAGACATAAAATGTAACCAAAACGTTTGTACCCTCGTAATATACTGAAATAAAAATAAATAAATAAATAAAAATAAAAATAAAAAGAATTTGGCCAGGCACAGTGGCTCACACCTGTAATCCTAGCACTCTGGGAGGCTGAGGCGGGAGGATCGCTTGAGCTCAAGAGTTCGAGACCAGCCTGAGCAAGAATGAGACCCTGTCTCTACTAAAAATAGAAAAATTAGCCAGGTGTGGTAGTGCATGCCTGTAGTCCGAGCTACTCAAGAGGCTGAGGCAGGAGGATTGCTTGAGCCCAGGAGTTTGAGGTTGCTGTGAGCTAGGCTGATGCCACAGCACTTGCCTGGGCAACAGAGTAAGACTCTGTCTCAAAAAAAAAAAGTGATGAAAGCCAACAGTTTTGCCTGTACATGGTATTAAGAAAATTGCATTCAGTCTCTCACCATTAAGTATGTTCAAACAGATTGTGCTCCATGGATTTAACAAGTGTATTTAACAAGTGCCTATTTTGTGTTCCCTTTATAATTATTAAATGACTCTCTGTCCCTGGTAATGTAAAAAAAAAAAAAAGAATTTGGAATATATAGTAACAAAGGATAAAATGTGCTGATCAGGCCACTTTGTTACTGGATCGTGGGACACGGCCACATGATACTAACAATCTTGAAGAAGAAAGAAAGAGGAAGAGGAGGAAGAAGGTAGAGAAGGAGCAGAGAAGGGGGAAAAGGAGCAGGAAGGGGGAAAAGAGCAGAGAAGAAAGACAGAAAGAAAAATAAAAGAAGTCATTCAAATTAGAGATTCATAGCACAACTCTCACATTAACTCGATTTGTATGTGATTTGATGAATTTGGTTGATGTCAATTCATTTTAATTCAATGAAAATAAAATGTCTCAATACAGATTGAGATACAGCTGTAACTGCTTGATATTTGATCAGCATATGTTTAACCATAACGATAAGATTTTGGTTTCAGGAGATTTATCTGCTCTTTGGAGCTATTGGAAATTGATGTTCGAATATGGCCACATGAGGTATAATTAAAGGAAAATCTTTAATAGACGTTTTTAGGAAGTGTGTGGTTTTCACAACACATATTAATTCCAGATACTGGTAATACAAAAATAATTTCTTAATCTGACATTGAAATCCTGTGTTATCTGCTTCCAATTACTGAAACGCTGCAGTTAGTTAACAAATACACTAAACTCCAGGTAAGGTAGCCTCAGCTCTATCCCTTGAGGATACTGTATCATCCAGCATGTGTTCATGATTTTTGAGATTTTTTGTTTGGTGACTCTTGATGCTTGCAAGATATGTGACTTTTTCCAGAGTCAGTCTCATTCTCAGTAATTTCATTCTTTTTTGACCCCACAGTAAGACTTAAAGGATGGAATATATTTGACTATTTTGTATTGCTCTCTGTTTTTGCTTGCTACTTGTGTGATTTTTTTCTTCACTAATATTCTGAGTTTTGTAAGGATTAGAACTATGTAATATATATCTTCAAAAGCATTAAGTAATATATAAGCTCCTTAAAATATACTAAATATTTAATAACTTGAATTAAAGTATAGGTATTTACAACCTTAATCTACAGGAGTCTGTAATAATTAAAATTATTTTTAAAAGTTTTGTGGGATTAATAAATCATTCATGATGGATATAAATATATTCATTGATACATATGGAAATGTGTATATTTATTACACAAATATATTTTAAAATAAAATTTCTTCCAAAGATCATTCAGAAAAAATAGATGTAAACCTGTGGAAGATAGTCAGTTTTCTGTTTGAAAGTGAAAGTTGAGTATTTCCACAATCAAACCAACAAATCTCTAATCATATTTTCTTGGATTCATATTTGCAAAAGTTTTAAGCTAAATGAAAGTTGATTTGGAATTGTACAAACAAGACAACTAAAGTGTTAGAAACCAAGGAGCATGTTTAGTTGTTACTCTAATCCTACCTCTTAGAGAAAGTATTGCTTGGTTGTTAGAATGTGTCTGCTTTAGGGCTGCTTAGTTAGTCATGTGCTACAAATGTGATATAAAGCATATTAAGATTTATGAAACACAACAATTTACTCATATCACTGCCTATGAGGAGATATGGCATAGAAAGGAGAAATTTTGACAGACTGAAAAATAAAAGGAACAGGTGTAGCATTTTTATATCTTCTTGTAATTAAATACTGTCACTTTGGAATAGATAGAGAAATATAGGAAAAGCACCAAAGAGGACAATTTGGATTCTTGAGGCCCTGACACATGTTAGAGTGATAAAATATCATAAGGGAAGGAGTTCTTCCCATAAAGACTGGAAAAAATGCATTTTCCTCAGAAAAAGAGTGCTTTTGGCTCTGGTGAATTTAGCATAATAGTGCCATGTAACATTAATATTTTTTAAAAATTGAATATCTGTACAGTACCAACCAACAATGGGACAGTAAAAATAGCAAAACAATTTCATTTACAGTAACAGCAAAAATGTGAAATCAGAGTATTAAATCAAGATACGTAAGACCTCTATAATGATAATTATGAAGCATTGCTGAAAAAATTAACAAAGACCTTAACAATGGAGAGATATACCATGTTCATCAATTGGGAGATTGTTCTTAAGGCAGGTGCCCTCCTTTCCAAATTGATCTGCAGATTCCACATAATATCAATAAAATGACAGCAGGATTGTTTTAAGAAATTACTAATTCAATTCTAAAATTTATATAGAAATGCAAAGATCTGTAATAGCTAATTTTGAAGAATGATGAATAATGGAAGATTTATATTACCAGATTTTGAGACTTACTCGAAATCTACACTAATTAAGACAGCTCTGACTCAGGTGGGGCAAGGGCAATATACATAACCTAAACATTTGTACCCCCATGATATGCTGAAATAAAAAAAGTGTGATATTGGGGTGTGGATACATAAATAGATCAATGGAATAGAATAGAAAATCTAGAAATAGAAAAACACATAACTGTTCAATTGATGGTCTACAAAGGCAACAATACAATTTGAAGAAAGTCTTTTAAACAAATAGTGCTAGAGAGACTGGCCATCTGTATGGGAATGAGAAGCACGAATCCTACAGCAGATACCCTTGGTGCCCCATCCAGATTCCTTTAGATAATTTTACCAGCTCTGTGCCCCATTTTCTCTGCTTCTGCATGATTTGCTGCTAATGACTTGCAAATGAGAATCTCAGAGATTGACAGCAGACAGTTACGTCACCTTTCAAAAACCTTAAGAAGAATCAATATTGCCTAGAAGATTTAATCCCCAATCCTAATCAGGCAGCCTCCAGCTAGTGAATGACTGGTGGCAGGAGACACAAGCCTGGACTCTTTGCCTCAAAAAGAGCCATCTCTATGGTGTAAGTAGGCTCCAGAACTTCTTTCAAGATCAGACTATCTGGGACTTCATTTGAAATGGCAGCCTTGCTAGGCTTCTTTCTATTTTTTGTCCTGCTTCCTCAATACCTTACTGGTTTCTCCTGGGGACACTTAATGCTTCTTTAATAAGTCACTTGCACTGAATTAGCTCAGGATCCACCTCTGCAAGAACACAACCCAATATACTACTAAACCATGCCACCCACACAATTTATTTAAGATGGACCATATATCTAAATGTGAAAACTAAACCTACAAAATATTCAGAAGAAAATATAGAAGAATGCTTTTATGGCCTTGGGGTAGGAAAAGATTTCTTAGGCCAAAATACATATTAACTATAAAATAAAACCATAAATTGGACATCAACCAAACTAAAATCCTATGCTAAAACAAAACAAAGAATTGAAAAGAAAGTAAAAAAAAAAAAAAAAAAAGCTAAAAATATTCACAATGCATATATCTGCCAAAAGACTTACATCTAGATTATATGAAGAACTTTTTAAAATCAATAATAAAAATAAATTAACTCATTAAAAATAGAAAAGTGACTTGAAAAATCACTTTGCAAATAAGATATCTTAATGGCTCATAAACTGATGAAGTTACTCAGCGCAATTAGTTGTCAGGAAAATGCAAATTAAAATCAGGGTGAGATATTACTACACGTCCAACAGAAGAGTTAAAATTTAACAAAGGAAAAAAAAAAACCTTGTTTAAACACCAAATGTTGATGAGGTTGCAGTAGAATTGGGACTCTCATACATTGCTAAAAGTAGTGTAAAATGGTACAATATTTTTGAACATTGATTGAACATTTCTAATAATAAGTATGTACCGATCCTATAACTTAACTATTCTACTCCTAGATATGTGCATAAGAGAAATGAGTGCACATATCCACAAATGCCTCTTACGGAATGTTTGAAGTAGCTTTATTCATAATAACTAAACTAGAAATTACCCCAATGTCTATTATCAAGAGAATACATTAAAAAATGATACTATATTCCCATAATGAAATACTATTTAGTAACAAAAGAACAAACTACTGACCTTCTCAACAACACTCATAAATCTCAAAAACATTATGTTGAGCAAAAGAAACTAGACACAAAATAACTGTGTGATTTTATTTAGGTAAAGTCCAAGACATAATGTTGACCTAATGAGATAATACAAAAAAGGGCACATAGTATATTATTACAATACATGAAGCTCATGGCAGGCAAATTAATAATAGATATAATAGAAGTGGCTAAATTTGGGTAGGGAACTGTGCATATACACTGAAAAGTAGCATCAAAGATACTGTAGTATGCTTAAATGGCCTTACATTTTTTTGGCCTACATGTGTTTGGTAGTTAATCAGATCTATGAGAACTAAGAATGCATCAACTCGTATCCTTAATAGCTATTTATTATAATGTATGAAATTCACAGATCATCAAAAGACTATTAAAAATTTCCCTAGAATCGGAAAGGGAAATAAACATGTAAAACCCTAAACCATACAAGAATGAATAATAGAAAAATGCAGCTTGAATAAGAGGTAACCAGTAATCAGTGACAATGAGAGATGATTTAGAAGTAATAGTTACAGTCTTAGAATACAGTAAAGCACTTGAAGTAGAAATTTTTTCATAAAGAAGTAAACAGAAATTCAAGGTATTCTAACTTTCTGGGAGTGATTTTTCATAGTTAAAATGTAGCAATTAAAGAGTGTCACATTCTTGAAAGCAAAAAAAGGTTCCAATAAAGATTAATATTTCTTTGTGAAAATCTATAAATAATTTATGATTATGTAAGATATAGAAGCTGAAAAATATAATTATTTACATCTATAATTTCAGATTATATTGACAAAGAATATTTGAGGGATTACTAAACCAAGCTAATATTTTTAATATGTAAAGTTCATAATTTAATGTTTTGTTCATAAATTTTTATGCAGAGAAATATATATTCAATATTTTTATAAAAATGAAAGATAATCCATAATAATATTAAATCATTCAAGTACTCAGACAAATATAAGGCATATACCATGAAGCCACTAGAAAAAACAGAACTATTAACATTGTTTTCTTTAAGCATAAAACACAACATATGTAAATTATAGCAATTAAAATAAATATTAAATGCTCCTATGAAAAGCCAAACATGTTAATGTGTACTTGTAATAGAAGTATTCTTTAGAAGAAAGAAAAATAGAAAAATAAACAAAAGATCAGACAATATATACATACACACACACTAAGCAAAAGAAAGGAAAGTGGCAGTATCTTTCTCAAACAAAACAGAATTCAAGGCAAAAAGTTCTGACAAAACAAAGATCAATTAATCATTATGGATGTAAACATTTGTGAATCTTATTGTGCTAAATAACATGATATTAAACTATAAGAATAAAACACTATTATAAAAGCAAGGAAAATTTGACAGAAATACAATTATAATAGCATACTTTAATAGACTGCTGTCAGCTTATAACTTTTTGATTGGTTAATGACAAATAAAAACAAATATTGAAAAATATAATAAATAGGGCTCAGTTTTTGAATATATATGTATTCTAAAAAGGCAATAATTCATTTATACAAGCATGTGGAGGACCATAAACAAATGTTAATCATACATCAGTTTTGTTAAAAAAATCCAAGATACTATTAAAAGCAAATAAAAAATAATAAATAAAAAAGCTTAAACAATAAGGAAAGCTTTGAAATTTAAGAACTGAAATATGCTGTATTTTGTAAAACTATGTAGGAAACCAGGACATTTGTATCTTGATGGGCTTTTTAGACAACAGTGAAAATGATAATACCACATGTCAATTTTAACATCAGAGTCAACCCTTACCATCCCAGCTGATGTCACTCTGCCCAATTCTATTACAGTTAAATTAATATCTTTGAATGTTTTCATTACTACAAAAAATAGTGATTGTGTCAAAAAGAATTTTATGCTAGTTAGAATAATGTGTACCATAAAACACCAAAAAATGGGTTAAGTATAACAACCCAACATAATAAATTAGAAAATAAAAATACAAACACTAGACTTGATAAATAAAATTTTGAAAATAAAAATCACTAAAATAGATAAACTTCTGACAAATCTAATCAAGAGATATGAAGCAGAAAAATGATGAATGTAGCAAAATAAAAATACATACAACAACAGATACAGAAAGATCTTCTACAAGGGGATTTTTAAAAATGTATCAAGATATTTTAAATGGATCATCGGAGGGAGAAAATCCAGATAACAGAGAGGTGATGGGACACATCAAGGGTGAACTTAGAGGATGGACTGCCTACATGGGTCTCCTGAATGCCTCAAGTAGCCCCCTGACTGGGACCCAGGGAAGGGGTAAGCAGGACACCTTTAGGCCCCCCTACACACTCTTAGAACCTTTATGGTTTTGACTAAAAAGGAGCTCCTTTACACCCACGGGCCTCCAGAGAGCTGTGGGGAGCTCAGGTGGACTTTTTGAAGGCTTCCAAATCCCAGATTCTGATGTCCAAAATTAACTGGAGCCATTCCCCCAGAGCTCTGAAGTGATACTGCCTGGCTGCAAGGCCAGGGAAAGAGGAACCCAGGTAATCTGCACCTACAGCCACAGCCAACATCATACTGAATAGAGAAAAGTTGAAAGCATTCCCCTTAGGAACTGTAACAAGACAAGGGTGTCCACTTTTACCACTTGTATCCAACATGGCACTGGAAGTCCTAGCCAGAGCAATTAGACAAGAGAAAGAAATAAAGGGCAACCAAATTGAAAAAGAAGAGATCAAACTATGACCCATTGCTGGTGATATAATCTTATATCTAGAAAACCCTAAAGGCCCTTCCAAAAGATTGTTAGAATTGATAAATTAGGTAACATCTCAGTTAACAAAATTTATATAAACAAATCAGTAGCATTTCTATACACTAATAAGAGCCAAGCTGAGAATCAAAACAAGAACTCACTTTCATTCACAATAGCTGCAGAAAAAAAGAAAAGAAAGAAAAAGAAAAAAAAAAAAAAAACCTAGGAATAAACTTAACCAAGGAGGTAAAAGATCTCCACAAAGAATACTGGAAAATACTGATGAAAGGAATTATAGATGACACAAACAAGTGGAAATGCATCCCATCCTCATGGAATGGAAGAATCAATATTGCTAAAATATGCATACTGCCCAAAGTGATTTTCAGACTCAATGAAATTCCCATCAAAATAACAATGCAATTTCTCATAGAATTTGAAAAAAATATCCTAAATTTTCATACGGAATAAAATAAGAGCATAAATAGCCAAAGTAATCCTAAGCAAAAAGAACAAATCTAGAAGCATCACATTGCCTGACTTCAAATTATAATAATATTACAAGGCTATAGTAAACAAAACAGTATTTTTTTTACTGGTATAAAAGTAGACACATAGAATAATGGAACAGAATAGAGACGCCAGAAATAGAACCATATACCTACAACCAATGGATATTTGACAAAGCGAACAAAAATATACACAAGAGAAAGGATTCTCTATTCAATAAATTATCCTGGGAAAATTGGATAGTCACATGCAGAAGAATGAAAGTTGGATCCCTATTTCTCACCATATACAAAAATTACCTCAAGATGGATACAACATTAGAATGTAGGACCTGAAACTATAAAAATTCTAGAACAAAACTTAGAAAAAATTCTTATAGAAATTGGCCTAGGCAAAGAATTTATATAAAAACAGAACAAAACCAAAAAATGGATTAATGGGATTAATTAAACTAAAAAGTTTCTACACAGCAAAAGAAATAATCAACAGAGTAAATAGACAATCTATAGAATGGGATAAATTATTTGCAAACTATACACCTGAAAAAGGACTAATATCAAGAATCTATAAGGAATTTATACAAATCAGCAAAACAAAAACAAATAACACCATTAAAAAGTGGGCAAAAGACATGAATGGATTTTTTTCAAAAGAAGATATACAAATGGCCGAAAACCACATAAAAAAGTGCTGAACATCACTAGTCATCAGGGAAATGCAAATCAAAACCACAATGAGATACCACCTTGCTCCTATTAAAATGGCCATTAGTTAAAAGTCAAAAAACAACAGATGTTGGCATGGATGAAGTCAAAAGTGTACATTAATATAGTGTTGGTGGGAATGTAAATTAGTACAATCTCTATAGAAAATAGTGCAGAGATTCCTCAAAGAAGTAAAAGTAGTCCTACCATTTGATCCAGCAATCCCACTTCTGGGTATCTACCCAAAGGAAAAGAATTCATTATATCAAAAAGACACCTGCACTCATATGTTTATCACAGCCAATTACAATTGCAAAGATTTGGAATCAATCTAATTGCCCATCAACTAATGATCAGATAAAGAAAATATTATTTATATATATATATATATATATATATATATATATATATATATTTGGTATCCACAACTTGTATGGAGCTGGATACCATCATCCTAAGTGAAGTATCTCAGAATGGAAAAACAAAAACTGCATGCTCTCACGTATAAGTAGGAAGTAAATGATTGGTATACATGGTCATATAGAGAGATATAATTGACTTGGGAGACTCATAAGGGAGGAAGATGGAAGGTGGAAGGGGAGTAAGGAATCAAAAATACCCTATCTGGTACAATGCACACTATTTGGGTGACAGGTACAATAAAAGCCTTGACTTCACCATTATATAATTCATCCATGTGAAAAACAAACAAACAAACAAAAACACTTGTAGCTTCTAAATCTATTGAAGTAAATTTTTAAAAAGTATTAGGAAAAAAATGTTCCCACCATTAACTCAAGGGATCATAGTAAACCTGCATGGACTGATCAGCTTGGGAAAAATAGAGGAAGTGATCAAAGTTTCTCAACCAAAATGCTTGTATCCAGACAGTTTCACAGATTAAACTCTGTTATACATTCAAGCATCACATACCCTCTTAACAAAATATAATATTTCAAAGCATCGACAATATGCAAATTTTTAATAGCTCTTCTCAGGACATGCACAAGAGAATGTTGTGATTTCTGCTCAGGAGTAAAAGGCATGGTAGAAGCAGAGCTCAGATATGCAACATGAAGCACAGGTACTAATAGCAAAGGGAAAAATCAAGGGGCCATACAAGAAAGATATAGATTCAAAAGTCAATAATATCAACTCATTTTTTAATAATTTTCAACAAGTGGTAGTTTAGGTGGTCTTAATCTTAGTTGTGGTCTTGGTCTTAGTCTTGTGTTCCCTGGAGCAATAATATATGTATAATAAATGATCCAATCTAACAGTCACAATAATTGTGTAACACCTGGCATTGCTGTGAAACTCAGGAATATAACAAGGATGTCCAATAACCAGGAGCACATCGTTGTCACAGTCATTGTTAGCTCTGCCCAACTAAATAAGGTCTGATTAGGAAAAAATATATACCACAGTCACACATCTGAAAAATGGCATATTCATTATTTGAGATAATACCACTGTATCCCTTAAAATTCCATGAAACCAGACCCTAAATGTGCAAGAGCAAATATAAAAGTCTAGTGAAGTGAGTAGAAACATGAAAAACAAAAAAGAAAACCCAATACTATGCCTCTGTGTCAGTAATAACATTTCAAACAGTGTCATTTAAAATAGTAATGCCTAAATATAAACAATACAAAATCCCTACATGAGGAAGGTCACAAAATTTCATAAAAGTATATAAAAGAAGGGTTAAATTTAAAAAGTGAAGTACACAGATTGTTAAGATACTAACAAAGCTGGAGTTTGGACACTAAGGTTTTATTTTTATTATTCTGTGTAGTTTTCTGCATGCCTAAAATGTCTCATGATTTAAAAAGAGAGAAAATGTATTAAATGGATAGAATGAGGTAAGAATCTTTCCAAATCAAATACTGATTAGATAAAAATTTAATAAATATCCAAGTTTTTTTTTCCTTTAAAGGTTGATTAAAATGTTAAAGTTTTAATTAGGAATAATAGGAAATGTAAATAGCCATAAAATGGAAAAGAAAAACAAACTGCAGTCATGTATCTCCCAAACATTGAAAACATATATTTAAATTGTATGAATTAAAAAACATGAGGGTCAACATACCAGTATATGGATCAGAACACATGTACCCAAATGCCAGAAACACATACACACATATTGTATGTGATAAAAAGTAAGAAAAAGAAGGTAATCACAGACATATGAGATTAACTAAACGGGAAAAAAACTATGTATATTCTATTTTAATTGATTTTTAAAATCTAGCAAAAGTATACCATATTTGTGTGAAATACAAATGACTAAAATCAACTCAAAAAGCAGAGGCATTCAAAAGACCATAACCACAAGAGAATATGAAGAAATTGTCAAAAATATACCACTTAAGAATATTCCACCTCCACATATGTTTTAAAATGTTAAAGAACTATTTTCTACATTAAAAAGATTAGTTCAAAGAAATAAAATACTGAAACTTTCCAAATGAGCATAATATTAACTCCAAATATGCTAAGATGGGAAGAATGAGAGAGAGTGAGAGAAACAGAGAGAAGAATAGAAAGAAAGAAAAAGGAGAGAGAAGTAAAGAGGAACATCCTGAATCAGTTAAGATAATGATAAACTAAATTGTTTATTATAATTTAAATTAGTTTATTTTAAGAATAAATATGTATTTTAAAATTATAAGCTCTATTTTAAAATCATAATATTTATAAAAGACAAATTCTAAAATTATATTATTGATACTAAAAAGCTTTTGATAAAACTGAGTAATCATTACTGAATACATACATATATGGATATAGAGATATTATATATACATTTATATAAAAAGAAAGTCACAAACTCTTTTTTGAATATGAGAAACAATGAATATTTGTTTAAAAATAACTCAAACATTATATTCTTATTAAAGCCAGGAAAACATAAAAACAATTATTTATTTGATTTTTAGCATTATTTAGGTTCTTCCCAGTAAAGTATAAAAATCTAGGAAAGATGATGTAAATATCAAGAGAAAATAGATAAAAATTATTATTTGTGGATTACATTATTGTATTTCAGGAAAACAGAAGACTATGAACTAATACAATAAATTACCAGTAGAATTAATAAAAAAAATTGAGAAAACATGGCTGAATGTAAGATTTACCTGTAACACCCAGCATAACACCCAATAGTTACTTTAGACACTAGTGCTAACCAATTAGAAATGCACATGGGAAAAAATACCCCATTCATAATGGTGATGAAAAACCTCAATGTACATGAGAATAAACTTAATTTCATACATCAAAAATATAAAAACTCTCATGAATATATTTTTTAAAGACCTAGAAAATAGAATCCAGAAACTACTCAGTGGAGGAATATTCATTTTGTATTTAATAGAAAACCCCATCTCTTTCCACATTTAAAACTAAATAACAGATGAATCAAATATCTTTATATATTTTCAAACAATTAAACTATTAGAGGCATATCTTAAAACAGTAAACTTATGATTTATTTTTTGTAAGAAAGAAACTTAGTATGATAAAAACTAAACACTTTTCTGTGACTTAAAATATCATAAACTGTGTCAAAATTTGGTTGATAGGAAATTTTGGTTGAAGATGAAAGACTATAAACCACTACTTCCAGAAATATCACTAAAATAATAATAAATGGATTAAGATGAGCATAAGAACATTTGTATTTTAAAATGCACCAATAACAACAACAATAATAACGTAAGGATCTGACAGCAATAAAATTTACGAAGGTGGAAAACTGATATAATAACTGACTTAGATTTGAGAACATTGAATCCCAAAGCAGCACTGAATAAACTGGAAATTGATTTGGATTGCCTGGCCTTAAAAGACTAGAAATTTTAGTATCAAGTAAATCTGAAAAAGGAGGTGAAAGTAGTGTTCAAAGCTAGAGAATTTATCGACAGTGTATTTTTGAAGTAATTAATCCCTATGTATTAGTCTCTGGAGAAACACAAGTGTGTGTGTGTATTAATTTATTATAATTAATTAGCTCACATGATTGTGGAGACTGACAAGTCCCAAGGTCTGCACTGGGCAAGCTGGAATCCCAAGAGAGCCAGTGGTGTAGCTCGGGTCCAAAGGCCTGCTGGCTTGAGACCCAGGAAGGGACAAATGTTGGTTTGAGTTCAAAGGCAGGAAAAAACTGCTGTCCCAGCGCAAGGCAATCAGGCAGAAGGAGCTCCCTCTTACTCACGGGAAAGTCAGTCTTCTTATTCCATTTGGGCCTTTAACTGTTTGGATGGGGCCCACCCACATTAGACAGGGTAATCTGCTTTTCTCAGTCTACCAACTGAAATGTTAGTCTCATCCGGGAACACTCTCACAGACAGACTCAGTCAGAATAATGTTTGACCAAGTGCTTGAACACTCTGTGGCTCAGGCAAGTTGACACATAAAATTAACCATCACACTCCCATATATATAGCCTCTGCCTACTTGGCATAGCCCAGTGCTCACCCTCCTTGACTCCAGATAAAGAACATAACTTTATTATTTCAAAAAGGTAAAGCAGAGAATCTCTACACTAGACACAATTGAGTATGGCACTATTGTTTCAAAAATAAAGTGATTAAGGGAAAGATTACTTTTAAGTAAATATTGAGACCGTCTAGAATTTTTTTCCTATTTTGTCATCAGAGTATTGTCAACCAGGATTATATGATCCAGGTAATATTCTCTGAGCACTATAATCATCCCAAGATTTGAAATAATTTGAGCCATTAGTTTAAATATTTTTCTGTCTACCTCCTACTGTCTTTTGAGGGCTCCAATAACACTTATGTTAAACCACTTGATATTAACATTGTTCTATAGATCACTTAGTCTCTATATCTTCTCCAGTCTTTTTTTCTTTCTGTGATTTATTGCTATGTCTTCAAGTTCACTCATCTTTTCTCCTGCAGAGACTAATGTGCTTTACTACCATTTGGTTAATTTTTCATTTCAGACATCTCTAAAGTTACATATGGGGCTTTTCAAGATCTTCTGTTTTACTCCTGTTATGTTCATATTTTCCTTCAAATTCTAGAATATACTTAAATACTTAAAATATTTATTATAGCTGTTTTTAATTCCTTGTCTTCAGATTCCTGGTTCTATTTCTATTGACTGATTTTCCCCTTGGTTATAGATCATAATTTATTGCCTCTTCACATGTATAGTAATTAGGTATAAGATAACATAGCTAAAAATGCACATATTATATGAATGCAGCTCAATTACTTTTCACAATGTGAAAACAACTATATTAATATACCCAGATCAGAGCTCAAGAAACAACATATTAACTTATAAAAAAGAAACAAACAAAATATTACCAGAACTACCTAGGCCCTTATCACACTACCCCTTCCAGTCACTAACCACTCCTAGACATTGTGAATGTTACATTGTTGAATGTTTGGGGGTCTGTATTCCATTTGAGTGTGTTTTGACAGGCAGTAAAGTTACCTGTGGATCAGCTTGATCCTTCTGAGGTCTGTCTTTAAATTTCATTAGAGAAGTCCTACAGTAGACTTTACTCTAAGGCTAATTAGCCCTCCTCCTAAGGGATAACCCTGTTGGGCTGTTATCAAATGGCCTGAGTAGTTGAAGAGCTATCTCTATTCATGCTGCACAGATTTAAAATGTCTCCTAGACCTGTGTCAGCTTTGGAATGTGTACACCCTGCAGATCCTCAGAAGTCATTCTTTGCCTGAACTCTGGAGTTTCACAACATGCATGTGAAATTAGTATTTAGCCAAGAACTCAAAGAGACCCCAAACAGATATCTAGATTTCTTTCTTTACCTAGAACCTATGTCTTCACTATTTTGCCCTTCAAATTTCAGCTTCCTCTCCTTTTCAGTCTCTGTTCTCTGGATTCTCACCATGGTCTTGCTGGGATCTCATTCCTTGCACCACCATTCAGAAAGTGCCTCCATGCAGAAAGTCCTGGTAACTGTAAGACTCATTTCACTTGGTTTTCCTCCTTCAGTGATCATAATCCCATGCTACTTGTCATCCAATGTCTATTTTATATATTTGCTCTTTTTAAAGTTGTTTACAAAGAAAGCATATATCCAATCCCACCCAAATAAATCCAATGATATTCCATCGTTGAAAGAAGTGAAAGTTCTCAGTATTCTTCAATTCTTTTGAACCACCCTTAGAATCATGTTGGTTTAATTATTAATAAATTTATTATTTTAGATATTTTATATGACAGTCATGTTTTTAATTTTTTGAAAATTATAATTTTATAAGGTATGAAAAAGTATTATGGTTATGTTTAGTTGTTGTGATTAATCATTATATCCTATGAAGATATATATTATAGAAATATTTATGGATGACATGATATAAAATGTGGAGTATGTTTTACAGTCCCCTGGCAGGAAAATGGAAAAGAAGTGAGGGAGAAGAGATAAATGAAATAAGATTTGTTATATGTAGATAATTGTTAAAGCAGGATGACCAATGCATAGGGGCTATTATACTATTTTTTCTAACTGAGAATTTCTGTTATAAAATAGAGATAGAGGTATAAATAGAAAGGGAGAGAGAGATATAGGGAGAAGATCGAGAGCAACGGAAGCCTTATTTTTTATTTAATGTTGCTCATATTGAGAATCAAAGAAAATCAGAGTGTATAAAAATGATAACAAGCATATTAAATTTCAAAAACTGGAGAAGCCCAAAGACTGCTTTTATTAGATGGTCATTTGCTGCTCCAATGCATGAAATGAGGCACCCTTCTTAGAATGTCTCATGTGGTTCTGGAAATAAAAATGGCTCTGAGTGTTATTACTTCTCACTGCACACAGGGGTAAAATACTCCACAAGTCCCTGAGTAATGAATTATTGTCATCTGACAAGAGCCAATATCAATTCACAGAAGAAATCAAAATTTGCAGTTCAGATTATAGAAAATTATCATCATTCTCTTCCTCTGGCTTGCCACCTGCATGGTGAAGACTGCTAGTTGAAGTTGAGGAAGTGCTTGGAGTTGAGCACTAGACATTGGAGTAAATTGCTTCCCTGAAACACAATTTACAGATGTGGCGCTAAGGTGCTGAAAATGCTGAGTCATCCGGAATAAATTGCTCACAGCCTTTCCCCAAGATAACACTGGAGCACAATGCAGAAAAAGGCATTTTTATTAACCTCAAATGCTTAATTATGGGTCATTTATCAGAAAACTGGTATGCATTTCTCTTTCTTTTTTAAAGCAGAGTCTTCATCAGAAGGAATAATGGCACTTTTTGCATTGGCCTCAGCTAGTGTGTCCTACGTACATAAAGAGCTAGAGAAAGACGAAAGCTCAGAAAAAAAGGTGTATTTTCCAAACACAATATTCAGACTATGATAGGATTCATATTCCATAATACTTAAGTTCTATGTGGTTTCTTGCAAAGTCTTCCTTTGTGATCCTTCTTCAGAGGTTGTCCTGGTGATAATGTAAAGATTTGAGTCACTGATCATGAGGTTTCCTCTGGACCATTGTTAAATAAGTCTGAAATTCCCACTGTCTGAGGGGATGCCTTGCTACAGTTCTAGCCATCCCCTGATGCATGCAGCTGGAGGTGAATCCAAGTTCAAATGGGTGTGCTAAACGTAAGTCACCTTTTTGGAGAGAGTTTTCAAAGTCTTGCTTTTGCAAAGTATATATCAGTTTGAAAATTCATCTCCAAGACCATCTTTCTATCAATATTAGTGTTTAAGAAATTTCTTCATCAAGCCTCCAAGGAGAGCCATAATAAGAAAATCTATGTTATTCAATGGAAAATTTCTGTAAGAATTTGTAGCATAAATGAAGACAACCATATATTCTTTCAGATACGTTGGGGCTGAGCAATTTTAAATGTTCCAAGATATCTGAATGTAGAAATTTATAAACCTCTTTTGAAGAATATATGTTTCTATGAATACTCACTGGAGTAATTTTTAAGTTTACAGGATCAGAATAAAAACTGGAAAATTATTTAGATAAAGATATATTTAGATAAGAATTATTTAGATAAAATTATTTAGATAAGAATACTGGGTAATAAATACCGAGATATTAAATAAGTATATATATATTTGTCTCTGTGTGCATGTACTTACATACATGAATGTATTTATACACACACAAACATATACCTTTAAAGAGTAAATACTATTGGGAAGGTTATTGTATGCACAATTCCATAAGCTTCCTTCCACATGAAAGCATTCTAGAAAAGTGAGAATGTTGAAGTAAAAATGTGTATGTGTGTGTGTGTGTGTGTGTGTGTGTTATGAGAGGAAGAAAAAACAAGAACATGAAACAAATGAAACACATTGTTTTCCATTTGCTTCAAATTTCTCCTTGAGTTTTGTTTGTTTTTGTTTGATCCATTTATAGTCTCCAGTTCTTCCCAATACAGTCTTAAAATGATCCCAATACAATTTTAATGCCTTTGTCTTGTTTGCTCTTCTGTATAGTTTGCAATTGGCAGTCACTGCCAGGTCAATAACTCATTCATTCAAAGTTAACTTTTTGATGCCTTATTTTTGGGGACTACTACAAAATTAGACATAGGTCATATTTCAATAACAGAGGTGACATTTTATTTCTGTAAGGACAAGTAGTGATTTATTTTGCACAGGAGAAAGAATATTTCCTGTATAGCTTAGAAAATGCTCTGACCCCTGTCTCCTGTTTCCCAACCTCACTATAAACAGTATAAGGGGAGGGAGGGTTTGTTTTTGCTGTTGTTCTTCTTCTTTTCACAACCCTGTACTAGGTAACACTCTTAGTATTCATTTTATACATATTATCTCTAATCCTTAAACAATCTGGAAAAGCAGCTGTCATTGTCCTCATTTCCTGATAAGGAATCTGTAAGTCAGAAGTTTAAGTAACTTGCAACAATCATACTTAAAAATATATTAAGCTTATTTATATGTTTGGCTATAAAGTGCCCTGGCAGGAAAAAACTAAAAAACCAAAACATAGTGAATTGATTCCATTAACATATTTCACACCACAGAATATAGAGGAGAATTTGGTAAAATAATGGCCAACATTAAATCAGCACATAGTATAGAGAACAAAAGCAATTGTTTCCTTTTTCTCAGGGAATGCACATTGAAGTGCTAATTAAACTTTAGGCACAATGATCCAGCTGATGCCTTTGCTATAATCATCATCATCATCATCATCATCATCAAGTACTGATTAGGGTTCTATGATGTTGGGACATTATGCTAAGATCTTGCAACTTATTAAAGTTATGCAATGTATCCAGAGATAGGGAAAATCATCAGGTGTGAGCCCTGATTGTCATTTCTTTTTGCATTTTGCAGTCTCCATTTATACTGCAGAGTGGCACGGAATCAGAGAAAAAACAGGGCCATTGTGGTCAGACATAACTGAGTGACCATGGACAAGTGTTATAAAACTTAGAGTTCCATGTAGTTTTCAGCATAGTGTTGGTTACATGAGATATGTTCAATGAGTTCTTATTGCTATTGTCACAACTTTTATTATTACGTAAGTTAGAAGGTACATAACCCGATGGAACAACCCTCTTCTCTCATGCTGACAAGCCGGTAACTATGTCATCATCTTGACACATGAAAGGAGTTTAAAATATTTTCTCTATCTTCAATTTCTAAGTGCTCCAAAAATAAAATGATTGTATTTGGGAAAACAAACCTTAAAAAAATAGAAACCCAAAAGAAGCAGATGCAGAATGCTAAACCATCACAACCTTGTGCAAACTGCTCCTACAATAAAAATTTTAACCCAGTGGCCAGATATCTTGACTTAAGAGTGCAATGTTTTCATCACAAAGTGATTAGAGTTTAATAAAGTCTTCTGTGAGTAATTATAAAATAAGTGAGGAAGATCATGACCTTACATGTAATTAAACTTCAGGTTCCTAATTCTTCCATAGGTTGTTAATAAACGGTGCGTTCCAGCACACTTTTTAAAGTGTGACTATATGTACTCAGTCATGGAATAATCAGACAGACAGCTATAACACAACTTGTTTTGTTCTTAAAATAAATATTACATTTTAAAGAAAGAAAAGTGTTGAGTCTAAATCTATCTTAATTCTTCCAAGATAAGTGAGCCAAGAATGTAAGAGCAAAGGCTGTGGCTTCACCAGACAAAACAAGGTTCATTCCTAGCTCATCATTTATTAAACATGAAACTTTGTGCAAACTACTTAGCCTTTCTGAACATTAGTTTCAGCAGAACAATGGTCTAATAATAGTATCATCTGACTAGGATTAGTGCAAGGACCAAAGGGAATAGTTCTTGTATGTGCCTTGCACAAAATAAGTGGTCAATAAATGTTAACTTTCATTATATTCAAGTTGCAAACAAAATAAATGACTTAGTACCTAGCATCCCACTCTTACAAGTTATTCTTTGTTGGTGCCTCTTTATCTTAATACTGTATTGCCCTCAAAACAGCTCAACAAATAAAAAAATAACAGAGGTAAATCTCTTTCAAAAAATTATAGAAATATCAGAGATAAAGCTATAATATTTAATAAGGAATCAATGATTTAAAACTGCAAATATAGGATCTTAACCAATTTTAAAGACATTTTCCATTTCTGTACAAAGATTTCCACAATCTTTTCACAAATTATCAGTATGACAATTGAATTGAAATAATCCTAATTTTTCCTTCCTAATGGTTGGACCCATATATTATGTTCCTAATCCCTATTTTCTTTTTTTTTCAATTTTTACAAATCCTAAATATAAGTTTAAAATATCAGAATTTATCTTCTGGGAATATTAAGCTCAACTATGCTACTGAAGAATATTTATTTTGCCATACTCCTGTTGCATCTTCATTTTTTAAAAAAGGAAAATGAAGGCAAATGCTTTAGACTTAAAAAAAGATATTTGGAAGAAGTCAAAACATGGCAAAAAAAATACCTCATCTTTGGGAAAACAGCAAAAGACGAAAACAGATTATCACCAACAGAAAGCTAAGTCGCACGGTGGAGTTGAGCTCCTAACACTAATTGATTCTGCCAGGATAAAAATGGAACAGAACCAAGAGATTATAATGAGCATCATTTGGTACTAAAGAAGACCCCTTTTATAATGTGTGTGCAGTCAAATCCTACTGTGATCATTATAGGCTCATCTTCCTTGTTCACGTACCCATGATAAAGGCTTTGGAAAGAGCCACTGGCATTTCAAATTGCTCAGTCTTGCTTGCAGACATTTTTCTTTCTTTTTTTTTTTTTTTTCTTTTTGGCTTTCTCAGGAAAAAAAGTTAGTTTGCCATGTTACTAAAGGAATGCTCTGGGGAGCAGCAGTGTGAATGTGCAGAGAACAACAGTGCAAGTAGCACTGGAGTATTAGGGCATCGAGGAAGGAAGAGAAATTACCTGCGGGCATTTGCTCCAAAGTCCCCACTCAGACATGACACATTCATTGGGACACAGGAGAGAACAGGACTGGGTTTCTGGGGGAATTTCATCCTGGTTGCACAGGCTGCTATTCACTGCTCCACCTTCGCTGTCAGCAGTATTCACACACCTGCAGGGCAAGGTCACAAGACAGCTTGATTACTTAAAACAGGGGAGAATATATTTAAAGTAGTTATGATGTATCACAGTTACTGACTTCTCAAAGACAGTTAAATATAACACAAGGCCAGCAGAGAAATCAGGGGAAGAAAAGACTTTCCTCCTTCAGACAGTTGGCCTTTATTGAGTGATAATTCGGTAGAGAATCCGTTACTCAACAGAGCAAGAGGGAACAATGGAAGGACTAGAGGCAATGGTTGACCTTGAAGCACTCTAAGTTTCCAGAGACCTACAATGCATTTACTCAGGTCCAGTACTGAGTGCATATTCTTTTTATTGTAACAAATCTTGAAGGCTCTGCTCCTCTAAATAAATCCATCTCTTTGACATTGCTAGAGACTTCATACTTCCAGTGACTCTCTTAAACCTTTCCCAAACTTCTTTCTCATGCCATCTAGACTTTCCTAATCTTTGTCCTACCCATTTTTAAAGTCATGACAAAGTAATATGAAAAATACTTTCTATTATGAACCAAAGGACAATGAGCCAGTATTTTCATGCAGCAATTGAGCAGGCAGTATAGATGCACAACTGAGGGTTGCTTAGCCCACTCCGTGTCAGCCTTAGAGATAAGTGCTGGCAATAATGAGTTAATCATGTTATTATTAAGAAGGATGATGAGTCAACCAAAGTAAAACCAAAATGTTTTACCACTACATATTTGCCAGAATGGATTAAACAAAAAATGTGGAAAATATCAAGGGCTTGCACGAATGCAGAACAACTGTAATTCTTACTCTACTGGTTGAAGCATAAACTGTTTTAAAAATTGGTTGGCAGTGTTTAATAAAGCTAATCATATACATATCGTGTAACCCAATACTTCCACTTCCATTTACATAGAAATGCACATAAATGTGTACCAAAACAAGATCAAAAACTGACTGAAAAATGTTCGTAGCAACACTATTCATAATGAACTAAACTAGAAACAATCCAAATGTTAATAGCAGTACAATATATAAATATATTGTGGTAAATTCATCAAGTTAAATGTCATAAAGTGATTCAAATGCATGAACTATTGTTACCTGAAATATAATGTCAAACAAAAGAAGCTAGACACAAAAGAGTATATATACTGCATGGTTCTATTCATATAAAGCTAAAAAAACATGTGACACTAATCTATGGTGTCAGAAGTCAGAAGAGTGGTTACCCTTGGGGGAACGGTGAGTGACTGATACGGGTTTAGGTAGTCCTGTTAATATTTCGTTTCTTGATCTCTGGGCTGGTTACACGGAAGTGTTCACATTGTGAAAATTCATCCCTCTGTACCCCTATGATGTGGACATTTCTCAGTATTTACATTATATCCCAATTAGAAGTTTATTTTAAAATTATTTTTTAAAAATATTCAATCAACACTTGCTATGTGCAAATCTTTTGCTAGCTTTTGGGATACAAAGTTATTACTTGTTACTAATAATTCATTTGGTATAATAAATATTTTTGAGGGCTTCCTATGTACCAGGGCTTTGCCTGGGTGTCAGGGTACAGAACTGGAAAAAAAGGCAGACATGTTCCCTAGTGTTATGAGTACTTTGTTCTCTTGATAATACTAAAGGTGAAGATTAAAATGACAATAATGATGAGATAAATGGTGCCATTTGCTGATCTGGCAATTCAGACACAATGTCAAGGTCAAGGAGTAAGCACTTTAAGAACTGTGTGCTGGAGTGCTTTTGGGGCTTCCCAAGTCTCCCTATGCTAATGAACTTTCCTATACACTTTAGGAGTTTCTTTTGCACACTCATTAAAAATAGAAAAAGCAAACTTCAGGAAAATTACAAAGTAGCCTATTACATGGTGACAAATAAAACAAGCTTTATGAGCTGCTAAGTCATGAAAAGCTGGATGTTGTAGTATATAAAGGAGGTTGGCTGAGAATGGTGGACAGAGAGGCTGTCAGGAATGCCTTCTAACACAGGCAGACGTGGTATAGAGTCAGCGACAGACTCTAATTTCATCTGCAGTAATAGTTAGTAGTGGAAGGAGGGTCTATGAGATGGCTCAAATGTCTTTTCCCGGACAAAGTTAAACAACTGGAAATTGCTTTACTTCCTGCCAGCTCATTCTCAGCCAAAGTCCACTTCTTATTTAACTGAGAAAGAAGAGGTGAGACTTCTGGTTAATGACACCCAGTGAAGGTATGTATTAGTCCCTGTTCACTCCCCATATGCTACAAAAGCAATAGGAAAGGAATTTGTTACCCAAATTAATAACAATAACAATAATAATAATGGGGAGGGAAAGGCATTACTCTACAAGGACAAAGAACATGGGAGAATCAAGCACAAGAAATGAAAAACAGAAGGGTCATCGTAACTGCCTTAGCACATCTGAAAAAGCTGAATGCTAAGCCTTCAAGGGACAACGACGAAAATAACTCCATTTACACCATAGTACACATGACAAATTCTAGAGTTTCTAGCACCAAGTACTTCTGGAAATGGAGATGAACAGGAGGCTAAAACACTGGAACATTTATTGCAAATATGTTTCAGAAGCACTTCCACCCTCAGATTCCCCACCCCTAGTCCACACAGCTAAATTGTCTGTCCCTCCCCGACTCCTGCAGGTAATCGAAGGTGTACTGTCTGGAGAGGGTCACAGAAGGGTCTTTGGACTAGAGAACACATGGTGCACATAAGGGTGGGAACACCATCCTGCAGGAGGTTTGAGAAAGAGTTTGCATATGGAAAAAACTACCACGAACTCAAGTGGCTTTAACGATGCCACTTGTTTAGTGGATAGAAATCCAACCTGGGTCTTATGGGCTAGATCAAGGTATCAGGTGCTGGCAGAGCTCACTCCTGGGGGCAGGGGTGGGGAGAGAATCTCTCTCCTTGTATTCTCCAGGTTCTAAAGGCACTCATCTTCCTCACCTGGCCCCCTCATCCATCTCCAGAGGAAGCAGCATTGTGTCTCCTGGTGTTTTGCTTCTGCAGTCACAGCTTCCTCTTTCTCATCTCCCCTTCTACACTTAAGGACCCTTGTGAATAAATTGTTCCTACCCAGACGATCCGGGAAAATCTTTCCATCTCAAGGTGCCTTACCTTGATTACAATCTGCCAAGTGCCTTTCGCCAAAGATAACACATTCATAGATTCCAGGGATCAGGATGTGTACATCTTTGAGGGCATCGTTCTGTCTACAACACCAGACTTCTTTCACTGGGTTCCCGGAATACTGGCTGATAGGATTATCTATTTCACACACAGTTTAAGAAGGAACCTTTCTGAGGATTCTGACAAGCCCAAGAGTAAAGACTGAAAAAGACTGAAATGTGGGGGTGTTCCCGAGTGAAAACGCGGTTGCCTGCTACATACGCTGTGTCGTCAATTTCCTTGCCCATCTCCCTTCAGCAATTACCTCATTTCTACCCAAATTAATTGTAACACTGCTCCGAGGCATTGTCTATATTTGCTATCTACAATTCCTTCCCTCCCCTTCCCCCCACTATTACCTCTAGCACTCACTTTAATCATGCTTTTATTACCGTTCCAGAGAAAACACTTCTTACTAAGATCATCAACAGACTCTCCATTGCCAAACTCAATGGTCAATTCTTATCTCAGTGAACTCAGAGGCATTTGAAACAATTGATTACTATATCTTCTTGACAAACTCTTTTGTTTGTCTTTCCATTTTCTTTGTTTTCCTCCTGTTCCACTGGCTGTTTCTCAGTCTTATTTGTAGAAATCTTCCTCTTTGCTCTATTCTGTGAATATTGGAGCTCCCCAGGACTCAATTTCTTACCAAAGTATACAAAATTTATAAGCTAATGATGCCCAAATTTATATTTTAAATCTCTCCCATGAACTCTAGACTGTATCTCAGTTGGAAAGCTAAGATCATCTCAAATTTAATTTGTTCAAAAGCCAACTCTTGATTTTCCCTCAAATCTGTTTCTTATATTCTCCAACTCACCAAATGGCACCATCATTCTTGCCATTGCTCAGGCAATATCACCTAACAGTCATCTCTGATGCTTCTTTTTCTCCCCACTCTGTAATCATTTTATCAGGGGTGTTCTGCACCTTTGAAATATATTGCAAATTTGACTTTCTAACCACCTTCACTTTTGTTAAACTCCATCCAACCATCCACCTCTCTCACCTGGAATTGTACTGTAGCCTCAAGCCTGCGTCCCTGCTGTCCTATACTGTGCCTCAAAGTAACTTCCCTATACCACATCCAATAAAGTCCTTTTCACATGTAAGTAAGAGTGTGTCATTCCCTTGTCTCGAACCTTCCATAGCTTCATGTTGCCTTTAGAACAATATCTTAAGTCTTCATCTTGTTTTATAAGACTCTAGATGATTTAAATACTGGCACTAGCTATATGGGACATTTTGTTATTTTTCCAACAAGCCAAGAAGGTTCCTGCTTTGCATGCTCCTTCCCCCTAGAATTCTCTTTCCAGAGGTCATCACACTCATTCAGGTCTCTCACTTTATTTAGGTTTCTGCTCAAATATTTTGCTGACAATCTTCTCTAAAATAGTATCCCTAGTCACTCCAACCCAATTTCATTTTTCTTCTTGGCATTTCATAACAAAGACATTTCATTGTATATTAATTTATGTGTTTATTTTTTCCCTTGCTGATATATTTTAAGTTCTTTAAGGATACATTTTTTTTTAATTCACTATTTTACCTCTCTGTGCCTAGAACAGTATCTGATGCATAGAAGGCAAATATTTATACATGTTTTTGAATTAATAAATGGTTGTAGTTGTAGATGAGCCATGAAGATGCTCTCCTGGTTGAAGGTTTTAAGAAAGAGAACAGGTAAGCTGTTTCATTTTTTATTAACATATCAAGATCTGATTGAGGTCAATCATAATTTAGAATGCAAGGTGCCTGAGAAATCTGTTTCCCATATTTAGAAGTGATCATGCACATAAAGCACGTTATGCGGTGAGTATGTATGTTTGCTAGGACTACTTCAATGGTTTGAATATGTCCCTCAAGTTTCACGTGTGGGAAACCGAATCCTCAAATTCATATGTCATTTGGAGGTAGGGCCACTGAGAAGTAATTTGGATTAGACAAGTCATCAGAGTGGAACCCCATGATGGGACTGGTGGCTTTATAAGAAGAGAAGGAAAGAGACCCAAGGTGACATGCATGCTCTTGCCCTCTTGCCATGTTATGATGCAGTACAAAAGCCCTCATCAGAAACAGCCACCATGCTCCCAGCCTCCAGAACCATAAAAAAAGAATCTTTTCTTTATAAATTACCCAGTCTCGGGTAAAATGTACTAAGGCAGAAAATTAGTACCAAGAAAGTTGGGTTATTGCTGTAACAGATAATCTGAAAATGTGGAAGTAATTTTGGACCTGGGTAATGGGTAGAGGTTGGGAGAATTTGGAGGAGGAGGCTAGAAGAAACCTAGATTACTATAAACAAAGTGTTAATGGCAATTCTGGTGAGGGCTCAGAAGAAGCGTAGAAAAAGTCTCAACTTCAGAAAGATTACTTAAGTGGTCATGACCTGAATGATAATAGAAATATGGACAGTCAAGGCCATTCTGATGAGTTCTCAGATGAAAATGAGGAACAAGGTATCAGGATCTGGAATAAGGCCATCCTTTTTATACAGTTGCAAAGAACTTGCTGCATTGTGTCCAAGACCTAGGCCTTTATAGAGGGTGAAACTTACAAATAATGAACTAGGATATCTGGTAGAAATTTCTAAGCAGCAAAGTATTCAGTCTGCTGTATGGCTACTTTTAACTGCTTATAGTAATATGCAAGAGGAAACAGAATAGAAAAATCTTGAAAATTCACAGTGAGCCACATAAAGAGTAAAAAGGCGTGTTCAGGCATGGCCAAGTGACCATTTGGTAAAAGAAATTAGTACAGACATAAGGGAGTCAGAGGCTATTCCTCAAGACAACGGGGGAAAGACTCCAAAGACATTTCAGAGGTCTGCAAGGCTGCCCCTCCCATCACAGCCTCAGAGTTCTAGGAGAGTAGAATGATTTCCAAGAATGTGCCTGTGGCATCCTCTGTGGGCTCACTTCCCAGGGCCACCTTGGGTCTCTGCTCTCTGCATACCAGTGAAGTAATCCTCAGCCACCCCAGCCATAATTGAAGGAGCCCTAGGTGTGGCTCAACCTGCCACTCTAGAAAGTACTAGACATAAATCTTGGCAGTGTCCAGATGGTGCTAATTCTGTAAGTGCACAGATCACAAGAGCCATGGAGACATGGCACTTACTCCACCTAGATTTCAAAAAATGTCATGGACAGCCTGGGGGCCCAGGCAAAGACTTGTTGTAGAGGCAGAGCTACTGCAGAGAGCCCCCACTGGGGTAATGCCAAACAGAAATGTGGGTTGGAGCTGCAGTAGAGAGTCTCCCCCAGGGCAATGACTGGTGGATTTATGGGAGCAGGACCACCACCGAGACCCCAGAACTGTAGAGTTACCAGTGTGCAATGCCAGCCAAGGAGAGCTAAAGCATAGGCTGAGCCCAGCAAAGCCGTAGGGGAGAAGTTGCCTGAGGTTTTGGGGGTCCAACCCCCCGCCCAATATGTCCAGGAGACGGCACATGCAGTAGAAGACTATTCTGGAGCTTTGAGATTCAATGTTGTTTTCCCTGTTCAATGTGGACTTAACTGTTATTCCTTTTTTTTTTTTTTTTTTTTTTGCGTATTTCTCCATTTAAGAACTGGAATGTCTATCTTATGCCCATCCCATTATTGTATTTTGGAGGTAGATAACTTGTTTGATTTCATCATATCACAGCTGGAGAGAATTTACCTTGAGATGAATCACGCCTTGACTCTCATCCACATCTGATGACACTCTGGACTTTGAACTTTTGAGTTCGTGCTGGAATGAATTAAGACTTTGGGGCTATTGGGCTGGAATGAATGTATTTCGAATGTGAGAAGGACATGAATTGTGGGGGTCCAGGGCAGGAATGCTATGGTTTGAATGTGTCCCCCAAAAGTTGATGTGTTGAAAATTTAGTAGCCAATGGAACAGTACCAAGAGGTGGGGCCTTTAAAAGGTGATTGGGTCATGAGGGTGGAGCCCTTATGATGAATTAATGCCCTTATCCCAGGAGTAAGTTAATTCTTATGGGAATAAATTAGCTCTTGAGAGAACAGATTGTTATAAAAGCAAGCTGGGCTCACTCTTGTGGTCTCTTTTGCACGCACTGGCTTGCTCTTCTGCTTTTCCACCATGTTATAACACAATACTAAAGTCCTCACTAGAAGCTGCCGCCATGCCCTTGGAATTCCCAGTCTCTAGAGCAGTGAGCTGATAAACTTATTTTCTTATAAATTGCCCAGTCTCTATTCTGTTGTAGTAACAGAACAGAGACAAAGACAGCTACCATAATAAAATACCATAGACTAGGTGGCTTAAACAACAGAAATTTATTTTCTCACATGTCTGGAGGCTAGAAGTCTAGGATCAATGTGTCATCAGGGTTATTTTCTTCTGATTCTTCTCTTCCTGGCTAGTAGATGGCCATCTGCTCCCTGTGTCTTCACATGGTCTTTCCTCTATTTGTGTGTGTGTTGTAACATCCTCTTCTAGTAAGCACACCAGTCAGAATGGATTACTACAGCCCATGCCAATAACCTCATTTTACCTGAATTACCTCTTTAAAGATCTTATCTCCAAATATGGTCACATTCTGAGGCATTGGAAGTTAGAACTTCAGCATATGGATTTTGAGGATGGGGAGACACATTTCAATGCGTCACAGAGTAGTATTTGGTGGCTGTGTTGTTTT
Source organism: Varecia variegata (assembly GCA_028533085.1). Classification (NCBI taxonomy): domain Eukaryota; kingdom Metazoa; phylum Chordata; class Mammalia; order Primates; family Lemuridae; genus Varecia; species Varecia variegata. The sequence continues at coordinate 75,001,201 of CM052439.1, forward strand.
TATTGTATCAGACTCTGTAGGTTTGACCTGAGAGGTATGGCTAAAAGGCCCTTTTGTTCAAGTATATTTTCTTCAATCAAATTCCCGTAATTCTGTTGGGAGCAATTTATTTCCTTACAGTTTTTCTTCCTCCCCTGAGATTTTTCTTTAATATTGCTAAGAGGCCTGAATGGGATGAGAGTAAGAGATGCCACAGCTCATTTACATACTATATTATAAGCTAGGTTGGTCAGACATTTTTCAAAACCGTGACAGAATAAGATATAGGAGACAGAGGTTTTGAAGAAAAAGAGATAAAAGCCCCAAATTTGCAATAGTCTGAGCATATCTGTCCCAGAAGAAAGGCCAATGAACAAAGGAAAAGGAAGATAATTTGTCTACTAGCCATTTTCTTGAGTTGGTAATGAAAGGTGCCATTATAATTTTGCCAGCAGTTCTTTCTTCCAACATGCCTACCTGTTATTTTGCAACATTGTGACTGTCAGAAATAGTGGGTACATACTGAATTACTGAATACATTAAGTTTCACTCATGTTGAATAATAATTAACACATATAAGTAGGCTCTGCCTTGCAAATCCATCTAACAGTTAACTGAATGGGCAGGTATCTGATATGGGCACTGTTTGTTTGAAATGGAGCTTCCTAAATCTGCCAAAATGATACACTATGCTTATGTGATTGAATAGTTGACTATACTACGTTTTCTTATTTATTTTATATACTAATCATTGTGTATCAACATTTTTACATGTCCTTGTTTGTCTCTAGTGTTCACTGCCATTACCCTCAGTTGATAAGAAAATTATTCTTTCTTCCCAAGTAATTTCTAAATAGACCATCATGACAAACCCAGGCCAAGTGTTTCCTTTGGTTACCACTGTTGTATTTATAAAACAAAAACTTTAAACAGGCTCCTTCAGTAAATAACTTAGAATTCACTAAATTCTTTCAGAGATGCTCTCTTTTTATATTAAAATGTATTGCTCTTGTTCATAAGTACCCTTAAACTGTAGTTTCCAAGGCTAACGGCGGGGGTTTAAATTGACCTTTTCAATGTGCTTACATCCAAAATTAAGCAAATGTGCTCAACTGTTCTAACCACAGTGCAAAAAAAGAAATGCAACATAGTCAAAATCTCCTAATTTGTTAACAATGATGGCCGTGAATCAGTGGAGTGATACCAGCCTGCTCCATGCAGTTGGCTCTCCCACCCAAGTCATTTGCAGGAAACAGTAAGGATTGAGCTGCGTTGCAGAGGGAATCCCACTATATACATAGCAAGTGAGGGTACATATGCTTCCATGAATGTTTCAAAGATGAGCAAAAGCCAGAGTATACAGTGTGAAAATCAGAGTGTACTTGGGTAAACAACACTGTTGTTTTTATAAAAAATACGTTAAGTTCCACTTCCACCTATTTCCCAAATCTCTCCATTTCACACACCTGATTTTCCTAGATTGTGTTCCTCCTCCACAGCGCACGGACCTCAGCTCATTGTTGATTTTGCATGAAGACCAGTGTTCTACAACCCAGGAATACTGATTGCACTCACTGTAACATGGGACTGCCTCATGCACCTGTCAAGAACAGGAAAGGAAAAAAAAATTATGTGGAACTATCCAAATTATAGAAAAATAGCCTATCTTTTAGTAATGCCTGCTGAACATAACCTGAGAAACTACACTCTGGCCCAAATAGCCAAATTCCATTCCCAAAAAGCAAGATATATTTGGCTTTTCTGAATTTACTGACTTGCCTAAAGAAGCATACTGGGGAAATCGACTAAAATATGATGGTGTGCTTTCACAGGAGAGAACAAAGGACAGTCATTTCCTAGCACCAAGAATAGGAATTCCATTATCATTTCATTTCCTCAAAGAGCTCACACAGCATCTATTAGATGGTCCAGCTCTCAATTATATGGTATATTGTATTCTCAGATGTACTTTAACATGTCAATTGAAACAAATATATATAAGGAAAATTATTCTTGAATATGAGGGTTTCTTATAATGCATAAGAAAAGTGGTATTGTTTGCACCGGAAATTTCTTTTTATGCCCCCAAATGATCAATGCTAACAGGCAATCATTTAGCCTCCTGGGTGTTGTGGCTTCATATAAATTTAGCTATTTGTAGGCTCTTTCAGAGCACAGTTAAAACACACACACACACACACACACACACACCACACGACTAATACTGCTAAACTATTAGTGGCTCTGCACTATTACTGACTATGAATATTTACAATTTTATGGTAAAACCAATGTGTACAGTAAATGAATTCTTAAGCTATTTCCTATGCATTTGTTTGTGGTGATTTTTTACTGAAATTGTATCCTAATGGACAGACAATTGAGTTTGCCTCTTTGAGGCTGCATTTCAAACGCATTACTCCTCAATATAAGCACAATGCTCTCCCTGGGAAAGAAAAAGGAAACTGTCCATTTCGTGATCACAGAGGTGGCTCTGGTATAGGCATGCTGATGAAGAGTGTTTCGACCTATTACCAAAACAGTTAATTAATGCTTTTCCTTTTAAATAATTAATTTAAGTCCCAGTCTTTTCCTCCTCTTGCCTTTCTAATTCCATACAATTGTAAATGATGACTAGGCAGTGCTATCCAAACAGAACCATTGCTTGTAAGTTTTTACTAAACGCAAAGGAAAGCACTATGTAATAGGATAATCAAAAAACAGGACCGGAGCACTGTCAGCATGTTAGGTGGAAATCAAATGAGAAAAGGTGATTGCAAGACTACCTCTTAGGAATTGTAAATAATGTCAGAAACTATTTTTAACCGTGAGGTTCTACTTGGTTCTCTCAAGGAGAAGAGAAACCACAGAGTAACAAAGATGTGAGGGCAAAATGAAAGGAGATAGGAAAATAGAAGTGGAAATGCATGTGAGCAAAGTAAGGAATTAAGTAATAAAAGAATCACATCTCATGCTGTGAATGCTGACAAGAATGGAATGAAAGGGTCAGAAGCACTTCCTGCATTAGAATACGGCGGTGATCACTTGTATCTGAGAAAAGTCTGCCCCAGCCATGCATAGGATAGTAGATGTAAGGGAAAAAATCTATAAAAATGAAAAGACATGATTCCAATTGAACAAGATCCTAGGAAACTGAGCTGATGACAGCTGAGGGTTTGGCTAACTTGACTGCACCGTGGAAAATGATGTTTTCATTTCATTTATGGGTTCACTCAATAAGCCCTTCAATATATATCAATTTAAACAAAGCTTTCTGGTTTTCATATGAGATACAAGACAGTATCTCTGCCAAAGAACTTTGCACAAATAAGGGGTGAATGAAAAAAATAATTTAAAAAGTAATTTTCCCTATATCTTATACATGAATCTAAGAGTAAATGGTTGGGATATCCTTCTGATGTGGGGGTAGTTTTTCTAAAGCTATCAATACTAAGCAGAGCTTACATTCCCACCCTCCCTCCCGTATAAAGCCACAATGCCAGATTGAAAATTAAAAAACTGTTGCATGTACTTTTGGTATAAACATTTGACCAGCTGGTCATATATTGGTTTCTTGCTTTTATTCTATATGTTCCAGCAGTCTGCACCAGTAGCACAGCAGCTACAATGCCAAGCTTTTGGAAGACAGGGAGCAGGTCTGTGTAGGAAGATGTTCAGCCACCTTCTTGACTGAAGTGTGAAAAATAGCACCTCTTAAAGAAGATTCTCCAGTCACATGGAACTATTTGACTTTTTTCCCCCATATGTGTCTACCACTTTAAAATTGCTCATGCTGTTCCTTCTAGCTGAGGAATCCTTACCCTTCTTTCAAAGCCCAGGTAAATCCCATCACCAATACAAGGCTCTTCCCCTGACCCCAGCTGGCATTTCTTTGGCACTCAGTGACAGTCCCCGTTTTAAGCAGATGTGTAGCCAGATTACAAGGTCAGGGTGCACATGTACAGGCCAGGCAGTGTGGTGGTTTGGGCCACATTGTGGGTGGCAGGGGATCATCCTGACTCCTTCTCAATGTATTTCTTACTCTCTCATGACTTTAGGTCTTTTTCTCACCTTAGTCCTAAAAACCATATGTCTACTTTATACCTTAAATAATACCGAAAGAATGTGTTCAGAGAAGCACGATTTGTACTCTCTGTGCCTACATATGTTTCTGGTCCTAACCAGAGTCAGACTTGGACTATCAGCATTTGTTTATGTATCTACTGGGGGGAAAAAACACCAAAACCAGACAAACAAAGGAGAAACTATTGTGAATCTTAGGCAGGGAGGGACTATGTTTTCATGATGTCTATATTTCACAAAACATGGGGTTGGGGGGGACTACCAATAAGTATCTGTTGAATTGAAACTAATTTTTGAAGGGACCCAGGTTGCTAAATCCCTCTCATTTAATTCTCTAGAGAAAACAGGCCCACTCAATGGAACAGGTAGGGGATATTTTACAAAGCACCAAGGACAATAAGAGGGGACAGATATGAAAACCTTTTCTTTCCATTATGGGACTTGGGTGAAGAATAACAATCACAGTGTCAGTGAAAGGAGCTGCTTGATGATTTTGTTGTGGGGAGGAAAGGCTGTCTTTAAAGAATTGTGAAAATTGTCTCCTGAAAGCCCTTGTCCACCAGGCAAGGAATCTTATCTAGAAGACCAAAAAAGGCAAAAAAGCAGCAGGGCATTCAGGAATAAAAATTAACTACCCAGGTGCCCAATTTCTTCTCCTGTCAGTCTTGTATGCTCTGGCTATTTCATATTGCTGTTTAGTTGGTGCTTATTATAGTTTTATAATGGAAATGTGTTACAGCATGGACTTTGTCAGGGAATCATATGAAAATGTTCTAAAGGAGAGAAATGAGCTATGGGAAAGTTAAATGAAAATCATTTTCAAATGGCACAAATTAGGAAAAAAATAACAGGGTTTAATAGGGCCGTAGATGCTAAAAAAATGCCACCGAAAAGTCTAAATTCTCCGAGAGAGGTAACATTTCATTCTCCTAGTAATGAGTCCTGTTTATTGTATCTTCGTTGGGGAATTGTGTTTTCATAATGTTTGCCAGTTCCGGAGTCATAGCATAAACTCATTCATTGAGTCAATCTTCTAATATTTATTAAATAAGCCTCCACTCATTGTAATTGACCAATTTAACTAAATACTGCTTTCTGATATTGCTTCTACAGCCACAGACTGACTTCTCTAGCATAAATGTGGAAGCAAGGTCTCACTGGGGCTTCCTGGATATCAGGCTTGTATATCAGAGCCTCAGGGTTCAAGGACTCAAATAAAGCAAATAATCCTGCAACAACAACCATGAAAAAAAAAAAGAAAAGGAGAGAAAATAAAATTTACAGCCTTTGATATTCTGTAGCAATAAATCTTTGCTTCAGTGAAACTGCTCGTCAAGACCCAGGTAGAGGCTTTCAGGCTTGAGACCTCCATGCATTGTAGCTACTCAATAGAACTTGGAAGTCCGTTTAAAGGTCCCTCTGGGATCAGGGATCTTGGCAAGTCAGAGCCAGGGTCTGTTCCATTGGGTGTGAGAGGAAATGGTCTCCAGAAGCAGTGAGATCAACAAACCACATGGGCTCTCTTCATCTCCAAATGTTGTGAGCTCTTGACATGAGATGCGCATGTCTTAGACCTCTGTCCGGTCCAAGATCCTCATCCCCTAATTCAAAGAACTTCCCTCTGACCCCTTCTGTACATGTCCATGCTTTCTCTCTTTGCTCGTCCATGGCTCACACTTTTCTTTCAGAGGGGTTCCCTAGGTTATAATCTCCCTCAATTTATCAAATTCTGCCCCTTTTCTTATTCAATCAGCAACTAAGTGATATTTTCCTTCATTCTGACTGGTCTGACTGCCTGGAAAGTATAACATTTACACAAAGAACTCATGTTTCCATTTTTGTCAATCATGCATTTATACGTTTGTGCACAATGTAACATATGCAACGCTAAAGTTCAGTCCTAATGCAACTATACCCAGAAAATATACAACTGTGCCCACTGGCAATCTCTGGGGTTAACAAGGATATACCAATAATAATGTGTAGAACTTTATAGCTTACATAACATATTCCGTGTCTTAAATCTTGGTCATCACACTCCTGCTTTATACAAGGTTGATATGATCCTTACTTATAGAGAAAAATAACTGAAATTTGAAGAAACTAATGACTGAGCTGGTGCTCACACTGAGATTACTTGAGAATCCCACTCTGGACATGGCAGTGGTATAGGGGTTCTGATTGTTTAGTTTGTTTAGGCACATCATCATGCACTGAGAGGTGTATTATATCCTTTCAGTGATGAGGATAAAGCTAATAGTTCTAAATTCCTGAAAAAGGAAAACCAGGAACAGAATTTTCAAAATTATCTATAAAAATTAGAGTATGTCTATTACTTTGTACAGAAAAACGTGGCACAAGCAATTTATTCTTAGTCATTGGATATGGAGACTCCTTTGACAATTTCAAAAAGTCAAAACGTTTCTCAGAAAACTAACTTCCATGTTTAAAGCAGTACCAGGCCTCGTGGATGTTGCAATTGTTTGTGTGAAGTCTTGTGGGTGTGAAGACAATGGGCTAAAAAAAAATCCACAAACTTTTTAAAACTGGTACCTGCAGGAAAACAATTATGCCTGTCATTTGTGCTGTGGGTCCCCGAAGAGGGCAGCATCTGGAGTCGGGTATTTCTGAAGATCCTGGGTCCAGTGATCCATCCCCACGGGTGTTGGTAACTGCAAGTTTTAACCCAGATTCTCAACCCAAGGCCCTGGCTGTCCTACTCTTCACTGGAATTTTCACACACAAGCGTCTTTAGCTACATGGCAACTGGAAAGGGGTCCTCAGAATGCCCTGAGCTTCACATCATGCCTCGTTAAGAATAATCGTTCGTTTTAAATATGCATTATATGTTTTCAATTTTAATGGTAAAAACCTGAAAATGAACCTAATAATGCTGAATGAGCTTTATTTACAAAATTCATTGACAAGTAAATTGTAGAACTTTAAAGCCAATGGCAAGTTCATTATATTAATAATAATAATGGTGGTAGCTGCATTCCCCATCTCCCAAGAACAGTACTTTCCAGCCAACAGTAGTGCAGCCCCTGAGGACTGCAGCATCATTGCAAGGGGCCCCAGAATGCATTCACATAC
>CM052439.1:75008855-75065342 GCA_028533085.1 Varecia variegata
AACTTTAATGTACCTAAACAGAAACTGCTTAATTTTCACACTGGGACAACTCCATTTTCACATATCTAAATACTATTCTTTCTTAAAAGCTCAGTTTAGATCTTACTCTCTCTAACCCTAAATTTTCCCAAATCTGTGCTTCCGTAGTCCTCTGAATTTCTGAGACACAGCATGGTTAAAATATTAACCATAAAAAAAAAAAAACATGAGCAGGTTTGTTATCAAGTTTTACATATTAAAAAAATTTCCGTAGTATTATCTGTATTCACGACTTTTTAAAGCACCAGATTTGTCTTTTATGCATATGTGCTATCACCCTAGATGAGTCTGAGACGGTTTTGAGACTGGGATCTGTTGCACGTACTTCCTCAGACAAGCTCAGACCAATTCTCTCTGCTAGCAAAGCTCTGCAGGGGCTTCCGTCACATTTAGAATCATACCCATGGTTTTCCTCCTCATGGCCCGCTGAGCCCTAAATAACCCAATCCTTGCCTATTTCTCTAAAATTGTCTCCAACACTTTCCCTATACTTTATCCCCTCTGGAGTAACACCCTTCTTATCATTCCTCAGTCACGACAAGTGAGTGCCTCACTGTGCATATGTTCTCTCCATCTAGAATATTCTTTCTTCAGGACGCCACGGCTTTCCCTTAATGGCATTCTCGGGTATGCTCTGAGGTCACCCTAGCAGTGAAGTCCTCCCTGATCATTCTCCAACCTCCAACCCTGCTTTATGCCCTTCATGTTAGCCATCATTATCTGCAGCTATTTATTTAGATTTTTACTTCTTTGCCATCTATTTCCTTCACTAGAATATCAGCTTCATTAAATCAGAGCTTTTGGCTACCTTGTTCTTAGCTGTATCCCAGCCAATAGCACATAGGATGCACTCAACAATTGTTTGTGCCAGGAATCTCTTCATATGTTAGGCCCCTTGTAGAAAGTCTTAAGCAAGGAAGGACTGTGAAGATGGATAACTACAGAATTAAGACAATTTGGTAAAAAGATACTTTGAAGCTATATTATGTCACATGGAGTCTATGTGTTCACTACACTAAATAGATAGGGATAGGTATTTGAATTCCATTTCCACATAATTCAATTTATTCATTACCTGAAATTAAATATCACTGATATTTAATATAAATGGTAATTTAGGCAGCTCACTAGGAGATATGAACACCTTGGCTTGTTTCTCACGTGTGTTCCAGCATATACCTCCATACCTTGCACTTCTACAAATAATGAATTTTCAGCCATGTGTATCAACATGAATGGATAGAAATGGTATAGACTTACATAAATAATGAATGCTTATCTAGGGAAATTTGAACAGAAAATATTAACCATGAAAAAATAAATGAGCAGGTTTGTTATCAAGTTCTACATATTTAAAAAATTTCCATAGTATTATCTGTATTCACAACTTTTTATAGCATCATAAAGTTAAATAAAATGCTAAAGAATATTTGAAATATGCCTTAGAAAAAAATAAAGAAAAATAAGGATGTTTATGATTAGGCAATTAAGAAGGATGTTAATGGACAAAACCAAATATCAATTCCAGAAGGATGTATGGATTGAATGTCTATTTTTCTTGTGGTAGTTTATAATTAAACAATGGCATCCTATATGTAGTCATTCTAACTATTTTAATATGAGATCAAATGAAGGGATATACTATTATATGGCTTTTATATGAGTTACCTGATACTATTATAAGAAAAATACTTTTCAGCTTCTTTCAGAATCTCACTGACAGATGCTAATGATATATTTTAAATCTATGCATGTATTTTGACATAATTTTTAAATTTGAAAGAAAAGAAAATTTACATTGATAGCATATATTTTAATATGAAGTGTATAAAACTTCCCCATAAGTCAAGCATTTATTTTTTTATTTAGTTCATGGAAATAAAAATGAATTTGGTATTATATACATTTTACAATTCAGGACACATGGAAAGGTTGAACAACAAAGATGCAGCACAGCTCAAGCTCACTTCCTCTTTCCTTAGAGCACCTATATTTTGCTGTCTCCTCAGAGACTAAATGAAACAAAAAAATTCAGTGTCCAGAAATCTCATCAATGGTATTTTTCTGAGTTTAACTTCTAGTTGGTAATGAGATTCTAACCTGTGCTCACAGTGACATAAAAGGGATTGCTATACACCATTTAATAGCACCAACAACTTTGAAAGAGATGCACTGCTGTTGGAACCCTGATTCTCATTAATCCTCTTAAACCCTCCATAAATAGGTAAGAAGACAGAAAAAGAGACAACTATTTCTATTTTATGGTACTGAAACTAGAAATGGAGAAATAAACCTGGATCAAAGGCAAAAGGGGAAATGGAAAGATTAGGAAAATAATCAGTGTTTCAAACTGTGGAAAATCAAAGTTGGAACAAAATAAGCTCCTTTCCTAGCACCATTAAGAGATTAAGAGTATGTGTATGTGTGTGTGTGTGTGTGCACACGTGAGCACATTTGTGCATGAGTAGTTATTTAATACACAGTTTTTGGAAAGGATATTAGAATAAACAAGAGCAATACTGGAGAAAGAGAGCTCATAAGACTGTAGTTCCCAAATTAAGATATTAGTCAAAGATTTTTTTGTGCATTCATGTAATAAGAGAATCAATCAAGCAGGTAAAAAAAATCAATATTTTAAGTGGCAAATTGCTGGTAATAAGAGAGAGAATCAATCAAGCAGGTAAAAAAAAATCAATATTTTAAGTGGCAAATTGCTGGTTCCGAGATTCCTTTTAATCATATGCAACTTTCTGAAATCTCAATAATCTACAAAGTCCAGTCAATGGCAGCCTAGGCTAAGGACTCACATGCTATGAATATGTTAAAACAAATATCATAATCTATTTAGGGAATCATTTTATTCTTTTGCAGAGAGCTATTTATACATTTACAATACACTGCTTTGCATATCATCAGACTAGGTCACTAAACAAAGCCTTTTTTAAGAATGGAAGTTCTAAAACAAACAAGCCAAGACAACAAAACAGGAATAACAACAACAAATGCTCCAATTGCTTTGCTCTCTTCTTGCTATATATCATGATGGTTGAGACTTTTTTTTTTAAATAAGCAGGGTATTGAGATGAAGGAGGAGTAATGGAGTTATGAGATTTAGGTAAGTCTGAAACTAACAAAATGATATGACAAAGAAGTCACTCATGTGAATACAGAGAAGAGAGATAGATTTAACCAGAATAGAAATAACAAGTTTTTCTCTATATTCTACTTATTTCCTATGGGTCAAAATTCTGGACAGGCATTTTATAAATAATTGAAACATTCCTGATACTAGAGGAAGGAGTAAAAAATAATTTATTCTGAAGAAATTAATTTAGCAATAGGGAATAATTTACACCAAAGGGCAATTTGGTGATTTAAATTAAAACGATTGTTTTCTCTAATATTTCAGAGCTACACTGTTAAGAAAATTTTATTTCATTATGCATACCTTTATCACTATGTATTTATATATAAATAACATATATTACATAAGACATATGGATATGTGCATATATGGAAGTAGATGCAAAGAAATAGATACATGGTATGTGTATATATTCACAATATTATTTGTTCATATAAGACACATATATTATATATTTGTCCTAATAACTATGTTTTTTGCCTAAGTGGTCACTCACGACCTAGTTGATAGACTTATTTTCAATCATCACAGAATTTCTAAATCATTCATATTAAAAATCCAGGAGTGATATCATAAAACCCTACAGATAATAACAGAGACAGAACTAGAAGAGAAACAAAGATGCAAAGAGACAGCCCCAACTGTACCTCTGTATTTTGAGACAAACTCTGAGGGACAGGAACAGCATGTTTTGTCTCCATTCTATAACCAAGCAGTTTAATTGTTTATAGAAAATCGTTTAATTTCTTGCACTCTCTAATAAGGAAATTTTATCTCAGAGATGTTAGAGATGTTAATTTTTCCCTAAGGGCTGTGATCCCATCAAATTAAATCTAAATTAAATGTCTTTTGTAGGAATTTAATAAGTTACAAAACACATAGAAATAGAATAATCTAGAATAATTCTTTTTTTCACAATCTAAAAGTTTTACCTTTTCTATAATTAGACTATTTTCAGTTTCTTCAATGAGTAGTAATACTAAACATCAAAGAATTTCTCTTTTAGGAGGCAAGTTGTGTATTTAGAAAAACATCCTTTATTGGCATTTGATATACAGAACTAGCATACTACATTTGATCAGGATGGCTCTAGTGACATCCAAAGATGCAGATTCAAAATGGTCCTAAACTAACTGCAAGGCTTGTTCATTCATTCATCAAACAGTTATTAAACTCCTACTGTGTTCTCAATATTATGATAAGAAATTAACTAGGTAAATCAGAACTCCTTACTTCTTTAAGATTCAACTCCAAAAACATGGTTACAGTGAACTCTTCCATTTAAGTACACCTCATTCTTTCAAATACTATTGCTGTTGATTTTATAGAAGTCTAATCATTTCTATTTGTCTATCAGCCCTAGACTGGGGATCATTCCTCTCTGGGAAATATCAATACTACTTAATATTCTGTGAGCAGAATACCTCACCCAAAGTCTCCATGTCACTCCAGGAAGACACTTTACCTACTAAGAATTTAAAGCACTGCTGAATTAAGCGTGACTCTAGATAATGGTATAAAGCACATGAACACTAAGAGAAAAGGGTCACATCCATGCCTTTGTCTTAAGTTCACCTTTAGTGCTTGCAATTAACTGCAGGTGTAACAAAATGCATGCAGAAGTAGCGCCTGAAATTAGCTAACTGCAGGTGTAACTGGTCAGTTATATCTTCCCAAGGGAGCCCTTGCTTAAGTATGCCAATTATTAGGTAATTAAAGGTATAATTATGTAAATTTCCATGTAATATTATTGCTTTAAAAACTCTAGTGCAGAAAATAAGATACAGAAGTAAGCTTTCATAGAAATTACATTAAGCGAGAGTGCTGCTAGGTTTCAAGTGCTTAAGAACTGAATTTTATACTAACAGTTCTTAGGCTGGGTGTCTGCTTCTGTACTCAATCATTGTTTACTTGAATCATACTCATACTTTGTTCAACAAAGCGATGTGGTAAGGGCAACTGTGTCAGGATATTTTCTTCAGTACTGTATTAGCCCAAATGCCATCATTAATTGTAGAAACCTTATGCTCTGAAAAGACTGCTTTATTGATCTTCAGAGCCCAGGCAAGGCAGATATTGTACAGTTGAATGCCATGTTTCAGAGGAAAGCAGAGTGTTTAGTGTTCCTTACTAGGTTGGTCCTTACTGCTTTGGGATAGAATGCTTATATTTTTCCTACTAGAATGAGCTTGCTCACTGTGATTTGATTTTATTTTCTGGCCATGTAAACAATGGGTTTGTAATCTTTAAACACACCATTAACAATAAGAAGATACAGGCTACAAATATGCTTTGTAATGATAGAAAATTTATCTCAAATATTCCATAGTTGGATATTTGATAACTGATCAATATGAAGTATTCTTTATTCCAGCTGATTGTTAATACATACTGAAATTCAAAGATCAAGGATGCTTGTACCCCTATATCCTAATACTAGCAACTCAGCTCATGCCATATTCCTCATGGGATCAAGCCCTGTCACTTATCACAATTCTACTAATAGGTCCTACACACGTTCACCTATGCTTTAATCTACTTTGTTTTTCATAGAACCCTGTTTATTCTTTCCAGGCCTCCTGGAGTCCTGCATCTGTGTCCTAGCCCCTAAGATGAGGCCTGTGATAGCTGTCACCAGAACTCCCCTAATGCTGCCACTTTGGATCTCCCAATTTTGCCTGCAGCAGCATGCCCTTGGTGGTTCAATTTCCTGTCTTGGAAAATAAAAGAGCCTGGCGCTAAAACAGCATAATTATCCAAACAAGGCCAGTGGCCAAGCTGACTTGAAGCTCTGTCATGTTGTCATTTCAAGGGTCATTTTACAATTCCAGGAAATATCATTTATACGGTAGTTTAGTCCCATTTCAGTTGTTCTCCAGCGACAACCTTTGCAAGGGCTATAGTATGGACAGTGCACCTTGTCACTGAGAAACACCATGGGCCTGGCTGGTGATTCAGCCATGTCAAGCAATATGCCCATGAGTATCTCAGAAGTGGTTTATTAGATCAAATTGAGGCATCTTTGTGTTCAAAGAAAAGGCCATAACCATGAAATGTTCAATTTTTACAAGATTTGTAGTCAAATACATTTGTGAGACATTGACTTCTAGAGACTTCTAGAATTAAACAAACAGGTTTAAATTAGTTAAAATTTATGTTCTTAAAGTTTATTTTAACATAGAACCTTTTTGGGAGCAGAGTATCTGATAATGGCCTTTATACCATCTATAAACAATGTTCAGATGTTCCAGTTGTAAACACGACTTATTCATGTTGGATCCCTAGAGTTTTTCTACCTATTTAGTCAACAATTAACTACTGCAAAGTCTCAGTGAGAAAGACACATCGCTATAGCTGATTGGATAGAGCAAGAGTAGGATGCTGATTTTTTTCTTTAGACCTGCATAGCTTTTAAACTCTAATTCTCCCAAGTGTACTACAGAACATGTTGTGCTAACAGTAACTGTTTTTTCAATTAAGTCAATATTTAGAGGGAGCAAAAACAAAAAAAAAATTAAAAGGCTCCTTTCCATTTAATCTTTCCCATGTACTGCTTAAAAAGCACTTTGTTTCCCTTTTAATGTTAATTGGATCATCATCTACTTGTCACTGAAATTACAAATACGTGGCAGGACACCGCTCTAAGTGCTGCCATGTGGTTGGAGGTCACATCACAAACCCAGATGTCCCTACTTTCATCTTTCATCTCAACCACAGCAGGAAATATAGGCATCATCTCTAAAGAACAGTTTAATTTTTCTGATGATTTTTTTTTTTTTTACCATATTCCTATTTAAAAGCTTAGACTTTCAATTTGAATTTGTATTTTCTGAAGTTTTCTATGGTGTCCCTGAAAACAGGTACACAATGGATTTTTGTTTTCAAAAAGAATTTCTTAGGAGGATTCTAAATTCCTTAAAATATCCAGATTCCACAAACATTCTATACTATACTTGCCTATCTCTAACACTTCCTTATTTTTCTCTTTCCAGGCTGAACTCTTACCTCACTGTCTTTATGAAGCTTCTCTATACAGGGTAAAGCCTTTACCTTTGAGGCAACCATTAGTCCCTTAGCACTTGTAGGCCTTATGTTTTCAAATAAATTTTAGGTGAAAGAGCTAACTCCCTGACTGCATTGAAAATCCAGTTTGTCTATATGTCATTGTATTCCCAATGCCTGTCCTAATAAATCATTCATGCTTTCATTCATTTATTTATTCAACAAACATCTATAGACTACCTCATTAAATAATAATGACCACATCTGGATTGCTTTTAGTCCAGCAGGAAAAGTGGGGGTGGGGAGGCAGGTGACAGACACGTAAAACAAATAATTCATAAAATGAAAAGTTTCTTAGAAAGGAACAGAACTGTGTGTGTGAAAGTGAGAGAATCCTGGAATATTTAACCTCTATAACTAGTGATAAGTGGGAGTTTGCTAAAGGTGAAGAGAAAGATTTTTCAGGTGAAAATAATTACAGGTATAAAAATTTAATGACTGAAGAGGATTGTATGCTCTGGGAATGCCAAGAATTTTTGGTGTGGTTGGAACGTAGATAGTAGAAAGATGAGTCTGGAAAGTGCCAGCTGTGAAGCGCTTTGCATGCCACGCCAGTTAGTGTGTTCCTTATCCTGTGTGCCAGCGGATCTAGAACTTTCCTAAGGACTCTAATGTTGTAAGCCTATAGTGGAGTCAAGGAATTTGTATTTTTAATATCTCTGGTGATTCTGATATAAGATGTCCTCAGATGAAATTGTGATAGATCCCATCTGAATTCAAAGGGGAAACCTAAGGGGGTTACTGAACAGGCAGCAGGGGGGAGGCATTGGCATTAGATCAGGCAACAAATGTCAATGTTAACGATGATGATTACAAACAGCTTCATTTATTTATTTAGTGAGTTAGTTGCTGCTATTCTTGCATAAAACAAGATTGTACCTGAGTGATCTATAAGGCACCGATATATTATGTGTTTGATTCATAATATTCCAGCAGCCATTACTCTTCTCTTGTTACACAATATATTGTCTCACTTAAGCCTCATAAAAACCCTATGAGGTAGTCATTACCATCTCTATTTACAAATGAGGAAATGAGGATGCAGAGAGTTGAAATGACATGCTCAGTGTCACACAATGCTTATTGTGTGATAGGTGTGTGGATTAAAATCTAGGGCTATCTGGCTTCATTTCCTTCCCCATGTTGCCTTTCCAAATAACTGCCATGTAACTTTCAAAGCATGCAATAAAATAAAACACACATCAATTTTAGGCCCAACAAAGTTGAATATTAATTTGAAAGTTATCCAATCAGTGTGTATGAGGATTGTTCCTATTGCAAACAAAAACTCAAGCCCAATTGGTTTCAGCAAAATGGGAATTTATTGATTCTTAAGGCTGAAAACTCCATGGTAGACTCTAGGAACTAAGTGATTTGGGGAATCAAAATGACTCTAGAACTCAGTTTCTGCCTCTGCATTTCTTGGTGGCTTTCTCTTTGTCATCTCCGTGTTCTGTTCCACTGGTCTTGGCAAGATGGCTTGCTCCAGAATGCTAGCCTCATATCCTCAAAAGTTCAAATTCAGCGGAAAAAGCACTTTTCTTTTTCCTAGTAATCTCCGTCAAAGACTCACTGTAGGTCTTTTTAAGTCACAGGTCCATCCCTCAGTCAACTCTGTAGCCAGGGCAACTCGGTGGGTGCTCTGGTTGTCCACCTGGGAGTCTCGTGTTTACCTTTGGAATCAGCATAGACTCAACACCACCCAAATGTCACAGATGACAAGTAGGGGACAAATTGTTCTTCAAAATAAAATTTGATTGATGGAATAAGAAAAAAGAAGCAACTTGGAGCCAGCAAGGGTAGCAAATATCCACAATGTTCAGCTAAACAAAAGCGCAAGTTAATTGATCTTGGCTTTTTATTACTGACGGTATCAATTAAACTTATGGATGAATTAGATAATACTTTTCTAAATTTCTGTATTTCCTTAGGGCACACCACTGCACAGATGAAAGTTTATTTTAACAGGAAATCTGTTTTTAGATGGTTTTGACACACACATACACACACCAATTTCTACAAGACCATTATCTTGATATGGATTAAATCTATTCAAATAAGATTATACTGTAAACAACTGACTAAATTCTGTTATTTTGTTTTCAAAATAATCCACTGTTCAATCAAATTCAAGCACTTTTTTTAAACTTTAAAGTAATTTGTGTGCACATATAGCCACAATCATTCTTCAGCCAAAGTACATTGGTTCTTTTAATCCTTTAATCAATACTTCCTTCCAGCAATTCATATCTTTTTATTCCCTTTCCGAAATCATTCATTTCTCTAAGGAAGGTGGCAGGTTTTACTGACTTATCCCTTTGGTGGTTTGTTACAGATTGGATAAGCGGAACAGAATTCCTGGGGATTTTCCTGTTTGGTGCTATTTTATGTTCTCTCGAGTATTTGTGTTAATTTTCAACCTGCTACTTCTTCAAAGCACAGTTCAAACCTCTAAGACACCTTTTCTCTATGCCCTAGTATTCCCTTATTCAAAATATTTATCACTGTGTACTACAGTTATTAATATCATCATAATAAAATTAATTAACTACACAGATAAAATATAATTAGATGTAAAAAAAATGTAGTTTACTCCATAAACTGAAAGCTCATTGAGGTCACAGCTCTGCATTCTGAGCCCCTAGCAAAATGTCTCGCAAATACTAATGAGGGACATATTATAATTAGTCATGTGGTAACTGAATATTTTCCTTTTGTAAAAAGTTGATTTTGCTCAATGCTCTTGGATTAAAAGGGTAAGAAGGGAATGCACCAAGTACCAGGTGTCCTGTTTGAGTCCTCAAGGCAAAGAGCGGGTGGTAGGGGACATCCCTCTCTCTCTAGGCAGTGAGTGTACTGAAACCAGGGGGAGGAGGGAGAAGAGGGACAGAGAAGGAGGCCAAATGGCTGTCATGGCAGGAGGGGTTGGCTAGGGGAACTATCTGGAGCTGAAGTGTCACAGAGGGGAAACAAAGACCCAGACACAAGGGAAGAGAAATGTATAGACTAGAGAGGAAAGGGGCTGGCTGGCATACCAACTGTGACAGGGGCTGGGTAAAGCTGGCTTTTATGTGACTCCTAAATGGGGATATATGACTGTATTAAGAGCTGGGAACAGAGGGAGTAATTTGGTTACATAGACACTTACTTACCAGCCCCCTCTGACTCATTAAATACTTACAAATGTGTGAACTCACCAGCGCTCTTTGCTCTCCAGCTTTCTTCCCATTAGTTGCTACACTTTCCGACTATAAAATTCCCATTTTCAAGCATGGCGCATTATGAAATATTGGTATTAATGATATTTAAACAAATTAAATTGCACTATTATGTTTGCAAAGTGTGGCCCACATCGATCAACATAACAAATTACAGATGCGGAACACTACTTAAGCTACATAACGACAGCATATTTTAAAATGTATCCCTGAGTGGCAGTTAGGACTTTCAAGAGAAAAGAGAATTATACATAGCTGGGAAATGGATAAATAAGTATAAGTAACTAGTTCTTGGAAAAAGATTTGCCTAATCAAATAAATGTATGCCCCAAAGACATGCTAATAAGCTGCCGGTCAAAGGGAAGAGAGTTTAGGTGCCACCTAGGAGCTGGCAGCTCTTGCCTGAGTTGTGGTCTGGGGCAGTGGCTCTCCCCTGGGCTGCTAAGAGTTAGAATGAACTGGGATGTCTGGGATCAGGGAGAGAGCACTAGAAATTGTCCATGGAGTTTGGCTCCTGTTTTCTCTGCAGCAGTCCATGTTCAGACGTCACTCCTTGTGAGCATACTGCTTCTGGGAACACAACATCCATGTGTGGTCCCACTACCCTTGGTGCTTTGAACCCCCTAATCAAACAACAAATACTTATTTCATACTAAATACCAAGGATTGGACCAAGCATGTGAGAAAAGTAAATCAAACACAAAACCAACCAATGAACAAAAAAGACACCCCAACCTGGATAGAAACTGGAGACCATCCTCCTAAGGGAAGTATCACAAGAATGGAAAAACAAACACCCCATGTACTCACTACTAAATGGGAACTAAATGATCAACACTTATGTGCACCCATGGTAGTAAAATTCAACGGAAATCAGGCAGGTGGGAGGGGAGGAGGGGATGGGTAAATTCACACCTAATGTGTACAATGCACACAATTTGGGGGATGGGCACACTTATAACTTTAACTCAAATGGCACAAAAGCAATTTATGCAACCAAAATGTTTATGGCCACGTAATATTTTTAAATTAAAAAAAAGGTGAAAAAAACGATGCCCAACAATGACCTCACGAAACATGAAGCATGGATTCTGCTTGTTGTCTCCAATCCAGTTTCCAGCACACGTGGAAAAGAGAGTGGACAGCAATATGCAGAACAATGCTGCCCACAGTTCAAGTGAATACAAGTTCTAGAGCAGTGATGATATTCAAAATATCTAATAACCTGCATGGCTGGTACCTGCCGATGAGCAAAGTCACTAACAATGAGAGGTGAACCAGCTGGTGAGCCGGACATGGAATGTTAGTTGCAAGAGGATCGGCTGCTCCCTGCAAGCATCACCTAAGTTTAGAAGGCTCATCTCAGACCAGCACACATCGATTTCCAGACTTATGAACATAGATCCTTTTTCTGCATACTCGATACTTACAAGACAGAATCTAAGTTCCTTGACAGTCAGGACTGTTTCTCGTTCAACATTTGATATACGGCAGTAGACTCCATAATATTGGTTTGGCAAACAGAAACAAGGACACTGTTTAAAAATGTCACCTATTAAAAATGTAGACGTTTCTATTCCAGACTGCCTGGGGAGGTGATGAGACACCTTGTACTCCAAAATAGCTTAGACCCAAAATAGCAGTGAACAGGAAAGAAAGAGAAATGATCAGTGAACTCTAACATGCAGAGGGCCCCTTGCTCTGCCAGCCACGCAGCAACTTCCAGCAGCCCATGGCGGGGGTGGTGCAGAGGCAGCTCCATATGAGGAACTTCTGTCTCTTAGGCTAACTGCAACCCTCTCCTACCCCCTCAGGCAGGCTTGAGATTTTCCAGGCCTTACTGAATATCCTATTCAAATCTCAATGTATGCTTTTAAAATGAGGTCTTGATGTCAAATCTTTTGACATCTTGACAGGCTACAAAACTCAAAGCAGCAGGACTTTCTGTTGTTGCTGTTGTTTGCGTTTCAATACAGTAAACACATATGCAGTTTCACTTAGTAGACTGTATATAGAGTTGGTTGAAATCCAGAAATTGACTAGTATTTTAATGGGAAAAAAACCATTAAAAACTACCTTTATATAAAGGTAGATTCCCTCAATGTATTTTTAAAATAAAAATCATGTGTTCAGAATATGCTATAGCAGTAGTTTTCAACCATGGCTTCACATTTAGAATCATATAATGATTTCAGGGAAAAAAAAACGATAGTGTCTGAGATCCATCCCAGAGCTTAAAAAAAGGATTGTGCCCTAGAGATCTATAAGTAGGGATTGCAGGAACCAGGTCACTGAAGCAGCACAATGGAATAGCCATGGCCGGCTCATACCCATCTTCACTAACTCAGTGGAGCTGGAAACACAGTGACTGAACACGTTTGGGTTCCACGAGCATGAAAAAGGGAATGGAGACAAGAATGACTGCTGGGCAGGCAATCATTGGGAAGGCAACCAACTGTGTCTGCCATGCACTCCAACTATCTCAAATTGTTCTTAAAATTTTTCAGAGCGAGATGGGAAACTTACCAGAGCATAGTTTGAAAATGATAATATTTACCAGATCAGTTCTTCCAATACCCATCCTGTTCTGTATGAATACACAAAAGTGAAAAAATGTCTCAAAAATGTGGGATTGAGTTTAATAATTCCTAAACTTCTTCCTGCCTCTAAATATCCATGATTCAAGACATTGTGGGAAATTCCAAATGTGAGATGAAACAGAGGTTTCTGGCCTGCAAACCTCTGTGATAATCTTATGGAGATATATAATGGGCGCATGGAAAACAGCTGAAGACTATATCAGCAAATAAAATTGATGTGGAAAATTGACTTTTGAGTCAATGATGGAAGAGGCTATTAACAAAGTAACAACTGCAACCTATAATCTGAACAATGATGATATCCATAGTCCATTTCTACATCTGGGAATCTGAAATAATATTTATACCACTGTATTGGTCTAAGAAAAGTACATCAGTCTTTGCAGGTTGTGATATTTGCAATGTCAACATTAATCCTCAAGTATATTAATTCAAAACATACATGTCTGTTTAGTAGCCACTATGTAGAAGGTCCTCCACGATCCATTTGAGATATTTAATGATAAATGAGATGCAATCCTTGCCATCAGGCAGACGAACAACTAGCTTGAGTGCAATCACCCAGCACAAATGGTGGTAATTGGCAGAGTCTTAAATGCAGAAATGATTTATCTGTTGTTAGTGTATACTGTGTTACAACATATAATTTCTAAGTGCTCTGTTCTGCTCTGCTGAGAGATTTCTAATGAAAATCCGCTTTGTTCTCAATTAAGTAGCAGGTAGATTTGCTCTTATGAAGCTGGATTTATAATAGTATCAGTGAAATAATGCAAAGGCATGGAAAGTCCACAGCAAAAGGAGCTGAAACTAAGGTTTCTAACTGTAAAGAATTCTGCAGTTGCCCCAACCCTATTCTTCCCTCTCCCTGCCAAACAAAACAAAACAAAAACAGAAAAGAAAAAGTCACTCTGAATTACTTTCTTTCTCTCACCAGAAATTCATTCAACAAATATCCATCAAGCATCTCCTTTGTAGCAAGCAATATGCCAACCACAGAGAAGAAAGACATGCATGCAATGCAGTCAACCGTGGAATTTCTGGGTTGTTATCATTCTAACATTTTCATGAATGAACTGATGAGACACACTAATTGATTTCCTCATGTTACAGAAGAAAAAGGACAAGGCTAGAAATTAAAGTTATGTCTTCTACACCTTGATGCCATTTACACGAGGACACATGCAGTCTATGAGGCACTCTGGCAGGACATTCAAGACTGCACACAGAGAGGAGCATCTGAATGCTCACTATGGGCACCCATGGGGAGTCTTAGTTATTGCACCAAGAGGAGTTTATCTGATCTGGTCCCAACCTCGGAAAAGGACAGCCCAGCCCATACAGTCCTCAGGTTGAGTTCAAAAGAAAGGGTAGTTTACCTTCATTTGGGAAGCTGTCCACACTTACCAAGTGCAGGGCCAACCAGGACTTGTGGGATTTTCCTTTGTGACACCCCCACGAGGAGGGATTAGAGCACTCAGTTTCCTGTGCTCAGACATAATGCAGAACATGGAGTGAGGTTACTTGGCAGCTCAGGAAAAAATATCAGAAGAGTCTGCCCCACTGTGTGGACATCCTATGAGTGACATGCCCTCTGATGCCCTGCGGTGTGACACAGTGATCATATGCTAAGAAGCACTCCTGCTTGTCAGAGAAACCTCAAAAGCCATCCAGATGCCAGTGTCCTCTCCACTGTCCCTGATCTACCAGAAGTGGCCTTGCCAGCTGGCATCACTGCCTCTTCCAACCGTGCTCTGATCACAGAACACAAACAGGGCTGAGACACTAACAGCTCTTTCCTCTGCATCAATATAGCCCTGCCAGCGAGGGATGAATTCATGAGCAAGAGAAAGAGTCTAAAGAGAAGACAAAGAGGGGTGAGAAGAGTGTGATTTTTCCTTCCTCTGAGCCTTTTCTTTACCTTAGACAAGGGTGTGCTGCATTCCACACGATCTCTTACAATTTATTTAGAAATCTCTCTACCCATACAGGACAATCTTCTTGATGACAGTGATGGCCTCAGTGATGTTTGTAGCACAGACACAATGGTTGGCACAGAATGAGAGCTCACCAAATGTCTGTTTGTTACTTTCGTTAAGAAAAGTGTTGTGAAATAAATTAAGACAAAATACATATTAAATAAGGACTGTATAATTTCCATAATCTGCAGCCCTGAGGTCTCTGGAATAAGCTCTTTATCACAAGTAATGCATCATCCCAAGGACAATGTCCAAATGACCGTTCTCCTCTACAGCAATTTTGCCCCTGTGCCAGTGATACCGCCAGGCAGCAAAAACAACCCCAACCCTAGCCCCAATCTCGGGTCAGAGAAATTACTAGAAAAGGTGGGGAGGCTAATATTTTACTTCTGCCTGACCACAGAATTCATCCACAAAAGTTCACTAAACACAACTGTTAAACAACTTGAAGAGCATATTAAAAAAAAAGTACTGATAATTTGTAAGCACTAATTATGATTCATCCAGCATACTGAATTACGAAATGTAATTTATAGAATGTTCATCATACTCTAGCATTATGAAAGCAGGTAATACAAAATTGCAATTTAAAGTGTTGTCATGTTTGTTGGTTTCCTAGTGCATGTACCGTGCCACAAGGATGCTGAGGATAAAAAGCACCTTATACCAAAGAAGAGCATGTGAATGGACTGTACACAGAAATAATGGAGTAAATAAGCAGTAAATGAACTTATTATTCCTTCAAGTGCTCCTGTTGTAACAGTGCCTACACTAGGAAGCTTTGGACATAAAATATACCTAGGATTTACAGGCATTTTTCTCTTATACATTTAATGCTTTTAATGAAGAACTGAGTATTAGTTTCGGTTCTGGATTCAGCCGCCCTCACATAAGCAGAGTAACTAGTTCACTTACTTCCACCTAATTTTCTCCTCTATTAAATGCAGGTGCTTGAAACACATTAATGATGGTTATTATATGTACAGCATACACATCCTAGTTTTTGGCATGCAGTTAGCATTCAATAAAAATTCAATTCTATTAGTTATACAAGTTGCCATTATCATTATCGTTATCATCATCATTTTGATGAAACAGAAGAATAAAGCTGGACAAGACCTAAAAGGAATTAACTAATCCAAACTTTTTTTTTCCTCCAGACAAGAACCCTACACTCTGTAGATTAATGTATTCCTAATGTTACCCAACTAATTAGTGAGAAAAACAAAAACAGGAAAGCATCCGAACTCCAAATCTAGAGCTTTTTCAACTAACTCTTAAATAATATAAAATGAGTTTATGTTTTTAAGGGCACTGGACAACATCAGAAATGAGGAGTTTTTACCTTTTTGCATATTTCTCACAGTATTCCTGTGACAATGCTTCCCGTACCTTAGGGCTCTATGTCTTGATCTGTTTCGCTGTTTTTCAGTGTCAGAAAGGAAATGGCAATAGGCATTGAACACTTTTGATATTCTTTTACTGAGATTCACTCATTAACTGAGATATATGTTTCATTTTAAAGTCCCAGTGACCAAGTAAAGTTGTTATTCTTATATTTTAAGTATTTATTAACCAATTCTAAGAAGGATTTCAAAGAAATTATAAGAAAGTCTAAATGTATAAAAATAGGATCACTAAGATCCCTATCTTACGACAGATGCTTTATTTTTTTGTTTCCTCTGAATGTGCTAAACAATTACCTCTTAATCCTCAGTCCCAAACTTGTCCTTCCATATTCACCTTCAAACTGCTAGGGCTAGAAGCTTGAAAACTACTATTTGCAGCCTTCCTTGCTACAATGTTTCTGGTAGTCCACTGCCAATCAGCAGCACTCATGCCAAAATGGAAATCAGTAAGAAATTGGACATTCTGCTTCTGGTGGACTCTCCTATAGTGGTAACAATAGCAGCAGCAGCAGCAGCAGCAGGAGCCCAAGTTCTGCTAATTAAGCCTTTTAGAATCTGCAGTTCGCCATGCCAGCAAACGAAGAGACAAAAGTTCTTGCTCACACCACCTGTCACGGTTCCAGTGGTTCCGAAGATAACTGTTCAAACAGTGAATGCTCTTTGGGCATCAGTCCAGGGATGCCAGCATCTTCCTGATATCTGGGTAATGTCCCTTTCTCTTTCCTTCTCCAGCTCTTTTAATGCTGTTGCAAACTTTTCTATAATAAATCTCTCTATGATTGAAACGCCTAGATTGGTATTGATTTTCTGACTGGACAATGACTGATAGATGCACCTAATTTTCACCATGACTCTTCAAGCAGGTATTGTTATTTCTGCTTTACAAATGAGGAAAATAATTCTTACAAAAGTTAAATGACTTCACCAGGGTTATCTGATTAATCAATAGAAGAGTTAAAATTGGAACTATAGTTCTATTAGTCTCAGATACTCTTAATATTTGATGTCAAGAAATATCTATTTAAGCATGTTATAAAAATATTAAGTGTATTTTAATCTAAATTGGAATCATAAACGGCAAATTTGTAAAATCAAAAAAGATATAGGAAATAAACATCGCCTTTTAAGTCTCTAAATGAATGGAGCAGCTCTCCGATCCTTCCCCATAGCCTTTAATTGATGAGATATATAATACAGTGTATATCACATATCCTATCATGTATATGAGCAGTCAGAGAGGGTAAGAGAGGGTGCAAGGTCAATTTTGAGGCATTTTTCAATTGTCAGTTGATCTTTGGTAGGAAAATACTGTCAATGAAAAGAAATAGATACAGAAAGGATGAGAAAGAGAAATACAGTGAGGCATAGAGATAGAAACAACTGCATTATGACTTTGAGACATATCAAATTATATTTCACAAAGGTAAATGGGATGATATTGTCAAAACATGTGTGTCTGAAACAATGTATGTCCCCTCTCAGATGGTCTGGATATCGCCTGCATCCCAGTACTCGGTTTTGTCCATAGAGACTCCCAGTGTTCACCGCTGCCTCCTCTGCAAATTCTGCTGGTTGTCTGGACAACCGCTGAAGAAGTCAGGTTCCAGAACAGCCCTCACCATGCTGGCTCTTACTTTGCCCCAGGGTCTGTTTTCTAGGGTACCCCGAGTAAGACAGAAGGCAAATAAAATCACTCTTCATGAAATGTTTGTATATTTTAGTTAAATTATTTTTGGTCTAGAGGATTTTTGCTACATTTAATACGTGACTGTATACTTTATAAACCATTGAAAGCTTGAAATTTATCAATGCACATAATATGTTTATGCCTAGTTTACAGTATTTGGATCATAGTTTTCCTACCACAAATTATTAGAGGATTTTATCTTTGCTTTTATGCTCCCTTGGTCAAGCCTAGATTTGTATGTGATGTTAATCCTACTCTCTCCAAATCCTCAATTTCCAATTAGAACAACAACCCTATAGCAATCTCAACAATTTTTAAACATTTCACTCTATTATGCCCTTTTAGGTACGTGTTGCAGCAAACCTTCCTATCATACCAAAATTCTCGACCTCAAAAAATTCATGCAGAATCTCAATGTAAATTACTGCTTTTTATTATTCATTGGCTCTCTGTACTAAGTATGGGGGATTAATTAGAGAGCAAAATAGCATTATTGAAAAAAATATGACAATAAACCACAATGGCTTAAAGAACCTTGAGTTCGTTAGTGTGATAAAGTTTGAGGAAGACACCAGGAAATATCAGAGATCTGTATGGTACACTCTTCAGAGGTTTTCAATGGTGTTGATTGGACATTTTCATTTTTATTTTAGTATAATTCAGCCAATATCAGAAGGTGAATAATAGTCCTTGAGAACTTCTGATATTTTCTTAGGTTTGCCTCTCTAACGATACAAAATAAGAGACTGTGTATAATGGTCACTATCCTGGACTACCTGAATTTGAATCCTGGCTGTCATTTGGTAGCTAGGCGACCTTGGGCAAGTCATTTATCTTGTCTGTGCTAGCTTAGCTTACTTTTCTGGAAAATGAGGACAATAATGATACCGCCTCACAGGAGTATGTAGTTGTGAATATAAAATAAATTACATGTAAAGGATTTAGAATTGGGCCTGAATAAGTTAATCTTTATATCTATGCTATCTTTTATCATAGGATTTACAAGGCACTTTAAAAAAACCTCTATTAATCATTAAAAAATAAACAAAAAAAGTTATATACATACTTATTCTATGAATGATATAAAATGATTTATGAAAACATTTAAAATAAAATGAAAAATTTACTTTCAATAATGCCTTGATAAGAAAGGAGAGTGATTATACTCTATAGAAAACAAGTTTAACATTGGTCTATGGACATACCACCCTGAACACACCTTATCTCAGAAGCTAAGCAGGTTTAGCCCCGGTTAGTACTTGGATGAAAGAAAAGTTTAAAATTGGTCAAAATTGGCCAGGCGCGGTGGCTCACGCCTGTAACCCTAGCACTCTGGGAGGCTGAGGCGGGAGGATCACTTGAGCTCAGGAGTTCGAGACCAGCCTGAGCAAGAGTGAGATCCCGTGTCTACTAAAAAAAATAGAAAGAAATTAGCCAAACAACTAAAAATAGAAAAAATTAGCCGGGCACAGTGGTGCGTGCCTATAGTCCCAGCTACCCGGGATGCTGAGGTAGGAGGATCGCTTGAGCCCAGGAGTTTGAGGTTGCTGTGAGCTAGGCTGACGCCACGGCACTCTAGCCCGGGGAACAGAGTAAGACTCTGTCTCAAAATAAATAAATAAGTAAAATTGGTCAAAATTATTAAAAATGATCACTTCAGGACATTTAGAAACAACCAAAAGTAGGCAACAACTTGAGAATTGTGTATTCGTGAAACACTGTTAATTCATCAGGTAAGAATAGTGATTTTTATGGCCATATTGCTGGGACATTCCCATTCCTCATCTCGGGTGGCAAAACTCCCAAGATTTACAGTTGGTGTTTGCAGTCTCAGTTCAGGGCTGGTGGCAAAGCAACAAAAAATTTAAGTGGGAAACTTTGGAAGTTAGGGAGATATATAAAGGCTGAAATATTAAACTCTCCGTGTAGCCCTGGATTACTCTTA
The DNA here is from genome assembly GCA_028533085.1 of Varecia variegata. Lineage (NCBI taxonomy): Eukaryota > Metazoa > Chordata > Mammalia > Primates > Lemuridae > Varecia > Varecia variegata. The sequence continues at coordinate 75,028,937 of CM052439.1, forward strand.
AACTTCTCTGCAGGTGAGGCACGGTAGTGATCCAGGTAAAGATTGAAAGCCTAGGGAGAATTCAGGATTTGCTTTGTCTTTGAGTCTGTCAACCAACACACAGCTCAGGCGGCAGAGGATGGAAGCCTTACTGCAAAGGCGGGTGGGGGGCTGTGTGTGACATAACCTCTGCATGTCATTGGCTGACCACGAAACTTTGCAAGGAAATCAGGCTATCAGATGTTGAATGGACACATCAGGGACTTCCCACTGCTGGGCAGACAGGATTTGCAGTTTAAGTCAAGGAAATATAATTGCCTATTAAAACAAACAAACAAACAAACAAACAAAAAACCACACAACCCTCAGAAAACAAACAAAACAAAATAAACCAAAAATGAAATGGCAATAAAAGTAACTGCATCATGTCATCTCCATCATAGCATCTCCATTGCCCAATTTCTCACAAAATGAATTGCTAGGCATGCAAAGAAACAGAAAAGTTACCCATGCACAGAGGAAAAAAAAATAGTCTATAGAAATTGAGTAGGAGTGGATTTAGCAGACAAAGACTTCCAAGTAGCTGTTCTAAATTTTCTCAACTTTAAGGAAATACTAATTCAAGGAATTAGAAGAAAGTATGTTTAAAGAGTTAAAAAACTTATGAAAATTGGCCGGGCATGGTGGCTCACACTTGTAATGCTAGCATTTTGGGAGGCTGAAGTGGGAGGATTGCTTGAGCACAGGAGTTTGAGTCAGCCTGAGCAAGAGCAAGACCCCCATCTCTATAAAAAAATAGAAAAATAAGCCAAGCATGGTGCTGCGCACCTGTAGTCCCAGCTACTCAGGAAGATGAGGCAGGAGGATCACTTGAGCCCAGGAGTTGGAGGTTGCAATGAGTTATGATTATACCACTGCACTCTAGCTGCAGTGACAAAGTGAGACCCCGTCTCAAAAAAAAAAAAAAAAAAAAGAAAAGAAAAGAAAAGAATGAGGAAACAAACTTGAGGACAAAACAATATCCAATCTGAAGAAGAGAGAGAAAAACATGCTTAAGATAAATGAACAGAGATCTGTAATACAATATCATGCATTCCAACAATCATGCAATCAGAGTCCCAGAAAAAGGTGACGGAGGGAAAGAAGAAGAAAAATATTCTAACAAACAATGGACAAAGCTTCCCCAGTTGGTGAAAAATATTAATTTATACATCCAATAAGCTCAACAAACCCCAAATATAAACACAAAGGAGATTACATCTAGATATATGATAGTCTAACTCCTGATAAACAAAAATTGAAAGAGAAATTTTGAAAGCAGCAAGAGAAAAATGAAAAATCACATAAAGGAAAGAATACTATATGATTAGTGGCAGAATTCTCTTCAGAAAGAATGGAAGCCAGAGGAGACATTGGAATGACATTCAAATCACTGACACACACACACAAAATGAACCAAGAATTTTATATACGGCAAAATCATTCTTCAAAACTGAAGGTGAAATAAAGTCTTTTCCAAGTAAAACAAAACAAAACAAAAAACAAAATTAATTTGTTGCTAGAATTGTACCATACAATGCACTAAAAAAATCCTTTAAGGTGAAGACAAATAACACAAAATGGTAATTTATCTACATCGGAAGAAATGAAAAACACTATAAATGGTAAATACGGGGTAAATATAATACATGCAAACATGCATTTCTCTTTTTTAAACTTCTTTAAGACAGCATTGTGTAAAGCAAAATGATATGATATTTTGGGGACTATAATGCATATAGATATAATATAGATAACAATACAAAAAGGATGGGGAAAATGGAGCTATACTTGTGTAAATTTTCTATATTTCCTATTCCTGTATTAATTACATTAGAATATAAATAAATTAAAGATGCATATTATAATCCCTAGTGTAATCACTTTAAAAAATTAATATAGCTAAAAAGTAAATAGAGAAGGTGAAATGTCTATTAAAAAGCATACGAGATGAAAAGGAAGAATAGCGGGATTAACAAATGAGAGGAATAGAAAACAAGAAGTTAAATTCCATATCTAAATCCAACCATATCTATTATTATATTAAATGCAAATTCACTAAACACAGCCAACAGCAGAGATTTCCAGACTGGATAAAAAACAAACTCCAACCATTTAATTTCAACAGGAGACATAATTCCCACATACAGACATAAATAGGTTGAAAATAAAGGGATGCAGGGGGACGTGATGGATGAAAACCTACCTAACGAGTACAATGAACACTCGCTGGTGACGGGCACACTTATAACCAAGCATTATAAAAGCAATCCACGTAACCAAAAGACTTGAACTCCTGTAATACTTTGAAATTAAAAGGAAAAAAGAAAATAAAGGGATGGAAGAAGTTAAACCAAACAAATAATAAATAGAAGAAAGCTAGAATGACTATACTAATTCCAGACAAAAAAAGACTTCAAGAGAAGAAATATTGCTATAGAATTTGGTTTCATGTTTAATTAGAAAAGGAGTAATAAATCATAAGTCTATACCAATTATAAAAGTATAAGCACTTAACCACAGGAGTGACTGCAAAGGAGCACATGGGAAATTTTTGAGATAATAGAAGTGTTCTAAAATTTGCTTTTGGTACCAACCCAAACTCTTCTTGCTATATACTTAAAATGGCCAAATTTTATTGTGAATAAATAAAGCTATACAAAATAAATACAAGAAAAACACATACAAGAAGGCAACCCTGCACTGCACAGGTCTGTCATAAGATGTGCAGGGCCCTGGGCAAATATATTTGGTGAGGCCGCTGTCTATACATGCAAGTTGAGTCCTCCAAAATCAGTATGTCAGCACTCTTCTGACAGCCGATGTCATATGACCCTGAAAAAGACAGACTGTTGTGGCCAGGGAAAATGATTCACTGGTCAGGTTGTCCTTCATGAACCAGAGCGAGAACCTGCCTATGGTGCCCCAGGATGACCTCACAGTGGTGATTCCCGGACCATTTTGGAGCACCAGTTAACCCTGGAATAGCGGGTCAAAGAGTGCCCTGAGGCAGAAAACAGGACAGAGCCCCAGATAGCTCCAGGCCCAGGCTCAGATCCTGCCCTGGCCACACTGCTGACCCTGGCTGATTCTAGGCACAGGGTATTTTCCATCCAGGAGGGCACTCCAAAATGCAAGATTCCTTGAGAAGGAACGGGAGCTATGCCTGCCCAAATCCAAGGACAGTACTGAGACTAAACATAGCATACAAATTCTATTTAACTAATTTAGTTTCTTTTAAACAACTGGAATCTAAGCTCAGTTCAGCAATAACTTTTCAAATAACACTTAATAACACCTTATTTAACAAATACAGCAATTAACCATACACCAGTCACTATTCTAATCATTTTGCAAATATAAACTTGTTTCATTATTGTAAAAACCTTGTGAAATAGACACTATTATCTTTTTCACATTGTAAAGGTGAGGAAACTGATGAACAGAGAGGTTAAGTAACTGGCTCATGTTCACACAGCCACTTAGTGGAGACAGGATTTGATCTCAGGGAGCCTGGTTCTAAAATACCCACTCAGTGTACTGACTAGGGTAATTATTTTAGCCCAAATCATCTTTCTGGAAAATCCATTTCACCCAACATAAAGCAACACAAAAAAAAAAAAAAAAAAAAAAGGAAGGAAGGGAGGGAGAGAGGAAAGTAGAGAAGAAGAGAGGGTGGGAAGAAAAGTGCAAGGGAGGGACGAGAAAACAAGCAAAAGATAGAAAGTGGATTTGAACATAGCAAGCAAAATCCAGGTTTGGAAATTAATCTCCTATTTGAAGAGTAATTATAACTTTACAAGTAGCTTTATTCCCATTTATTACCTAATTCAGGTCCTTATTAAAGCCATAAGGGAGGGAGTGGGGATTTATGACTTCATGGAGTTTAAGCCACCTGTCTGGAGTGGCAAAGCTAGCTAGGGACAGAGCAGTTCTAAATCTGAGCCCAACTAGCTTATTCCATCAAACCTCACTCCAGAATTTTCACATCACAGAACCCCAATTTTACAAGAATTTGCTGCCAAGGGAGAAAGACAGTGAACTTTCTGGTATGATTTATATTCTAAAAATCCTTGAACCATAATGCATGACTAGAGTTTGACCTTCCTGGGGTTGGCAATTTGACTTTGTATTGAGGTGGCTCTATTTTCTGTGGTTTGAAGAGAAGCTGGAAGGTTACTTTCTGGCATGGGAGTGAGAGCTATTTGTAATTTCTCTCCTATTGCTAGCTGTCATTGTAAGATGATGGCTGACAAACAGGCCAGATTTTGTATAAATGTGAATACTCTATTCCTGGCGGGGTTATCTATTTTCCTTTCAAGGATATAATTATGTACTGTGCTGCCCTCCCAAATATCTTCAAACACCTGGAGTCTGCCAGCTGAGCTTGCATTGTTATACTAAAGTAAACACTACCTTCTTCAGAAAACACCAATTATGTGATTGTTATTTCTTGAAAGCCTCTGGAGATGAGTAGATCTGCTGAGTTAAAGGTTGCTAATTCACCTTTCTTGAAATTTAATCACCTTTCTGATTCAGATATTTTTATTTGTTTTTTTTTATTTCAAAATATTGGAGGGGTATAAATGTTTTTGTTACATGGATACATTGTATAATGCCTAAATCTGGGTTTTTAGTGTGCCTATCATCAGAATAGTGTTCAATGTACCCGATGGGTAAGTTTTTGCCCTTCACCTCCTCCCACCCTCCCCCCTTCTTGGTTTCCAATGTCCTTTGCATTTCTTTATGCCGGTGTGTATCCATCGTTTAGCCCCCAATTATTAGAGGGTACATGTGGTGTTTGTTTTCCATTCCTGAGATACTTCACTAGGATAATGGTCTCCAATTCCATCCAAGTTTCTGCAAAAGACATTATTTCATTCCTTTTTATGGCTGAGCAGTACTCCATGGTACATATGTACTACATTTTCTTTACCCACTCATGAACCGATGAGCACTTAAGTTGATTCCAAGTCTTTGCAATTGTGAATTGTGCTGCAATAAACATTTGACTGCAGGTGTCTTTTTGATAAAATGACTTCTTTTCCTTTGGGTGGATAACCAGTGGGATTGCTGGATCAAATGGTAGGTTTACATTTATTTCTTTGAGGGATCTGCGTATTGTTTTCCATAGAGGTTGTAATAATTTGTAGTCCCACCAACAGTGTATAAGCATTTCTTCCCTTCTGCATCCACGCCAATATCTATTGTTTTTTTGACTTTCTAATAATTACCATTTTGACGGGGTAAAGTAGTATCTCATTATAGCTTTAATTTGCATTTTCCTGATGAACAGTGATGTTGAGAATTTTTTCATGTTTGTTGGCCATTTGTCTATCTTCTTTTGAAAAACTTCTGTTTATGTCTTCTGCCCACTTTTTAATGAGGTTGTTTGATTTTTTTCTTGCTTATTTGAGTTCTTTGTAGATTCTAGATATTAGCCCTTTGTCAGATGTATAGTTTGAGAATACTTTCTCCTATTCTATAGGTTGTCTATTTATTCTGCTGATTATTTCCTTTGCTGTGCAGAAGGTTTTTAATTTAATTAAGCCCTGGAGCTGAGTTGTCTTGCAGTAGCTCAGTAGCTTCCAGAACATTCCCGGACTAAAAAGGATGAATAAGGTTTTCATCACGAGGTCATCCCAAAACTTAAAAGAACATTGTAAAAGAGAGGGTGCATATAGAGAGAAGGATGTCCACTGTCTGAAGCACTGTGTACAGTAAGTGCTAATGGATAAGCCTGTCCGTGGGCTTTTTTGAACCTCCCTCCTAGGTATTTATTTCCCCAAGCATTTCCACATCCCCTTTGCTTTCCACAAAGCAACGTTTGAGAATCAGAAGTACACAGACTCAAAGGCAGGTACATTTGGTCCACTCAGAGAAATAAAAACATTGTTTTAATTGGCCGCTATAGACCCAAGGATTGGAGTAAATTTTTATTCAGGAATGTTAAAGAAACCAAGAGGAGGCTGAATAGAACTCCATGATATACATATATCACATTTTATTAATCCACTCATGTATTGATGGGCAGTTGGAAGAAGATGCTTATTCTGATCAAAAAATGGTTGGATCAAGGGTATAACCAACCTGGAGAGAAAGCCCCTCATGTGTAAATGATAATGCTCATGTTGACGAGGCATCTATGGGCTTTTTGTGCACAGGACTCACTTCTGACACAAAGGCAATGGCTGTATCAATCTTGCTCTAGCTTCTGTGTGGTGATGCTTTAACCTTTGCCCTATGTGCACATGCAGGGCACGCCTTGTTCTGGACCACCTGGTCATAGGCCTGAGTCACCCTACCTGGGCCTCCTGCTTCACTGTCAGCACCACCGTCCCCAGGGGTGCACTTTGCAAATACAAACCGACCAATCCAGAGCCCACACCCAGCTACCCCCTTTCTCAGGCTCTCACACTCAGGCCCACTATCCACGTGTCTCCCACCCTCCCCAGGGCCAGGCACTAGACTAGAGGCAGCCCCTATGCCAATTGTTCAAACTAGCCAATCCTAAACCCGCTTACCCTGCCTTACCCGTTCCTTCCGCACAGGCAAACCACAATAAAGGCCACAGTGCCCCCTCTCACTCTGCTTCCTGCCAATCTTGGTGCTTTCCAGTGTGGGCCCCCATAACATGCAGTGCCCCTCCTCCAGGGAACTGTGAATACACAAGCTATCTTTTCCTTGGTACTTACCTTCTAATCTGTTGTCCTTACTACACTTCTACTAATACACTATATTTTAAAACATTGGCTCTTTATTATGCAAGGCCACCACTCCAGACATTATCCCACAAGGCTGGTCACAGATTAGTGGTCCAGGGATGACCATGTGACACAGAGCAGTCATCTACAGACTGGATAGTGGCCTGTGAGCTGGGCTGGTGCAAAAGTTCTGTGGAACTGGGTTTCCTTGACTGCAAGGGAATGAGGAGTAATGGACCCACAAATGTGGACTGATCAATAGCTCCGTGCCCTGCCATTGCAACCCAACCTCTGGTCCTCAGGCTGGGGCTATAAGTAGCTCTTTGGAGCTTGTTAGAGCTGCTAGAATCTCAAGTCCCTCCCCAGACCTACTGAATCAGAATCTGCATGTTAACAAATCCCTATGTGATTTGTAAGCTCATTAAAGTTTGAAAAGGACCACTTGGTCCATGCTTCTCATGGGCTGTTCCCAGCCTGTGACTGACCATATCAGAGATATGACGCAGGCAGGGCTATTCTTGGGAAATGTGGGACAGGCAAGTTTGGCTCAAGGACTCTCCAATGGCCTTGCTGACTGTCTCTGAGAACTGCGTTCTAAGTTGTTTGCACCAACCTCCCTTCCTTCCCTCTCTCCTTCACTCCAGGTCAGACCTGTATCTTGGTGCAGTGGCTCTCCCAGCCCCATAGTATTTTCTCTCACTCTAATCCTATCTTGAAGTCTGCCTGTTGCACAACCTGGATTAATACATAGCTCTATACCATTTTAAGTGGCAGCTTTCCAGATCTGCAGAAACTACAAAACTGACCCAAACGAAGAAACTGGTTAGAGTTGCCATTACACACAGCCAGGGATATAGATCTGTATCTTGCCTCACCAGCAAAGCAGCAGTTTCACACATCCTTTCCTGAGGTTTTGAGCCAAGACTGAATGTCAGGTAGATGCTGGACCCATGATGACTGCATAGAAAAGACTAACCATAATCAGTCTTCAGTGGGGATCTAATTTTTGTTTGGCACAATCATATTTATGTTTTATCAATAGTCATTTTAGGTAAAGATGGTAATATGTCTCCTTGCTTAAAGGATGGGTGTTAGACCCCCCTGCTATTTTGGGCACACTCATGAAGAAAAATAGTCAATCTACAAGGATTGGATGGGAGGGAAATAATCTAACATCAACTTTTTTAGCAGCACAATAAGAGTTGAGGAAGAATGGGTAGGTCTTACATTAGATAGATGCAATCATGACTATCATCTTCTCAAAAATACACAGGAAAAGGATTTTTTCCAATTACATTGTAGTCCAAGCATGAACATATATACTTTTCATGAAATTCTGCAGTATTCTAAAAATGTTATAAATTCATCATCCTGAAAATAAACATTATAAATCTTCACTCATGGAATCAGAGACATTGTAAACAACTGAGAGTGACCAGAATGGTATGAAAATAATAGTAATTTCAGGGAAAAGTATGTTCGGCACCATAAAGTAACAATCACTGCACTGGGCGAATTATCCACAGGAGCCCATTTTCTCCTTTCTACACTCTTAAGTGGGTGTCGGCTCCATTTAACAGAGAAGGGAGCCAAGGTTCACAGATGTTGCATCGCTTGAATTTGAATCTATGCATGAAGAAAGCAGGTAATCTGGAAAAGCAGGTCTATTTTGTACTAAGCCCCATGTTGGTTTTATATTTATTACTCTCTAGCTGCATCACTGGATATTCTTCCAATGAAAAGGGAATATATGTAAAATTACGTAACTATGATATTTGCATGTACAGCAATGTAGAATTTTCAAAATACTTTCTCAGGTCTCTGTCCCCAACACATAACATGTTTCTTCATACACAGTGTGGCACAAGCTTCAAATGGGAAATATCTCTGATTTTGATCCATGCACAGGGGTTGAAGCGTGAGTGTTGGTGGCTGGAAAAAGGCATGAGAAGACTTTTTTGTGAGGAATGTTTTATATACTGATTGGGGTGGGAGAAATGTTCTGTGTTATGACTGGGGTACTAGTTACACAAGTATATACATGGGTCACAACTCACTGAACTCTACTGTACACTTACAACTGCATTTTATTATGTATAAAGTCTCAATGAAGTAGCTATTGGGTACGACATACTCTATTCAGGTGACGGGTACACTAAAAGCTCTGACTGCACCACTATGCAATTCATCTATGTAACAACAACAACAAAACAAAACAAAAAAACAAAAAAAAACACTTGTACATCCTAAATCTATTGAAATAAAAAAAATTTAAAGTTAATTTTAGGAAGTAAAAAAAGTCCCTGGGTCATAACAATGCTATGCTTGTTTACAGATTATAATATACGGTCCCCTTTGGACACATCATACTCTGCAAACAACAATGATAGTATGAAGATTTTGCTTAAAAATATGTTTTTCCTGCTGCTTCTTTGAAACAATTTCTTCCTGTTGACAGTTTAGTATTATGTAATATATGTAATATGCAGTAATGATTAGCATCTTCTAAATTTACACAGGGAAAGGATTTTTGTTTCCCATTACAAGTAAACATATGCATTTTGCATCATACTCTGCAGTACACTAAGAATATTATAAATTCATCAACCTGAAAATCAACATTACCAGCAATAACCCATGGAGTCAGAGACATTGTAGGGGGCTGAGATCGAACAGAAGTAGTCTCTAAAATAAGGGTAATTTGAGGGCAAGGCATATACGGCACTGGATTAATCAAAGTGGGGATTGTCTCAAGGATTAAAAACCCCAATTCATTTAAATTTATCCAGCTAATATTTATTGTAGCCATGAGGAAAATTTCAGCTGCCCAAGCCAGTTGGTTTTGCTGCATTTTAGTCTTAATTCACAAAAAAAGGTAGCTTGATTCTGAAGCATTTACAGGTCAAGTTTAGCAAGAAGCTAGGATGTATTCATTTTGCCCTTGAGGTTTCATTAATGGAATCAATGTACTACATTTCAAATGTCAGAGTTGTTTCTTACCTTTCTCTCTCTCTCTCTCCACACACACACATATGTATCACAAACACATACAATACATATGCACATATATATATAAGTATGTTAATTTATTTGTGTATGTATCTATCTCTCATTTATATATTTATAATTAAGGATTTATGTTGCATAGTGAAGTACTAATCTGACTAAGTGTCTGACTTAGTAAGGTAACTACTGGAGTTCAAAGTCATTATAATGAAAAAAACATTAAATAACTGGAAAAAACATTAAATAATTAACTGGAAAAATAATGAATCCAAAGATCTTCTCCTCAATGCATAGAACTTGCCTTCATCACCATTAATTTTATTATCTAATATATTTTCAAATTATACTAAAATGTTTCACTATGCATCATTTTTTGGTTTATGAGTTTCTTGCATTTAGGTTTATGATAAACACTGAGAGGAGACAAATCAACACTTTTAACTTGTGCATTGATCATCAGTGCACATTTAATCCATTCCTGCTTAAATTACTCAATTCATTAGCCAGACCGCAGCCGACAAAGCACTTCCAGTTGTATTCAAGGGAAGCTCAACATCCTTCATTGGGGAAAGCCCTACTTAGACTTCTGCAACTACCCTCACAATTAATCGCTAAATTTAACTTACCTCTGCTCTTTTGTGGCTTCAGAGATGCTAATTTCCTTGCTAACCCACAATTAGAGGAGTAAGTCATAGGCAATTTTCTGGAGGAAATCTTGAATTAAATACAAATTACTTGAGTGGTTTTTATAAGTGCAATCATATTGGTAATGCATCAACGATTCCTGTGGGGAATCCTGTGATTCTAACTTTCATTCTACTTTAAGGCAAGTTTCCATCTCTGAAGCAATCTAAAGAGGTATCAACTAATATGAATAATAGCAAAATGAGTGGAAGTATGGATTCATTTTCACAATATGTCATAGAATAAAACCTAACCAAAAACTTTATTGACATTATGCATTTTGACCTCTTTAATAAAACACCTTTACCAAAATTATTATTTTTTTAATAAGTGGATGCAGAACACACCTTAATGTAATATTGAAATTATTCTAATATTAGCAATGAATTCATTCAGCACTCCATACTTATTGAGCTTGTAGTCTATTACAGATACTCCATGGGAAGAAATACCCTATATTCCACTAAAAGAGGTAATTTTGCTAAATTGTAGAATCCTCTTCTTTCCAGTACATGAATATTCTTCCATGTTGATTAAATAAATATGTTTTCATGAATCAACAGTATCTTATTCCAAAAGGAGTGGATGTCGGAAATCCTTCTTTCTACAATTTTATGAAAGGATGCTAGGTAAAGTGGTATAACTCCTAATAGAACCACCCTTTTAAAATAAATGTCACAATTCAAGGTGATTCTAAATGTTAACTGCTCTGGCATGCGATGGATTTCACCCTTGTGTAAGCTACTGGGATGTTTAATCTTACAAATCTAACAAAATTGGAAAATTTTGTTCCTGGTTTTTTTTTTTTTATTCTTTAATATATTTTTTAAAAAAACCACAAAACCTGAAAGATTCAAGTCTAAAGTCAGAATGTACATTTTCAACAATCCTTTCTTATGCAATTATCAAGTTCTAGGCTCTAAGCCAGGTTATAAGGAGGCATTGAATGGCCTTAGTGGACGTAGAATACCCACTCATCAGGTGTGCTGTACTGCTTAGAAATGCCCCCAAAATGTTTTACTAGCATGTTACCAGTGTTTACTGAATGTCAAATTCCATATTAGGAAGTGTACACGTATCATTTTGTTTAATTATCAAAGAAACACTCAGAAATACATATGAGTATGCTCATTTTACAGATTTAAAATACCACTTCAGAGAGTGTTAAAAGACTCAGGGTTGCACAGGTAGGAAGCGAAAGAGCTGAAAAGCAAACATAAGTGTGCCTGGCTTATAACTTAGACCTTTCTCCTTTGCCTCATTTGCTTTGGTGATATGTCAACTCCACAGGCCCTGGAAAGGCTAAAGCACAAAGTGTGGCACATCTTCAGCTGAAATGTGAACTAGGCCATCAGCCTGAATATGCACATCTAAAATGTCTAGGTCTCTGCTATTGCATCAAAACGGCATGTTTCTGAATAACTCAAATTGCTTGAATTTGTATTTCCTATGGCAGATCTAAACTTAGATTCAAAGTTTATACTTAGCTTATGCAAGGTTGTTATGATATTATTCCATCTTACATACCCAGGTAGGTTGCATTATTAAATATTTAATTCTTTATTCTGATATTTCAAAGTGGTATTTTAATTAGTCAGGATTTCACTAGTGATGGTTCTTCAAGGATAGGGGAGGGTTTGATTGGAATTGAGGGTCTTTGAACTTCATGCATAAACAGTAGGTGTCTTGAAACATCTAGGTTTGTTAAGTTTTTTCTACATTATCAGGGATTAGACACTGCTACAGTCCCTTATCATCCTATATTTCTTCATAGGCTGTATTCCTTTTTACTTAGAATATTTTACCTTCATCTTTTCCCTAGGAGATATATATATATATATATATATACATATATATACACATATGTGTATATATATATATATATATATATAAATAGTTTCAATATTCTCCTGGTTGATTTTGGATACTATATTACCTACCCTCACATGATGGGTATCTTCCAAGAATTTCTGATAATCTTCAAGTGTGTATGTGTGTGGGGGGAGGGAGCTTCACCTGTACTTTGTCCTTGAGCTACAGTCACTACATGATATCTCAGCCACCTCCTCTTCTGCTCCAGTTCATGTTCCTATTGTTGGTGTTTTCCATTCATGAAGCCAGTTGAAGGAGCTTCAAAGCTCATATTCATTGATGGGCGTTGGTGAGAACTTAAGCAATTCAGTTCTTGTCAGATGTAAATGTAAATTACACACATGGGTCTTAGGAAAACCCTTCAGTGTTGATAGCCTAGTACTCTTTGCCATAAGATATTGAAAGATCCTAAGTAGAAAATGAGATGGATTCTCCAATGAAAAATTAGGAATAGATGCAAAATTAGAGGAATGTATTGTAAGAAGATAGTGAAATGTTGCAATGGGGGAATAATTTTGTTATTATTGCTTATGCATTGATTAGAATGCATTCATTCTTTAGCCAGGCTGCAAATATCCATATCCTTTTTTTCTTCAAGTGCTTATATTTAAAATTTATCAAAATTCTGTAGGTTAGACAAGTCCCTGTACCCTGTATATTATTATCTTATATTACAATGAGCCATTGAGACTAAAAGAGGAATTGCACACAGTAATAGACTAGATTAAAGAAGCTAATGTTCTCTGGATCTCACCATTATGGTATAATCAGTCCCATTGGACCAATATTTGAGATTTTTCTGATATTGCCTCATCTACTCACAACAGACCTCCACATTTACCCGTCTCCTGCAAGAGGTCCCCAGCCTACTCCAAGTTTCCTGGTAGTTCTGGAGAGGAGCCCACAGATGCTTGTGAGGCAGGCTCTTTGTCACAGTCACATGAGCTCCAGCACCTCCTTGCCTACCTCCTGAGGGAGCCTCGGAAGTGACCTTGCTAGTGGTCATGGTGACAACACCCACATCCATGCCAAGGGCTCAGCCTGGATCTCTCTGATCCTATAGAGGCTATAGGATTCCTGACACAAGTGGGGAGTTATTTCTTTCCTCAACATGACTCGCTTAGGTCCTGAGATACTTCTGATCTCTCTCAGAGTTTCACAAGTACTACCACGAAGGCAATATTTTCAGGATATAATACTCACTTCCCTCCCCTCCTATCACGAGCTGAAGAGGTCAGTTACAACCCCTTCTCCCCTTTGCTCTTTGTCTCTGACTGAAAGAAGGATTGCCACAAATGACTACAAAATAATCAATAATTAAGACCTCCCCTTCCCCCAACTTTCTACTTCTCTCTTCAATTCAACAACAATACAATGTCCCCATCCAATATATCCAAAGATGGGTCACTGGCCAGTAAACTCTGTGAACTCTGAAGAATTGGGATTCGTGGGTCATCTTGTTCTAGATCAGGGGGCCCCAACCTATGGTGAGTTGTATAATTAATTCATTATATATTACAATGTAATAATAATAATAGAAATAAAATGCACAATAAGTGTAATGTGCTTGAATCATCTGGAAAGCATCCTGCCCCCTCCCCGGTCTGTGGGAAAAATTGTTTTCCATGAAAATGGACGCTGGTGCCGAAAAGGTTGGGGACCACTGCTCGAGATTATTAAACTCGAGAAGGTATACAGGATAACCTGTTTGAGTGCTTTCATTTAAGGAGAGGGGATTAAGACCTAAGAGGCACAGCCAACATCTCAGAGCTACTTGGTTAGGAAATCAATTAAATTGTCTAAACAATGAAAACATATTTTTTGCATGTAAAATAGACTTAGCTGTTCCATTTGCAGAGATATGATATACTGAACTAAATAGTCTTAATTCATCTTATTCTTGTTCCTAACATGACATCTTGGCACATGGTGAGAGAGCTGAATAAATACATCCTTAATGAAGTAAAAGAGAAGATACAACAACCCCTAGATTGACTTCATTTCATATTTATCTGAAAATATTTAACAAGCCACCAAAATTATTAGATGTTGTACCACCATTTGATATATGGGTAAGTTCTTTATGCCTTAGATAACTTAAATTGCAATGGTAGTCAGTGTGCTGAGGTGCAGTGAGTCCTAGGACAGTGCTTAGCAGCCAGCATTGCAAGGAAAGTAAATTACCATTGAATCTAAATTCTCCTCAAAAAGATTACATTTTGCTTCATCTTGGTAGAAAATATCCATTTGAGATTGTTGAGCTGTAAACAAAGCCAGCACTCCATGAAAACCAGTATTAGTTTACTCTCTTAAAGTTGCATATGTACGATTTTAAAAATGGGAGCCAACGAAAGCGTCATGAAACCTTCCTGCCATTTAATAATGCCTTTATTTCATGAAGATAGTTTTAGTCAACAGTCTATGCCAGTTGGAATTAAGCTGTGCTGCTGTCAGGGGTGTTTGTAAAGAAGTAAAATATTTTTCTCAATATGCCAGAGAAAATTCTTCCTCAAGGAAATGTGTGTGTGTGTGAATGTGTGTGTGTGTGTATAATTTAAAAAAAAATTGGCTATATTGTATCATGGAAAGCTTATGTGCAGTTGATACTTGTGGAATTGTATCTAGCCTCAAAACAAGGCAGAGGGGGAATTTGGCTAAAATTACCATGGTTAATAACATGGATTTCAGGGGACATCTATACAGTTTGCCAACAAATTGAAAAGCTTAGGTCCACATGAAATATTTTTAGGATCTAAGATTCTTTTGCCAGGTAGTAGTTGAAAGAAAAATTAATTATATTAAAAGTTATTTTACCATTAATGTTAATCAATAGAACTTTTTCTTCTTTAACAAGCGGAAAAAGGATTGTAGTGAGAGCTAGCATCCGAGCATGCAAGAGTGTGTGTGTGTGTGTGTGTGTGTGTGTGTGTGTGTGTATACAGTTTCATTCATAAGAAGCCTAAAAGAGTAACCAGTGATCTTTCTGGAAGTCTTTACCTGCATCAGAGTTTGGGCATAAGTTAGTCTGGTGGCCTGGATTAATAATATTTATTAACCTTGTTTTGTATTATAGTCCCTTGGAGATCCTAATGAAAATTATAACTGTTCTCTCTAGGCAAAAAAAAAAAAAGAATGGACATACAAACAATCACATAAAATTTTGCCTACGATTTCAGCTGATTTGCTGACTCCAGCAGAATACATGAACTAGATGATTGGACCTCCCCAAGGATAACCTCTGGGTTTATTAATTTCTATATCCTTAAGGGATGATTATAGGCATTAAAAAAATTGTGGCTGAATTAAAAAATATCTTTGAGAAAAAAAAGTTAATGAGAAGTCACAACTCTATAAAAGAAATTAAATCCATCTTGTAAACTGCCTCTACTCACAGGGTATTTACAACATAATGATTACTTTAAAATCCTTCCAATTGCATCAGTTTATCTTATAAATAAATGGATCAGAGAGATTTATGCTGCCAAAAGAGATCAAATATTGCCTGTGGTTTTTAAACAGTACAGTTGAAGGAGAGAAATTATTAATGCAGTGGTAATTATAACCGGTAATAACTTAGAAGAGCTGGCTGTATGAGAGAAATTTGCATATAATAAAAACTGTCTGTCTATTTGGGAGTGTAAAACAAAAACCACACAAAACAAAGAGGATGCAAAAGAGGTAGGAAATGTGCCTACTGGTGGGAGGGGACAAAATTTTGGTTGGGAGCCCTTATTAACATGCAGATTTAACTTTATCCTTAAAATGTGGAAAGTGGGGGATTAGCTGGAGTGGAAAATGCATTGATCTGCCTGTCAGAAGGCCAGTCCTAGCCCAAATCTGTCACTCCTTGGCCGTAGGAGAACTTAGGAAAGTCATCTAAGAGCATCGGGTCTGGAATCTATTCATCCCTTGCAAAATGAGAAAGCTCATTAACCGAGCTTGGAAGCCTTTGGTAGCTTTAAAAATTTAACTTTCTTTGATGCCTCTCTACTTGTAGGATTTGAAAGGACAGCCATACAAACAATCACATAAAATTCTGCTTGTAGAATTTCACGCTACAACTCTCCAATTCCAAATTTTGCTCTCTTAAAAATTTTTTGACTCTGATTTGGAACACATAATATTTTTTAAAATAAGGGTAAAGATGATAAAGAGCAAATAATTAAGCCTAAATTGAAACGTGATTCACTAGAAGGAAAAATATGGACATATGGAAATAATATGGAAAATAAAATTTCCATATTATTTGCAAAAAAGACCCCCCCAATTAGCAAATGAATGTAGTGGGTTTGCAAGGGGCAGAACTATAATTTGGTTTGTTAGTTTTGGCAGCATATGCCATTTAAAAGTTAAGGGGCATGTATTTTTTTCTAGAACAAGTATCAAAGATCTGGTAGAGCAGAACTTCTTTCTCCTGAAAAGAAGCAAACAGTCCCTTTCTGTTACACAACTACTCACTGCTCAGAAGCTCATTGGGTAAGGGGGCATTTGCAGAGGTTGGGAGGCAGCTGGATGCTTGGGATCTGCAGGCAGGCTCTTGTAGCAACCATTGTGCACTTAATGAGAGATGAGGTTTAGTTCTTCTACATTACTAACTTACTCACTCCAGAGTCTCTCCCAAGATAGCCCTTGGGGTGATGGAAGTTTTATCCTTGGAAGTGGCTATTTTTGTAGAGAAGAACACTTCTCTAAAGACCAGGGAAGTAAACCTCAGAGTAAACCTCCCTGGATGTTGGAATTATTTTGGGTGAGGGATTGAAGGAGGTGAGATCTAAATTCCTGCCAATACCGACAGGGAGAAGGGTTCTAGTGGGTAAAGTGGCTATAACACCTGGGGATCAGACAGTAGCTGCTTTTAAGGAAAAGGAAGAAGAAAAGGCTAAAAGGCCTATTGTCTTATTGCCTGGCTATAGGAAGTATTAAACCTACAAATTATTCCTGGGTGTTATAATATTTAAATTGAAATAGTATATTCACTTAACCTTATTATGCATTTTCCCCAGGTACTACTTAATAGGAAAGAAAAAATCCAAACCGACTGAAATAACATTTTGAATACACCGTACTCAGCACTGTGCTAAGGATTCTCGCTACCATCTGGAGAGACAGACAACAGCCAATGATTACACTACAGTAAGTGACTGACAAATGACAGAGAGGATCCCAGTATTCCATCAAATGCAAAGTAGCACTCGGTGTGCTTTGGGATGGAGAGGGAGAAAAGGGCCGCATTCTTAGAGAAGGTGACACAACATGTGGATACTAAAGTACACATAGGAGTTACAGAGGAAGAGAGTGAAGAAATGGATTAGGTAGGCAGGGTAGGAATTAAGCAAAATGCACTGTTTATGGGAAAGAAAGGAGGTTTGAATGTAATTCTAGATGACTGGGGGAAGGGTATCCATAGAGGCATATCGTCAGATCATAAAGGGCCATGGTTACAAAGCTAAGAAGGTAAAATTTTCTCTTGATATAAAAATGGTAGCCACAAAAATTATTATGAAAGCAAAATATAGCTTAAGAAGTTAAAAATAGATACATGGTAATAAAAATATTTGGGAAGAATAAGGGGGTGTTGGGCAGGGATGGTCAGGTGATTTTATGAACGTTTCCTAAGGAAAATGAGATTACCATTTTGTTTCTATTTGCTAAAAGAGACCTTACAAAGGGCAGGAAAATAAGGAAACATTGTATTCCCTGTCCATGTATCACATGATCACAAGTTCAGTTCTGGCTAGCTTATAGGATCTCTATGAAATCCTGTCCTCATTTTTTCCCGTGCTTTAGTCCCATAAAAAAAGACATTTGAAGAAAAATTAGCAATAAATACCAATTTATTTTTTAAAGGAGTAAATTCCAAGGAATACTTCATAGTTGATGTGGTCCCCTCTCCTGTCTTACAAATCTTCATTTAATGTACTCTCAGGTACAAAAATAATGATGTTAAGGAAATATAAGGGGTGTAATCATCAGAGAATGTTCCATTTATTTCATTCACCATACCCTAAGGCTGTGTAGTAGACTAATAAATTCAAAGCTATTTTCAACAGCAAAGATTAAATTAATAACTCTCTGTTAACCACAGCTTTAAAATTTAATAATAAATGCTCTCCCTTCATGCATCTTGGTTAATCAAGAGGCAGGAAGATTGATTTCTTGGGAAAATGATACGCTATTGTTCAATTCATTTACTAGTAAAATTTTATATTCAAAAACGTCATGCATCAAATTTAATTACTGAGCCTATGATTCCATATAAAAATAGGTAAAGAACTATTAAATGTGAAAATCTAAGCTGAGGTATTAACAGTATCGTTTTCCAAATGACACAGAGAGTATAATACCCAATGGTAGGTAGATTTCCCCTGAGGGTTACTATCACTCTTCTTAAACCACATCTGATCAAAATGAAAGAATAAAAAGCTAAATAAAGAAAGTAGCAGCAGGGCATAACACTTCTCCATTATGTTGCTAGTCCCTCATCTGCCTTTTAGAAGATTCAGACTATAAAGGTTGCCAGCATCTTGGCTCATATCTGTGTGGCTTTGTTTCTCTCCAATCGCAAACCAAAGGTAAAATGGGACTTATGAGCTAACCTTTACCACTAGCCATTCTTTGATTTGAAGATGATAACGGATTTCCTTGTGGCAGAGGTTGTGAGCCATGAGTGCCCTCTGTTATCTTACTGTCCAAGCTTGTGAAATGGGGTGGAGGGCAGGCAGGCAGGGGGAGGAAGGGGCTCGTAGGACAACAGAAGACAGAGTTGCATTACCGGTTGTTAGCCTCAGAATGTTCTCGGATTACATATAATACGCTTAATCTCTTGCTGACATTTAACCTGCTTCTTTGTGGCCAAAATAATAAGACCCATTTTTACAAGTGGTTAGAGAAAGCAATTGTTAACACATAAAGGAAAGGCTTCAGTAAATTTGGCACCTAACTTCCTATAAATCTCTTTCCAGAGAAACAAGGAAGATTCAAGGAATACTATGGATGAAATATGAAAACAACCACAAAGAACTGCTTTCCAAAAATACCTTCCTTAGCTTATTGCTTTAATATTAGTAGTTAAAAGTGTACTTTGTTTCAAGTGCTAACTTCTTATTTATTAACTGCTAATTTATGTCAGATACTATGTGTGGTGCTTTAGCCATATCATCTAATTTAATCCTGGTGAGATTCCAGAAAAGTAACCATTGTTGTACCTTTTTTTAAAAATTTCAGCTTATTATGGGGGTACAAAAGTTTAGGTTATGTATATTACCCATGCCCCCCATCCTCCCAAGTCAGAGTTGTACCTTTTTTAAGAGGAGGAAAACTGAGGAAAAAGTGTTGCCCAGAATGACTACCCAAGTCTTCTTGACTCTAAAGCTCAAAGCCCATCTACCTCCTCTTTATGAACCTTGAATTAGGAATTTTTCTTTAGCAAGGCAAATTATTCCGGGCAGATGAGAATGCCATGCCTACCAGCCACATACCTACCTACACCGTAGTGTAACTTGCTTCAAGTCAGAAGATTTCTTCCCTGGAGTTGGTTTAGTTGATGTGAGAGTGGGGGTGGGGAGGCTGGTAAACCAAATAGGAGAGGGAGGGAGAGAGGCTCCTAGCCGGCACATGCACACATGGGTGCTTGGTGGGTAGGGATGTCGAACTCTGGAAAATTGGTGTAAGATGGAAAGAAAAGGCATTTCAAAACCCAAGTTCATCCCTTTGCTGTTATCTAGCCCTACCGAACAGGGGTTGCAACCTGTTCTGAAAGTGGGAAAATAGTCTTATTTCTATTCCATTAGTACTGGATATGTGCTTGTATCCTAAAGAAGCAGACAAGGAGTTCAGGGTTAAATGCAAAACTGTAAAGGATGGGCATAGTTGAAAATAGAGCTAATCAAGAAATTCCTCTTGTGCTCCTTATTGAGATGCAAAGATTAGCTCAAACCAATAGTAGATTAGAGATAGTACTCTTTACAAAATAAAAAATGAAAAAAGAGCAGCTTTAGATTTTGCAAAGATCAAACACATCACTGATTGCTTAATAAAATCAGGTCATAATCATGGCATGTAGAATACTGGAAACAATCTGGAAACTTATTGATAAGAGTGGTACACTAAACTAGGAACAACTTAATTCATTTCTTTCCAAGTATTTTTTTCCCAACTCATCACTCTTAAATGGTTTACCTTACTTTTGATTGACACTGAAAGTAAGGAAGGCAAAAATCTTTTAAAAAGGAACTGGAATATAATTTCAAGTATAGCATGGTATAGCAAGCTAAGAAACAGGTCTTAGCTTCAAGTTGTGGCCAACATAGAGAACTCACTTCCAGCTGCCTGGGATGAAGAAGTTTGTCAACAGCTAAGCCTTTGGCCAACCCTCCATCAAAATCTATCCCCATATGATGGCAAAATAATAGTCCATGTGGTTAAAAATACCGAGAAGAGAGTAGTAAAAGGCAACAGTTAAATACACTGCTAGGCATCATGTAAATACAACTGAGCACTTGATTTGCCTTTATATATTTTTTTCTAGTCCCTGTTACACAAACCCAGATGGATAGGCAAAGTCCAAAGTAGTAATAGTCTTATCAAAAAAGCTGACCACACCTATAATTCCTGATAGTCTTTTCCGTGATTAATGGAAAGATGAGAAAGAAAGATGACTGGGTTTTCTTTTTCGCCCTCTTCACCTTTCTCTCCTTCTCTCACTTTCAATCTGCTCAAGGAGGGAAACAGCACTATTTCTTTTGTGTATATGTATGCAACTGTGTGTTTGTATGTTTCCTTCAAGGGTAGCTGAAAGGGCTAACACTTTGTTTTGTTAAGAGGTTCTAGTTTCATTATCCAGTGTTATGCACAAGGAAAGTACTCAAATCTGGGCCAGTGTGTTCCTAACCTAAAAATATGGGGTCACATGAATAACTCTGTAAACCTTCATTAGTCTATGAACTCCAGATTCAGATTTAAAAATACACCATTTAGGTGATTACTTGTCATTAGTGTGACCAGAAACACAAATGCAAATGAAGGTTTTGAAAAACCATGTTGGGCTATAAAGTGGTTATTTGGATAATCCAGAATGTACTTGAATTTATTCCTTTTATAAGAATTATGTTTGTAATTAAACCATACTCATAAATACATGCATATATATATTTTTAGACAAGCCATAGGCTTTCTAGATTATGTCCATTATTCCCTGGGGATCTTTAGACCCCAGTAGGATAAAACATTCTCATGCAGAAGATTAGCACATTTATCACTTTCTCAACAACAATGCTCTGTTAGCATTTCCGAGTGAGCAAAAAAAAAAAAAAAAAGAAAAAAACAAAAGAAATAAAACACATACACACTCACACACACACCCACACCCCTAATGTAAACTATGGACTTTGACTAATAATGATGTGTCAATGTCGGCTCATCAACTGTAAGAAATATAGTGTTGTGGTGGGAATATTGACAGTAGGGGAGGCTGTGTGTCTGTGGGGGCTGGAGCTATATGGGAAATCTCTGTACCTTCTGCTTAGTTTTGCTGTGAACCTAAAACTTCTCTAAAATAATAAAGTCTACTTAAAAGAAGACAAAAAAAAGTTGTAGCACCCTATTAAAATCTTTGTCACCTTACTGTCTAACATCATTAGAAACATAGCTTTAAAAGTATGGTCTTTGTATACTTAAACACTGAAGTGTCATTAATATAAAACATAATTAAAATTTACACAGTGAATTCTGTACCATCTATCAAAAGGAAAGCTCTGAAAAGTCACTATCTTGACTATTATGACCCAAAGTAGCTTGCTGTTAGTTGGTACTTAATGGGTATCCTTTGAATGCTGAACGAATTCTAGTGGCCAAATACTAATGGCAGACAATACACATGTTTTAGCTATACTCACTTTACCATAGTTTATAATGTCATCGTCCCTGCTAGCTTAGTGATTACTCTGATCATCTGGTCTGTTCAATGTATTTGCATTTGTCCTTGGTGAATCTCAAATTACCATTGCTTTCTACAATGGATTTCTCTAATGAATATCTATTGTTTTTGAGTTGCTCAAGTGTTTTCTCTACCTGATACCACATGTAGAGGGAAAAAAAGGTTGTTCATGGACTTCACAGTCAGTGATGCTTATGCAGTGATAGGGGAATGAGACAATAAAGGAATGAGAGGTTTTTCTCCTCAAACTATGAGTGGTAGAAAATATGGTCAGTAATTTCAAGGCCAGCAAAATATAAAAATATTCCATATTGAGGATGTATTTAGGGTGTGTGTACACATGTGTGCACATCAGGAATAATGCTGGGTTCTGATCTAGGATTTTTTGTTTTTAACCACTCAAATCATGATTAATATGGATCACATCATCCATCTACAGAGTGACTCACCAGTAATTTAAAACTACTGTAAGAAATTTTCAACTATGCATGTGATTTTAATTCAATGAATACAATTCTTAAAACAAAAACCTAAACCAAAACAACTTATGGTCACTAAGCCTAAATTCAAACACAGAAGAAAGAAGCCTTAATTAACTCTATTTTATTTGCTGTGAGATTTGGTGGGCTAATATTTTCTTAAGAAGAGGAGACATTAGACCAAATTTTCGGTTGCTATGTTGTTTCTATTTGTTAGCATAATAGGCAATCCAGAAAAAATGTTGAGTTCCTCCTTTGCTTAACAAGAATAGAAGATTAACAAGTATAGAAAACGATCTTAGCATGGACAAAATTTCGACTTTATCCCTAAAATCAGATAATTGAAGTAGCCAGAATGAGCACAGATTTAGGAATCCCAGAGACTTTATCCTAGTCCTGGATTTGCCCACCATGCCAGGAGTCATGTACCCTCTCTGTGGCTCACCCTGCAGGAGAGGTAGAACTGTAGGTGGACAAAGTTCTTTCTCCTCTAGCATTTGGTAACTGCAAATTCAGTCCTAGTCTGATTTGTAACTCTTCTTTCAGGCAAGGCACAAGAGAACGTTTCCTTCTCCAAAAATTTATAGAGGATATCTTAGCATCTTCATCTCAGAAGACTGGTGATATTGAATAATATACAATGTTTGTGTACACATGTGAAAGGGAGACAAAGAGAGTAACAGAAGAAAATTCTGAAATAACATCCTTTGTGTCCCTAGCACCTCTACTTCCAATTTCATCATAAATCATTGAAAATTCTATATTTTATATGGTAAACAGTTCACAAAATTAAACAAAGATTTCAAAAAATCTGCTTCTGTATCAATGGTTTAAAACTCAAAGTGCCTTTTCTCATAGCAGATACACATATATTCCTCTATAAATTATATATAATATTAATATGTAATATATGTATCAGTTATAAATATAATATATAATTAGGTATATATATGTTGTATATATTGGTGTATATAATATGTGTGTATATATATCTGAATACCTTATCTAGTTAATTAAATAGTATTTATTTTATAATATTCTTTAAGTATAAGAAATAAGTTACTTCTGACTATATTATAAAAGCTAGTATCAGTTGAAATATTTCACCTTTTTAGTTCCAACTCAGTCTTCCAAGTATTGAGCATTTTGTCAGGCTTTAAATCTAAATGCTCAACTATTGATTGGAAATCTGCAGCTAAATACCTTAAGGAACCTCAAACTAAGCATATCTGGAACTAATCACATCATGCCCAGCCCTCAAGGTGTTCTCTGTCTACTGATGGTGTTGGCATCCCACTAGCCATGTAAGGTGGAAAAATGATTCTTCTTTAGTCTTCCCTGCCTCAAGTTACAATCCATCAACACATCCTATAAATTCTGTCTCTGAAATGATTCCTAAGGCTATAACCAGTTATACTTGACAATACACTGCTCCCTGTCTTCACTAGAGGCTTGTGGGTCTTTGCACTTTCTCCTGCCCACAAAGCCTTTCTTCCATTTTCTACTTGTTAGAATCATCCTACAGGCTCAGCTCAATTGTTAACTTCTTCCATGAAACCTTCCCTAACTTCGTTGACTAGAATTAATTGTCTCTACCTGG
Source organism: Varecia variegata (assembly GCA_028533085.1). Lineage (NCBI taxonomy): Eukaryota > Metazoa > Chordata > Mammalia > Primates > Lemuridae > Varecia > Varecia variegata. The sequence goes on from CM052439.1 coordinate 75,053,234, forward strand.
TTGCTTCTGAAAAATCGACCCTAAAAAAGTAAAATGAAATAAAATAAATAGACAATAACCAGAATTTGATGAAGTAGGTTCTGTGTAAGTGCCTTCAGAATAATGGTTAGAGCATTTTCACTTCTGAAAGCATTGCTCCTGGCACAGTGCCCAACATATTCAGTGATTAATAAACGTTTCAGGTGGGATTAGGGGCTTCTGTTCCCTTATGCACTGGATCATTAGAAAGAAGTATTAGCTAAGACTCTGGAGACAACTCCCTTGGGTTTTAGTCTTAGACCCATGACTTACTAGCTATGCACTTTTGATGATTACTTAAACGTCCCTGAAAATCACTTTCTTCAAGTATAAAAAGGCATGATATTAGTACATTTCTCCTAGGGTAATTCAAGAATTAAAACAGAAAATGCAGGTAAAGAATTCTGCTCATTAGTTTGAACTCTTAATACTATTCATTATATTATTCCCTTGAGCAGGAGAGTCACAGAACACCAGACTAAATGGTTGGGGGTGGCAGAGAGCCAGGGGACGAGGAGCTATAGGTCCCAAGGCATCCTCTTGGGGACACATCTCAGTCCCAAGTGGAACAGAACATACTCTCATAGCTTTTGCCCATGGCTCTGATATTTTATAGTGTCTCACTCTTTCCCTCTCTTTAAATTGTTTCCTGGAAACCAGAGGACACTGCAATGTTTATATGTCCCAGTGGTGTGAAGTGCAATTCACTTATCTTTCAGAGACCCTAGCCTGTATCGGGCACACACATCTACCATCCCCTTCTTGCCTTTGTTTTCACCCTTGTCTGTCCTTTTCCCTTCTCTGAAACAAGGTGAGAAGTTGGAACACAATTAGGGTAGAAGCGGTCATTCTGAGGTACACAAGCTGAGAAAAGAAAAGCAATGGTAATAATAAACCCTAAATGGTAGCTGAGTGAAAAAATAGTTATCCTTGGGCGGGTACTGAGCCTTTCAGCTGGGAAGGCCATTGCCAGATGGCCAGTCATATTTAAGAATGCCATCAGACATACCCACGCCCAGGATTATCTACACAAGCATTTTTCAAACTATGTTTCATGTACCTTCTGTAATTACTCAATAGGGGTTCTATAACTGAGTAAGCTGAGGAAACATATCATAATGTGCCAAATCCACTCTGCACTGCCCCTTGGAAATTCACAGTGCATATAAGTATAGTAAACGTTTTATAAAGTTCTACAGGAAATAAACAAATTTAGTTTTCTTCAATCCCGTGTTTCCAAATATTATTTGAACATGAGACTTTATGCAATTACCTTTATGCTTAGAACACCAATGAATTTCTCAATGAACATGCAAAATACAGTTGAAATGTTACTCTATACCAATAATTAGAGTAGTCAACAGTTTGTATGCAATTGAAATTAACCTATGGCAACAGTCTTACAGAATGCTATTTCCAAAAGTCCAAAGGGACTACACTATTCAGATTTATATGCATTATTCTTGAGATCCCTTGGATATGTGAAAGGGCTAGTAGGATCTTCTATTTTATTTATGTGATCTTTGATTTTTAATATATTCCTTAATTCCAGATATTTTGAGATACTGTTCATTTATTGGGGGGAGGGGCAGGGGTTGGCACACTATATCCCATAGGCCAAATCCATTCCACTGTCTGTTTTTATAAATAAAGTTTTATTGGAACACAACCATGTCTATTTGTTTCCTTATTGCTCATTTGCAATACAACAGAGCTAAGTAATCATGACAAAGATCATGTGTCCTGCAAAACCTAAAATATCTCCTATTTGGTGCTTTATAGAAACAGCTTTGTGACCATGATTTCCAGGGTTATTTTTTTATTTAAAATCAGATGACAACATTCTAAAAGTAATCTTAGGGAAGATGCTATCTATAAGAATTCAATCTGGAAAGTGTCTAGCTAATAACCTTATCTAATGCATGGACAGAATCTTACAACTGTCATAGATATAAAATTATAACATCAAAAACTGATATTTCTGTATGAGCTGCAAAAGTCATGGTATGAAGAAAGAAAGTCTCAGTGATTTGACAGACACCGAAGAGCTATATGTATGTGTCTTGGTCTATATGTGCCACTATAGCAAAATATCTGAGCCTGGGTAATTTATAAATGATACAAATTTATCTCTCACATTTCTGGAGACTGAAAAGTCCAAGAACAAGGTGCTGGCAGGTCCAGTGTCTGGTGAGGGTTGCTCTCTGCTTCCAGCTGATACCTTGAAAGCTACTTTCTCCAGAGGAGATAAAAACTGTGTTCTCACAGGGAAGAAGGGACAAAAAGATGAACTCACCCTCTCAAGACTTTTATAAGGACCTAATCACCTTTTAAAAGGTCCCACCTCTTAATACTGTTGCATTGGAGATTAAGTTTTAACATGAATTTTGGAGGGGAGACACATATTCAAACCATAGCATATAGTACTGCTGTGAGAAACTATTTTTAAATTCTGATTTGATTTTCACAGATTTACAAAGTTGTCTTTCAAAAAATTCTGGAGACTTCCAATAGCCCTTCACATGGTTAAAATTTTAATCTTGTTAATTTATTAATGCACTTAAATTTAGCCTCTTCTGAACACTAATGAAAAATCTCTATTTGAGTTATAATTAATTGGAAGGTTCTTAAAAAATGTAATTTAGCTTAATCAAAAGTGAAAATTCTCATCTTTTTTCAATAAAGATAGAACTTCAATGTAATTGCTCAAAATGTAGATTACTCTACATGTAAATTTAATAAAATTATCTGATACTTTCAACAGAAGTATTAGAAGTATTATTGGATTGCAGAATTTTATGAGACCTACATGGGCACTTTGATAAATGTCTTATATAGATATTTCAAATTTGCAATAATATACTATAAATCAAAATTAGTTTTTCAAAACTCTATAAGATAACAAGGCCACAGAATCTTTGTAAATATTGAAAGAATAGCCATGATTTAAAATTCTGATAAAAGCATATGCTAAGTGTACTCCTTCTAGAATCAACAATGGTAATCTAATGGTCTTACCACAAAGGATAAAGTGCACTCTCTCAGGGAGAGGGGCTTCAAGAGGGCTGACTAGAGGCCCCTGGCACTCACCTCATCCACAAAGAACCAAAATAGCAAGTAGGTAATCACACTTTGAATAGATCACATAAGAAACAATGCTGGAATTCAACAGAGAAGTGATGGGAAATACTTAAGTCCAAGAAGAAGAGGGAAATGAGGCAGCCTGCTCAGCAGAATCAGCTGGGAGCCTGAAGAGGCTCCCCAATGTGGAGAAAAGATAGGTGAAAGACCCCCCAGCAGTCCACATTCCCACCATGGCCCCTGCAATCCTAGCCATGGGAGAGCTTCTTCACCCACATGGGCCCTGAGACTAACATAAGGAGCTTCTCGGAGACCTTATGATGGGATTGCTCCAGAGAGGGTGCTCACTCTGGGTCCTAGAGCCATCTCCCACCCCAAGTCCTAAGCAGCTACAGCAGGGTGCCATTTTGAGAGCCCAGCCCTGACTAGACTGCATCCTGGCCTGGGGCCCAAGCCTCTGAATCTCCACATCCCTGGAGCTCCATTGACAGCACCTGCCTATAGCCAGGTGTTGTTGCTGGCTGCTAATACCAGAGCTGAAGCATCAGCCATTGGTAGCAATCCCTGCTGACCCTAGCAGAAGGGCCACTGTGGAATTACAAATATCATGAGGAAAGACTACCCCACTTGTAGACATGACCTGGGGCTAAAACACATGCTCTCCAACCTCCTGTTTATAGCTGCTGCCACTGAAAGCAACCCCACATTCACCAGCAGCAGGGCCACAGCACAGCTGCTGCTGCAGGAAACTGAGCATTTCATCAGGAGCCTAGGAATCACCCTACCCCTGCCTACCACAGCCAGCTCCCACACACACTATTAGGAAGCCTGAGGACAGGCCCACCTGGCCTGGCTTCACCCTCCCTAGGGCCTGAGCATGCTGTCCAAGGGCCTGGGGATCTCCCAGCCCCATCTACTACCATCAGCACCTGAGCAGTCCTCCTACAGCCCTGAGATCAGGCCCATCCAATCTTCCATTACCACCACAGCAGGTGCCCACCCACATGTGCCACCTGTGGACCTGGAGACTGGCCTGCCTAACCTGTCAAACCACTGCCAATAGAAGCATAGACTGCTTTGGAGCTAGAGGATTATCTTGCCATTACTACTACTATTGCCAACACCACACTCACTGCTCAGGGGCTCCAAGACCTGACCACCCACCTAGCCCACTATTGACACCAAAGCAAGACACCTGGAGGTCCAAGAATCATGCCACCTGGATCTGCTAACACCAATGCCAGCATGTGCTGCCCTGGGGCCCAAGGACAGGCATGCTTAGTCCACGACTGCCACCACTGAGACCCAAGACTTGATCCACCTGATATCTCTATCTTCAGCAAAATGTCACCACAGTCACCACAAAAAACCATACCCTAGGCCACTGAGGAAATCACAAACACTACTGTTGCCATTATTGGTGAAGAAATCATACAGAGACTACACTAGTGCACACATTTAAGGTCGAAGCCAAAATGTCTTACCCAACCAACAACAGATACATCTTCAGGAAAAAGTCGTCTCCTATGAAGACAAATTCAAAGCAATTGGAAGAAGCAACCATTACACCAAATGAGCAGACATCAATGTAAGGACATAAGAAACATTAAAAAGCAATTAAAAATGGCACCTCCAAAGGAACACAATAATTATCTAAAAACAGATTCCAGTGAAAAAGAAATTTATAAAACCCCTGAAAAAATTCAAAATAATGATGTTAAAGGAAGTTCAGTGAGATACAAGACAATTCAAGTAAACAATATAAATAAATCAGAAAAATAATTCAGGATGTGAATGAGAAATTCACTAACGAGAGAGATCATAAAAAAGAACCAAACAGAAATTCTAGAACTGAAGAATTCATTGAATGAATTACAAAATATATTCAAAAGTTTCAACAATAGACTATATCAAGCAGAAGAAAGAATTTCATAACATGGAGACAGGTCTTTTGAAATAACTCAGACAAAAATAAAGAGAAAAGAATAAACAAACCCTATGTGACATATGGGACACCATGTAACCAAGTATTCAGATTTTCAGTGTCCTAGTAGGTGAAAAGAAAACAAAAGGGATAGAGAACCTGTTTAATAAAATAATACCTCAAAAATTCCCAAGTATAGCAGGAGATTTAGACATCCAGACACAGAAATCTCATAGATCATAGATCTCCAAATATATACAATTCAAAAAGATATTCTCATCAGCACATTATAGTCAAACTATCAAAAGTCAGAGATAATTCTAAAAACAGCAAGGGAAAAGCATCTAGTCACTTAAGAGGAATCTCCCATCAGATTAAGAGTAGATTTATCAGCAGCAATGTCATAGGCCAAGAGAGAATGGGATAATATATACAAAGTGCTAAAAGAAAAGAAAAGAAAAGAAAAGAAAAAAAAAAAAAACAGCAAGCAAAGAACACTATACTCAGTAAAATTAGTCTTTCCTAGGCAAGTAAACCTGAGCGAATTCATCGCCACTAGACCAGCCCTACAAGAAATGATTAAGAGAGTCTTATATCTGAAAGGGAAAGGACAATATCTACCACCATGAAAACACACAAAAGTATAAAACTCACTGGTAGAGCAAACACTAAAATGACTCAAATGTTACCACGGCAGAAAACCATCAAATATCCAGATACAGACAGTTCATAGATCTCCAAATAGATACAATGATAAACAGTAAGAGAGTAAGGAACAAATGATATACAAAACACCAGAAATTGATTAATAAAGTGACAGAAATACACCCTCACGTATCAATAATAACTTTGAATGTAAACAAATTAAACTTTCCACTTAAAAGGTATAGATTGGGTGAATGAATTAAAAAAAAAAAATGACTCAACTCTATGCTACCTACAACAAACTCACCTCACCTGTAAAGGCACATACAGACTGAAAGTAAAGGGATGGAAAAAGATATTCCATGCAAACAGAAACCCAAAATGAGCAGGAATAACTATACTTGTATCAGATAAAAAAGATTTTAAGTGAAAAATAGTAAAAAGAGATAAAGAAGTTTGTTACATAATGATAAAACAGTCAAGTCAACATGAAGATATAACAATTGTAAACATATATGTACCCAACACTGAAGACATATAAAGCAAATATTAGATCTAAAGGGAGAGATAAACTCCAATGCAATTAACATTTGGAGACTTCAACACCCCAGATAGGTATTCTAGACAGAAAATTAACAAAGAAATCTTGGATTTAAACTTCAATTTAGACCAAATCGGCCTAACAGACATTTACAAAACATTTCATCCAACAACTACAGAATATTCATGCTTTTCATCAGCACACAGAACATTGTCCACGATGGATCATATGTAAGGACAGAAAACAATCTTAATAAAATTTTAAAAATCAAAATCATATCAAGTTTCTTCTCAGACTACAATGAATTGAAACTAGAATCAATAACAAGAGAAATTTTGGAAACTATACAAATACATGCCAATTAAACAACATGCTCCTGAATGACCCTTGGGTTGAGGAAGCAATTAAGGAGGATATCAAAAAATTTCTTCAAACAAATGAAAATTGAAACAAAACACAATAAAACCCAAGTGATAAAGCAAAAGTAGTGTTAAAAGTGCAGTTTATAGTAATAAACACCTACATCCAAAAAGTAGAAAGATTTCAAATACACAATCTAACAATGCACTTCAACAAGTTAGAAAGATAAGAACAAAACAAACCCAAAATTAGTAGAAGGAAATAAATAAATAAAGATCAGAGTGTAAATAAAATAAATAGAGCCTAAAAAGGATCAATGAAATGATAAGTTGTTTTTTTAAATTATAAAAAAGAAAAAAACTAGATATCACTCACTATACTAACCAAGAAAAAAAGAGAAGATTCAAAGATATAAATTTGGAAATAAAAAAGGAAATATTATAACTGATACTATAGAAATGAAAAAAATTATCAGACCCTATTACAAACAATTATACAGTAATAAACTGAAAAACCTAGAGGAAATAGACAAATCCCTAGACTCATGCAAGCTAGAAAGACTGAATCAGAAGTAAATAAAAAAAAAAAACCCTTAACAAACCAATAATGGATAATAAGATTGAGTCAGTAATAAAAAGTCTCCCAACAAAGAAAAGTCCAGAGCCAAATGGTTTCACTGCTGAATTCTACCAAACTTATAAGGAAGAGCTAGCACCAATTGTCCTCAAACCATCCCCAAAAAATTGAAGAAGAAGGAATTCTCCCTAACTCATTCTGCAAGGCCAGCATTACCAAAACCAGACAAGAATACAACAAAAAATGAAAGCACTTTTATTAATCAGGTCAATATCCCTGATTAATACAGACACAAAATCCTCAACAAAATTCTAGAAAACCAAATCCAACAGCACATCAAAAAGATAATACACCATGATCAAGTGGGATTTATCCCAGAGATGCAAAGATGTTTCAACATACATAAATCAATAAAGTTGATACATCACATCAACAGAATGGAGACAAAAATCATATGATCATCTCAGTAGATATAGAAGATGCATTTGATATTATTCAACATCCTATCATGATAAATCCTCTCCACAAACTAGGTAAAGAAGTAACATGCCTCAAACATTCTATATTTTGGAAACCCAGAGCTAACATCATATTGCATGACAAAAACTGAAGACCTTTCATCTAAGAAGTAGAATAAGACAAGGATGCCCACTTTCACCACTCCCATTCAACATAGAACTATAAGTTCTAGCTAGAGCAGTCAGGAAAGAGAAAGAAACAAAAGGCATCCAAATTGGATAAGAAGAAGCCAAATTATCCTTCACTGCAGATAGCATGATCTTATATCTAGAAAAATCTAAAGACTCCACCAAAAAGGTCTTAGATCTACCAAATAAATTCAATAAAGTTACAGAATGAAAAATGAACATACCAAAATTAGAAAGTTTCTATACACTAATAACAAACTAGCTGAGAAAGAAATCTAAAAGGGAATCCCATGTGCAACAGCTACAAAAAATAGTAATAAATTCAACTAAGAAGGTGAAAGACTTCTGAAAGGAAAACTATAAAACATTGATGAAATAAAGTAAACAGGACAAAAACAAATGGAAAGACATCCCATGCTCATGGATCTGAAGAAGTAACATTATTAAAATTGCTATACTATCCAAAGCAATATACAGATTCAGTGCAATACCTATTAAAATAGCAATGTCAGTTTTCACAGAAATAGAAAAAAAATCCTAAAATTCATATGGAACCAAAAAAGAGCACAAGTAGACAAAGCAATCCTGAACAAAAAACACAAAGCTAGAGGCATCACACTACTGACTTTAAAATATATTACGAGGGTGTAATAACCAAAACAGCATGGCATTAGTATAAAACCAGAAACAGACCAATGGAACAGAATAGAGAACCCCGAAATAAATCAATGCATTTGCAACCAACTGATTTTTGACAAAGGCACCAAAAGCATACACTGGGGAAAGAACACCCTCTTTACTAAATGGTGCTGGGAAAGGTGGATATACATATGCAGAAGAATGAGACTGGTCACCTATCTCTCACCATGTACATAAATCAACTCAGGAAGGATTAACAACGTAAACATAAGACCTGAACTATAAAACTACTCTGAGAAAACACATGAGAAACAACTCAGGACATTTGTCTAGGCAAAGGTTTTATGGTAAGACTTCAAAAGCACAGGCAGCACAACCAAAAACAGACAGATGGGACTATACAAAACTAAAACGCTCAGCACAGCAAAGAAAACAATCTACAGAGTGAGGAGACCGTATGTTGAATCAGAGAAAATATTTACAAACTATTCCTCCAAGAAGGAACTAATATCCAGAATATATATAGAACCAAAACAACTCAACAGCAAAAAATTAATAATTCCATTAACAAGTGGGCAAAGGATATGAATAGACATATCACAAAAGAAGACACACAAATGGCCAACATGTATATAAAAACTGCTCAACAGTACTAATCATCGGGGAAGTGCAAATCAAAACCACAATGATATATCATCTTTCCCCAGTTAGAACATCTATTATTAAAAAGACAAAAATAATAGATACTGGTGAGGATGCAGAGAAAAAGAAACTCTTATACACTGTTATTGGGAATGTAAATTAGTACATTTTTATAGTCACTATGGAAAACAGTACATAGATTTCTCAAAAAACTAAACATAGAACTACCATACAATCCAGCAATCCCACTACAGGGTATTTACCTAAGGAAAAAGAAATCAGGATATCAAAATGATATCTCCATTCCCATGTTTATTGCAGCACTATTCACAATAGCAAAGATATGGAATCAACCTAAGTGTCCATCATGGGACAAATGTATAAAGAAAATGTGAGATATATACACGATGGAATACTATTTGGCCATGAAAAGAATGAGATGATGTCATTTGGAGCAACGTGAATGGAACTGGAGATCGTTATGTTAAGTGAAATAAGCCAATAGGTTAGTCATAGAACCATAAATATTGTATGTTCTCACTCATATGTGGGAACTACAAAAGTGGATCTCACAGAAGTATTGAGTTGATTACCACAGGCTGAGAATGGTATGTGTGTGCATCGGGGTGGCGGGATAAAGAGAGTTTGGTTATTGGTTAAAAACACAGCTAGAAAGAATAAGTTTTCATGTTTTATAGCAGAGTAGGGTGACTATAGTTAAGAACAACGTACTGTATATTTCAAAGTAGGTAGAAGAGAGAAATTGAGATGTTCCCAGCATATAGAAGTAATAAATAGCAGAGGCATTGAATACCCTAAATACCCTGACTTGATCACTGCACATTCTACGTATGTAACAAAATATCCCATGTATTCCACAAATATGTGCAAATATTACATATCAATTAAAAAGGGCATTCCAAAAGTTCCTTAAAAGTGGTAATTCCAAAGACCCTCGAACTGAATGTGTATCTTAGTAAAAATGAACAAAGACTCCAACATGACTGTAAGAAATACACATGTAGAGTAAATGACATCACTTAAGCATATAAGGGCACTAGCCTTTCTGAGAAGAGCGTATTTCTTTTTGGAGTCTCAGTAAAATAACAACTAGTCCTAGAGAAACTTACACTTGGACATAATTATGAAAAGCTGAGAGAAGAAGTTAGTAGAAATGAAATACAAGCCCATTTAGAACAATTTATTAACATTAAATAATGGCTAGCATTTATGGAAGATTATTATATGCCATAGACTGTGGTAGGTGATTTTTGTGTATTATTTTTCATGAAATATAGATACTACTGTCACTATTTGTGATGAGGATGTTGGGATTCTGAGAGTTTAATCTTGCTCAGGATTTAAACAATAAATAAATGATTAAGAATTTTAAGACATTATTGCTGGATTCCAGGCCTAGCCCCTTGTAACTATATCCTAAGACCATAATGGAAAGGCTCACTGATTGGAGCAGTTCAAAATGTGGACCAAGAAAGTACAAGTAGCTATTTTAAAAATCTTAACTGTCACCTGAGGTGTCTGTGCTGTGATCCAGAGGTTTAAACTAATGCAAAGCTCATGGGAAAATAAAGGAACACTTCTTGTAAGATATCTGGCCTCCGTACTTCCTGGTCAAGTTCCATGTGGTCTCCACATTGGGATGCTGGGGATAGAAAGTGCCACTGGTAAAGCTGGAAAAAGTAGAGAAAAGGTAAACCCAAGGGAGCAGACTTGACAAGTGAAACCTGAAACCATTTGGTTTGCTTCCTCCAGGTCTGATGACTTACATGTGAACAGGAACAAGCAAAAGAATTCAGGGGAAAGGCTGGTTGATAGCACACAAAGTAAGTTTGTGGAAAAGCTAAACTAAGCAAAAATCAGAAGATTGAGGCTCAAGTTAGGAACAATATTTACACAGAGGAATTATGAATGGCATGGTAAAATATGTCCAAACTCACTGAACGTAAACTTCTGTAGAAAGAATTTGGTAATTAGTGAAAATGGCTTTCTCAAAGTAAAGAGTGTAAACTTAGAAAGTCGTAGCCAAAGGGATTAGGCAGCCTTCTTTTAAAAAACTAAAGTTGTTTTCCTAATGGATTTATTATGACTACGTGAGAAATCTAAGAGAAAAATGCAGTTTCATTTCCTTTGTCTGCCCCCCCACCCCCATTCTACTTTAAAGGAAGAAGTTTTCAAAGTGTGGTTTGTAGACACCTGTGGAGTCCCTGAGACAATGCCAGGGAGTCTATAGGTCAAAACTATTTTCATAATAATAAAACAGATGGAATTTTCTTTTTTTTTTCTATTCTTGTGGCATTTGTAACAATGTTACAAAAGCAATGGAGGATAAACTGCTGGTACTTAAAACCAATAAAGGAGTGGCACAAAACTGTACTAGCAGTCATTGTATTCTCCACCACTACACACTCAATTACACATCTTTATAATATTCTACACCACTAATTTTGAATTGAACATAAAGCAATTCTGCTGCATACCGAAGTTTGATGGTTCTCTTGATAAAAGGCACTTGAGTGAATGAGCTGCAAGCTGAACTAGCTTCTTTGATTATAGAACAACACTCTCCTGTAAAAGAATGTTTTGCAGACAAGCTATGGTTATAAAGACTTGCATATTTAGCAGGTAATTTCTCAGAAAATGAATGAAGTGAACCAAGGAAAGCAACTAATAGTATTTGTTTGTAATAATAATATTTAAGCTCTCAAACAAAAATTAGGATTTTAGAAAATTTATATGTGTCACCATGAGCTTGAGAACTTAGTACTTAAAGACTTTTCTGATAATATTAGTGGTGATATTAATAAATAAGATTTTTCGATACTATGTAGTGAACTATATCAATATTTCAGCATAACTCAATGAACAAATATTTTCCAAATGACTAATGCATCATGTTAAAAAATAATGCATGGATTAGAGGTTTATTCAGAGTGCCCAAGGGCCCACTGGATTTTTACATAACAGCGTATGAAAAGGGCATTGTTATGATTTCAGATTCCACATTGCATCCAATCT
>CM052439.1:75065842-75090366 GCA_028533085.1 Varecia variegata
GCCTAGCCTGGATCTTCAATAATTTTTAAGAGTGTAGAGGATCCTGAAACCACAAGGTTTAAGGATCATTATTTTAAGGGCACTTTTAGGAAAGCCTTTTAGATGAAATTTTTTTTCTATTCAACTGGAATAATTTAATAAGTGTCCCACAAATCTTACATTCTATCATTAAGGCAAGCAATTAATATTCATGAGCAGTTACTCTAAAACCGTAAACAAGGCACGACTATATGGACAGGAGGAAGATGACTAAACCAAAGGCCTTAAACTCAAACACCTGCAGATTCTAGGCATGTGACATAAATGAGTAAAATAATCTCTGAGAACTAAGCCCTTTCCACTTTCTTGAAATCCTCCACACTATTTTCCTATCTTTCATTTTTGATAGACACTTGGATTGCAAGAATAATGTCATCATCTTAAAGCTACCATAAGAAAGCAATAGCACATGTCTCATCATAAATGGTCACCAACAATACTGCCTTCTGGCTTTTCCCCTGAACACAGAGGAAGTCTTTCTGTCCCTTCTCCGGCTGCACCTCTCCCTATGGGTGAAGAATCTGCAGAGTCCAGGGGACATGCCGCAGGCAGCCTGTTCCTAGACCACACTTCACAAACCGGGGCCCCAGAAGTCTCTGCCAAATGGGTTTGAGCTGCTTCTATGACTTGTGTATCTTCTCTAGGTTTGTCCTCCTGAGTGTGGGGCTGTAACCCCTCCATGTGATTACGCCCAGGCCTGAGGGACAGGCATGGGGTGTGTGTTTGCAGCGGGCAGAGCTCGTACAAGTAGACTAGGGCTTCCGGGACAGAGTAGGGGATGGAAAAGTAGGAGCGCAAACCACAGGCTGAAGATGGGCTCTTCCTGTGGCACCACACGCCAAGCCAGAACCTTGGGAATCCCAAATTTGCACTTAGCCTCCTGGGTTGTTATACTTGTCAAGTTAGGAGAATAAAACATATAACAGTTTGTTGGCTCAGTTTATAACTTTAATTAAACATTTGAAATGTGGGTATGTATTTGGATTCTGCCCTCAGATCATGAATGTTAAGGGATGAGCCTGGCTATTGATGCTTGGCCCAGACGTAGGGAGGACTGTGGGGACAGGAAAGGACAATGGCCATTATGCTAGTATATTCTGTCTAAAGAGAACAGGCATTCTCAGATTCAGCTGATGTTTGCCAGACATTCTGATTTTTTTTTTCATAATACAAAAAAAAAATTTATTGTGATAGTCATCCCTTCAATAGGTACACAAAGGAATATCATTTATCCATGAAAAAGAAGGAAATTTTGTCATTTGCAGAAACATGGATAGATCTGGAGGACATTATTTTAAGCGAAATAAACCAGGCACAGAAAGACAAATATTTCATTTTCACATTCTGATTTTTAAAGTGATATTAGGAACCCAAATTTTAATGCAAAATTTTCTAATTTAAAAATCTTAATTAAAAAATTAACATCTGATAGCAATCACTGAGCAGTCCAAATAATGCACTCTGTAGCCTAGAGCTGGCCAGTGGGCACTAGATTATATCTGGGCTTGAAGAAATTTTGTAACATTATGGAGATTCCGAAGCCCTTCTACCAGCATTCTCACTGGCAATCTGATCGATAATGATGTTAACAGCAATGGCTACCTATTATTACATATCAGGCATTATATTAGGACTATCGAACACATTATTTCAACAGCATTGGTACTTTCAAATGTTTTTTCGTGTATGAGAAAGCTTTGGAGCTCAACCATCAATTTTCACTTAGCCAGTCCCCTTTATAATAATTTTTATCAAGACATCTGTTAGTGCTTTTGATCAGGAAGGATAGTAAATATAAAGTATGTGGACATGAAATTAGAACAATTTACCTGGTCTGTGGAGAGATTAAACTTTGGCACAAGTTGTAATTAAGTGAGTTAATCCGCTTCCCATATTGATTCCAGATCTGTAATTCAATAATAGGTCCTGGGCAAGTGAAACTTGAACCTTTCTGAGCAACATGGGCATTGAGCATGAAACTCTTCTGTTTCTATGCCAATAAAGTGTCATCTCTTGATTATGACTCCTTTTATAGCCTTTCCATAACTCCTTCAAATGGTCTTGTAGATGGGCTATAAAGTAGTTAATCAGAATAAATTAAAATTTGTACTTAGTACTAAAATGTAAATTAATTGTGTTTTCTCCCAAATCTAACCATTTGAAACATCTGGTATATATATTTAGTGCTTCATTCACTCTAATGGTGTTAATTTTAGCAAGTTGTTAAATCTACTTCTCACTTCCCCCTTATAGTAGTCCAAAGAATTCAGCTAATGTTTCAGCATCGAAGCATCTCTTACAAACTCATTAGAGAACCAACCGGTCCTCTTTGGTTCATCATAAAGTAAAATAGAGCAGAACGTTATCATCTGTCCACTGCCAACCAGACAATGAAACCACTGCCCTTACTGTGAAGAAAGTTTAAAGTTTTCAAGAATCAAGGACATTAAGTATAGAAAATTAATCTTTTCACTGCCAAGTTTTATACTTTTGCATATCAATTTTCCCCAGCTGTGATAGTTTCTTTTGTAACATCTGCTAGAGAGGAGAAAGGATGCATAGCTATTGTACTTAAGTATAGCTATACTTTTTGATGATTAAGGCCAATAGAATTATGGGAAATCCGTGACTTGTACATGATATAAATTACATACAGATTAAAATGCTCATAACTTACTTTTAATTAAGTAGTAAGCCTGAAAAGATTTTTCAGGAGTTCTGAATCATGTGCATTACAAATGACAGACAATAATTCCTGCAAAGAGGATCATATATTGAATTCAAAATGTTCATATTTCACTTTTACATCACAGAGCTTTCTCTATTCAGTTTCTCTCTCTTAGTTCTTTGCTATCCCTCTTTAGAATTAAGTAGCTAAGTTAACTAATTTTTCTTCCCAGAATTATTCAGTATTTTAGTCAATTATCTTTCTGGTTTGTTTTCTAGACATAGAGGACTTAGCTTCTAATGCCCATAACCCCAAGGGAGTGAAGACAGAATCAAGATAGGTTCAGATAGGTCAATGCTCAGGTCACTAAATGTTCCCTTTTCATGGATTCTTTCCACTTGTTTTTGTTGAACTTGTCATTTGTTTCAGTTTCATATAGATAAGTCCTCAGTCAACTACATGCAAACCAAAATTTTTTAAAAAATGGACAAAAATACAGAGTTACCATTTTAGCCCAATCTCTTTTTCACCAAAAAGAAAATGAACCATACCAATATATCAAAATGAAGGAATCAAACATTTCTCCTTTTACTCTATATCCCAGGGCTTGATTCTGCTTGTCCAGTTTATAGCTCTGATTAATACAGAGATAGTAATGTAAATACCATGAAAAAGCCAAAAGAGCAGTTAATATAAGACAGAAATGGAATCCGAACAGAAATCATCTAAATACACATGCTAATGCTATTATCCAATGACTAAATTTACTCAGAGCAGAGAATATAATCCTTTCACTATGTCAAAAGTTCTGCTCCTCTACATACAAAATCTTTTATTTTTTCTTTTCTTTTTCATTGTTTGGAGGGCACATGGACTCTCACTGATGTGGTTGTGAGTGCTCAACTCTTGGGAGAATGATGATGGCAACAGAAGATAAGGCACCTGTCTTCTAGCAGACTCAGGTTTAGAGGACAAACCAGGACAGACACATAAAAAATAGAAGAGCATTGGCAAATAACTGCATGGGTATGTACATATTAAACTAAGCTTTAAGTATTTGATATCTCATTCCTTTGCATTTTCTAAGATTCCACCCTCACCTATTCTGAATGTATTAATATCATCCTCAGGGGCATTTTAAACTTTTAGAGCAACTATATATACACATCTAAATACATAAATCTCCTTAAATGACAATTTTCACTGGGATTTCTTTTCCAAAAGTACGGGCTCTTAATTTACTTTCATATAAAATAATATGTAACTCTCTTTATCCTTGCCAGTTGCTATTGTTACTTGCATTACCAAATGGTGTTGCAACTTTGAATAGTCTATAGAATGTTTAACTCAGATTGAAACATTTTGGAGGAATCTAAAAAAATTATTAGACGTGGCTCCTTTCATTAGTGTGGTTATGAGCCCTTATTGACATGTGCCTACTTTTAGTATGTCTTTAAATCATTTGTAAATAACCCAAGAAAGAGTTGCATGGCTACAGAGGTCAGGGAAAATAGAAGGAGAAACATGTGGTATGTGAATGTGTTGCTTATCTGGTTGGGGGTTTGCTTATTTATCACTGGGCTGAGGCACTGGAAGGTTGTTTACACCAATTACTTGCAAAATGGAATGATGTATTTGCCAAAAACATACGTGTTAAGGGAGAGTCCTGGTGAAGGCAACTCATCCTCATAGAGAAAGTATCATTTCCTAACACAAATAAAATCTCTGATATTTGATTATAAACATTACTTAAGTTTCTATCTCAGTAGATTCCAAAGTTTACTTAAATCTAATTATAATTTTATCAAATTAAACGTTGAAAAGAGAGTAAAAGTAAGAGTATATAGTGCACATTTTGGTTCACTCATCACATGTGTTCCACTCTAGGTGATTAGTCTATGAAAGAGTCCCCCAACTGGTACACATTAGCATTTCCAAGTGTACTCTGCAGACCAGCAGCTTTGCCTGCATCTGGAAGCTGGTTAGAATTGCAGGTTGTCTCCTTTTCCCCAGACCTACTCAATCAGAGTCTGCATTTAAGCAAGATATGTCACATGATTTATGTACACATTGAAGTCTGAGAAGAACTGCCCTACCAGACCAGAGAATCATAATGCATTTCAAGTTTGACTCAGACATGACTGTCACCACCACACAGAGCCCAGAGTCTCAGACCATTCACTACTGCCAGAAGTAGCTTTGAACATGTATCCCAGTTTGCTAGACAAACATTATAGATTTCTGTGTGAGCCATGAAGCTGAAAAAATAAAAGGCTGGAAAGAACTTGTTTGAGCTAACCAAGTTCTTCCTCCCAGTGATCAGTTCAGGAATGGACAAAAAATCCAACTTCAGATAATGGGGTGTGAGGGAGTGTCCTCTAAGGGAGCTGGGGAGGCTCTGGGAAAACTGCATTATTCCTAGGATTACCCAAATAGTGAAATGCTCTCATTCCTCTGGCCATTACTGCTTCAGGAGTCCCGGCTGGAAACTGCTGAGCCGTCTTGCTAACAACCTGAGGCTGAAGCCAATGCTGAAGGTGACAACGCAGAGAGAGACTGAAGCCAGCCCATCTTAAAGCCTCCACGGCCACTAGACTTCCCGTTATACCAGGTAATGCATTTCCTTATCATTTAAGCAAATTTAGCTTGAGGTTCCAGTTAGTTGCATATCATCCTAACAAAAGGAAGGAAGGGCAATTTTTCTGATTGAGTGCAACTGGTTTCATGCATTTTTGAAAAAGGTAAAGCAGAATGAATGCCATGGGCCCATGGAGCATTATCATGTACACTTCTAGCCTTTCCAACCTCCCCTCCAGTTTCCGTGAGTGCCAACTCCCAGTAGAAACTCTTTGAGCAGTGGCATTCAATAAGGGTGTGCTGAAGGAAATGAAAGAATGAATGAATAATGGCTGAAGGAAATGAAAGAATGAATGAATAAGTGCACTAAGTTTAAATTGCTTTCCAAAATGTTTACCATTACCTTGGATTCCAGTTATTGTTACCTCTTTTCTTTTTGAAGGCTACTAGGACCCATTAATAAATTACTGTTAGCTAAGAAATTCCCATCCATATCATACATCATTTTTACCTGCCTGCATAACACTGCCAATATCCCTAATTTTGTAGCACAAGGATACACCTGTAATACTTGTTGAATAATGCAAAGGAAAATGCATTTACCACTATATAATACCTCCCCAAACCATGGGGCTGCGGGATACCTTATATTTTATTTTTTAACATATTCAGGGTGTCACCTGAAGAATGACATGGTTCATAAATTTGGCAGGGAGAGCTTTATTTCTCATAAAAGGTTGCAGCCTACAGGCTGGCCATCTTGCAGGCTGGGAAACATAGCCAGAAGCTGAAAGCAAGCAATTCCAGGGAATCATAAAGGGAACAGAAATTTATGTTGAGCAGGGTGGCCGAATATACATATTTAATCAGCTGTAGGAGGGGCCATGAAGGTTTATGAAAGGAGAAACAAGCACATGTGCACTTGAGCTTCATACCCCTTCATGGGACCCATGTTCAAAAAATGGTTGCATTCGCCTGATCCCAGGGTGCAGTTTTCAGCTCTCTGAAGTCAAAAGGTGAAGCAGAGAACATGAAAACCCTCACTGAGCATACTCAGCAGACTGGCCAGAACCACTCCATTGCCCCTGGTCTCTTATCAGGAAGAAATCCTGGTCAGTTGTGCTGAAAAAGCAAAAAGGGAGGAGCAGTCACGAGGTTGGTTGAAATCAGTGGTGGAGCAAGTCTTTCTTTCCAAAGGGATGGTTTCTGTTTAAGCCTTAGTGAAGAAAGCCTAATGGTGGTTAAGGAAGGAGGGAGTATAACGTGGTGTGTCTGACCCATCCTGTCATGGCTGGGATTTCAGTTTTTAAGGATTCTCTGGGGCCACCCTGGCCAAGAGGGAATCCATTCAGTCAGTTGGGGGGGGCTTAGGATTTTGTTTTGTTTTTCTTGAGGGATATGTGCACAGCCCCCAGGTAAGTTCCATCTCTGCCTAAGGAATAGACAGTTGTTGGAAGCCATGGGTTCAGTTAAACCTTCTCCCCAAAGAGATTGCTTGCTCATGGTATTAATAAATATTACTCAATGTTAATTGTTCAGAGAGAGTCACTGTCAGAAGAGAATATTGCAGGATGAAGTAAAAGTGCGCTTTACTTGTTTTCCTATAGGAACAATGAGCATGTGGTACACCCATGTCACAGATGTTTCTTATTGTACTTGCATTCATTGGGATTGACAAGGTGTGCAGACAGGGAAGGGACAATGGAACAAGAGTCAAGTCACCTCTCTAAGCCCCACTTACCTCATTTACAAGGTGATGGGTTGCATTAGCCAGCAATCCTCAGTCCTGGCTATACATTAGAATCATCTGGGGATTTTTAAAAATACAGACCATTGGGTACCATCACCAGACATTCTTATTTCATTGATCTGGGGAGCCAGGTGAGGATGTAAATCTTCTCCAGTAAATCTAACGTGCAGCCATGTTTGGCAACTGGTAGATTAGATATTTTTAGGTTTCTTCCCAACTTGAACTATTATTCTAGTGTCCAGTTGTCCTGGAATGCCTTACTTATGTTCAATCACACTCTTTTTTCATGCTTGGGGAAGGCCATCTAAGGATCCCACCTTACTCTGTTTCCTGCTTACACCCATTTACAAACAAACAAAACTGGACTTGGTAGCAGTGACAGAAAAGGATTCAACATATAGCAGAGAACCTAAAGGAGAAAAGGAGGATATATGCTGGATTACTCTGAAGCCATTTGTATGTCCTTATTTCTAACTCATGAATTGGAGCACATTTTGGTCTCTACACCCAGATATACTCTTTCCAATCATCTTGATCCAGCATCTCCAAAGGACATGGAGTCGGTTTCAGGAAACACCACATGAGATTGCACAGCCAGATAATGATACATCTATTTTATTTCAAATGCAAACTACTCAAAGTGCACATCTAACTGGCCACTGGGCTATAGTAAAGTATATTTTTATTGGAAAAGGCATGCACATTTGGTTTTGACACAAACAGCACAGACAACACACTACACCTAGTGAAAAGTGCCAGTTGAGCAACTTTGATTCTTCTAGGTGTTCCTAATCATACAGGGATGATACTAGCAGGAACTTTTCACTGTGCCCTGGCCAAATTCCAACTACCAGCATCTGTATCTCTATGTCTAAAGCCTTTTTCCAGAACAGACTGCTTATGCTTAATCCAAAGTGAATAGACTTAACATTCCCTCAACCAAGGACTCTCAGAAAATTCCTAATGAATATCTCAGCTCCCTGGCCCTTTTGGTGGGATAAATATGAGGCAGGTGTTTTGCAGAGTCTCTCAAAGTTACTCAGAGGCTTAAGCTTTGTTGGCTGCTATGGTACCTGGCCTAAAAACATACCTCTTATTGGCTTCTTCTCTTCTTTGTAACACTTTTTATCCACTTCCCTAATGATGCTGCCTGAGCTTGAGAAATAAAATTCTTGTTCTTCAATCTTGTCTCCAGCTCTGCTTCTGGGAGAACCCAATCTAAGACAACACTGTTATCAGCTTTGAAGGCAGTCATGGGAACTGGGCAGTATATCTGTTTTGGGGGTGTGGTGGAGAGGCAGCCAAAAATTAAAGCAAAAAAAAAAAAAAAACATGAAGAAGTCATATAGCGGCAAAAGGAAAATGAAAGATGGGTAAATGGGAAGAGTGGTGGCTGGCGGGGGAGGATGTTATGTTAAATAGGTGGTCAGGTAGGACACATTAAGAAATTGACTTTGAGCAAAGATTTAAAAATACGGTATCAGAACACACCTATCCAAATATGAAATGGCCCTTTAAATATAAAATTTTGGACCAACTATATAACTTCAATATCCCCTTGCTCTCAAAACAGAAAAGCAACAGCAATTTCCCTCTGTGTGTTATAGCTGCCCCATGGCTTATGCCACATGGACCTTGCTGGCTGTCCATTTGACATACAGTGCACTGGGGAGTCAGCTCAATTCAATCTTCTTCCCTAATATTGTTATTCAAATTAACATATCTTCAGTTCTAAAGGTAACAAAACTTTTATCTATTAGGGTGGACAATGGCTTTGGGCAACCTTTCTGCTGTTTGGGAACATTCTTTGGAGGCAACTTTGCAATCAGTTTCAGACTTGCTTTCAGCATTGGTGATAAGCACAGTGTCCAGCATCTTCAACAGCTCCATTCTGCCTTGAGAGGTCTTTATTTACATGACAGTGGAATATGAATTTAATCCAACATATAAGTAATTTAATGAGTAATTCCCAGAGAAAGGGCAATAGAGTAAACCCAAATACCGTACTGTCCCCTCTTATCTTCGGGGGATACATTCCAAGATTCCCAGTGGATGCCTGAAACTGCCAGTAGTACCAAACCCTATATTACGATGCATGGATTTCTTTTTCCTTCTTCACAGTTTTGAAGATAGATGATTTGTTCTGATCATAGATTTTAGCAATTTTAGCATAGTTTTGAGAACTTTCACCTTTCCTACTTAAAGAAAGCACTACACGGCTTTTCTTTGGCATTTCCATGATTAAATTAAAAAGCTTCTGCACAGCCAAAGAAACAATCACGAGAATAAACAGACAACCTACAGAATGGAAAAATATTCACATACTACACATCAGATAAAGGACTGATAACAAGAATCTACTTAGAACTCAGGAAAATCAATAAGAAAAAATCGAACAACCCTATCAAAAAGTGGGCAAAGGACATGAATAGAAATTTTTCAAAAGAAGATATAAGAATGGCTAACAAACATATGAAAAAATGTTCAACATCTCTAATCATCAGGGAAATGCAAATCAAAATCACAATGAGCTATCACTTAAGTCCAGTGAGAATGGCCTTTATCAAAAAGTCCCAGAACAATACATGTTGGCATGGATGTGGAGACACAGGAACACTCATACACTGCTGATGGGACTGTAAACTAGTACAACTCCTGTGGAAAGCAATAAGGAGATTCCTTAAACAGATTCAAGTAGACCTTCCATTCGATCAAGCGATCCCATTATTGGGCATCTACCCAGAAGAACAAAAGTCATTCTATAAAAAAGACACCTGCACCAGAATGTTCATAGCAGCACAATTCACAATTGCTAAGATGTGGAAACAACCCAAATGTCCATCAATTCATGAATGGATTAGTAAAATGTGGTATCTGTATACCATGGAGTATTACTCAGCTATAAGAAATAACAGTGATATGGCATCTCTTTTGTTCTCCGGGAGAGAGTTGGAACCCATTCTATTAAGTGAAGTATCCCAAGAATGGAAAAATAAGCACCACATGTACTCACCAGCAAACCGGTTTCCCTGATCATCACCTAAGTGCACATTTGGGAATAACACCAATTGGGTATCGGACAGAGGTGGGGGGTGTGGGGAGGTGGGTGTATACCTGCCTGATGAGTGCGATGCGCACTGTCTGGGGAATGGACACGCTTGAAGCTTAGACTCGGGGGGATGGGGGACATGGGCAATATATATAACCTAAACTTTTGTACCCCCATAATAAACTGAAATAAAAAAAAACCCCAACAAATTGCTAGCATCACTATTCTTGCTCTTTGGAGGCATTATTAAGTAAAATAGAGTTACTTGTACACAAGCATTGTGATACCAGGACAGTCAATTTTGTTGACCAAAAAGGAAGAAGCTGAGGCAAAATTAATATAGAGAGTTTATTTGGGCCAAGGTTGGGGACTGAAGCCCCAGGACACACTTCCAGGTTGCCTTAGACAGTACTCTGAAGATCAAAGGAGAAGCTGAAGTTTTTAAAGAAAAAGCAGATACAGGCTGGGTGAGGAGGCTCACGTCTGTAATCCTAGCACTCTGGAAGGCCGAGGTGGAAGGATGGCTTGAGGTCAGGAGTTTGAGACCAGCCTGAGCAAGAGTGAGACCCCATCTCTACTAAAAATGGAAAAATATAGCTGGGTGTGGTGGTGCGTGCCTGTAGTCCCAGCTACTCAGGAGGCTGAGGTGAGAGGATCACTTGAGCCCAGGAGTTTGAGGTTGCTGTGAGCTAGGCTGACACCATGGCACTCTAGCTCAGCTGACAGAGCAAGACTCTGTCTCAAAAATAAAATAAAATAAAGGAGAAAGAAAAAAAAAACAGACACAAAAATATATACTGCAGGATTCCACTTACACAAAGTTTTTTTAAAGTGATAAAATTAATCTATACTGTTAGAAATCTGAATAATATTTATATTTGGGGAGTGGTAGGTGCTAGTGAGGGGGCTGCAGCATAAAAGGACATCTGACATGTTTATGATATATTATTATTTCTTTACCTGGTGGTGCTTGAGTGAGAAAGTTTACTTTGTGAAAATTCATAGAGGTGGACCCTAATGATTTGTGTATTTTCTGTATGCATTCCTAATAGCAGACATTTACATAAAAAGGACCAAAGAATCACAAATTCATGGGAACTTAGTTATAATGATGTAAAAGTTATATTACTTTTTGCCATTAATGCAATGCCAGATAAGATGTTTAGAAATAGAATGAAACAGAATTCCCACACAAAAAGCAATGACACTAGCTTTTAAGCTGAGTCATTGCAAGCAAAATATTTGACTTCAAATGTTTCAGTAAATAAATGTAGAAATAGAAGCAATCTGCATAATTTAGTTTTAAAAAGCAATATGATAGAGAGAAAAGTAAATTGATGTGGAAACAGAAATTACATTTCAGACACCAAGAAAAAATGATCATACTCAACATTTATCAAGCATTTATTATGTGCCAAATAATGAAATAAGAAGTTTATATTTATTTTATCTTATTTAAAACTCATAATAAGCTTATGAAGTAGTTGTCACTGTTATGCCCTTTTGACAGATTGTGAAATTGAGACTCAGAAAGATTCAATTTGACCCCAGATCTGATTAAGTCTTAACCACTTAAGATAACAGACGGTGATACTGGACAAGCTGTTGTTCACCTCTAAACCTTAGTCTCCTTAGTAAAATGGAAGGGTCCTCACAGATTTGCTTTGGGTAGGACACTAAGGAAACCAGTAGTGGTTACTTTCACTGTTTGAATTAGAAAGGGCTGGCTAAGTCAACTGCAGAGAAAAATTTTTCTAGGGCTGAATTCAGCACTAGGCAAGAATCTCAACTCTGGCAGTATTCACAAACCTGTCTGATCAGGAGAACCAGCAAAAAAACCCCTTTTTTAAAAAAAACAAAACAAAACATTTCTTGGATCCACTCTAACTGTGGAGCAGGGGCCTGGGAAACTGTTTTTGTAACAGCCTCCTTCTAATCCTAGTGGTTTCTCTGTCCTTATGATCAATAATGGTATGAACAATAAACTCCAGATTTCAAAAGACTTAGGCTTCTATTTTTGACTCTTAAGTTGTGTAGAAAAAAATAAAACACGATTCAGTAATTGCTTTTCTGCAGGGTCCTGTGACAGGACCTAGGTCACTTGCTTTCTGGTATTTTAACTTAATATTGGGATAAAGCTTGAAAAAAAAGTCTAAAGAACTGGAGAACTAGCATGCCACTTAGAATTTTATTCTCAAGTGATCTTAAAGCAAGTTATTATTTTTTCATATATTTTAAGAAGATGCTGCACTCCCATCAGTTTGGGTTTAATTTTCTAACAACTGTGTTTAGTATAACAAATTCATGCTCATGGTAAAAGTCAGATCTGTATTCTGTCAATGCTTTAAAGGAGGAAGGAATTCTGCATCCTGTACTGAAAGCTTAAATGACAGACTGATTCAGAAGAAATATGAAAAAGTAGATTCTGCTCATATTTTTTTTCTAGAAAAGTACTTAGGAATTTCTCCCTGAAGTACTTGGTTAAGAAGATAGTTTTGCAAAACTGCAAACACACATGTGATTTTCCTGTTGAAATCACAGGAAATAATGTTATCTAATATTTCAGGGCTTCAGGAGTTAAGGGGCTAGGGATAACATTAGGTGTGGAAGGACAGTGAAAACGTTCCAAAGGCAAAATTTGACAAAATTTGCCAGCTTCACAATTTTACAGCTGGCTCCCGTCAGTCCTGAAAACTCTGCCTAGGGGCAGCTTTGGGGACATTTGCCAAGCCAGGCTAGTGAAGAACATTCTAGAGGTGCATAGTGAACATCTTGAAGAACAACTAAAAGTGAGTTTGATATGTGCAGAGTGGCAATACCCAGTGTTAAAAAAGACAGTATAATATAAAAGCGAGCGGACAACAGATCTAGGAAAATTGCTTCTCATGATTGATTCTGACAGCTCTCAAGAATAATGATCAAAGTTTCAAAAGATTTTTAACGAGCCTGAGGGGTAGTACTTTGGAATGACAGAGAATAGGGTGTGCGTGGATGCAAATGTTGGGGGAGAGAAATCTCTTGAGAAGAAAAAACAATTTTTCTTGGAGATGGCGACAGTGCAAGTGTGAAAAAGAAAAATTGCCTCTGTTTTGAGCTCCACTCAGCTCAATTAGTGCAATGTCACAACTTGAGAGCACAGGGTTGGAGCTAGCAGACAGGCATAGAGGACGCAAACGGAACACCAGCTCAGAGGAGCCATTTCATGCTGCCTCTGAGACAGGGTGCTGTGTCCCTGGGCTTTGGGATAACTAAAATGTCAGAGAGGGGAGAAATGTTTCAGGAGTTTCTGCCTCTATGAAATCTTCCCAAATAACCCTGAGCAATAAATCACTCGACAGCCTTTAATTCTATGACATCTGATATTTCATATTTAAAACAAGTTCTTATCAAAGGTACAACCACAAACTTTCCCTCCCCATGCAAGTTCAGTATATCTGAATGTGCTTAATCATAGATCAGTTTGGGCTGCCTTCCAGGTCGCACTCAGGAAGAAGCCTTCTTGCTCCAGTAAAGTCTGGGGCTCCTGCCAAAGTACTAAGTCCAGAGTGAACATCACTCTGCCAGGAATGATTTGGTCTAGGTCAGGATCAGTGGGAGTCAGGCTGGTCGAAAAGAAGCAAGAAGCCAAAATTGATTAAATCAAATTAAACCTTAAGAACGGCTATATTTTTCTGAGAAGATAAAGATTCAAATAGAATGAACGTTATCCTATTTCCACATCCTAACATGCTGCTAATAGTTAATGAAGCAGTATCAAAATGAGCACAAGCTATTTCTCCATAGAAACCTTTTTTCACCCCTAAAGCCATCTTCTAAGGAAGAAATGTTCATGCTAAGGTGTATCTGTGTATCTTTGGAGAGAAAGCATTATTAAAAACATTATTACCTTGCTATGAAAAATAAAATGCATTATACTCATTATTTCCAAATTTAGACCAACTTTCTTTGGGGTGAAGACACACCTTTAAAATAGCAATTGTTTCTAGAGAACACACATATTTAGTTTATATCCTCTCATTCAGTTGCAAACATAATCAAAACTCTTTCAAAAAAGCATTTAAATAGCATCTGTTTTTTTAAAAGTGCAGGTAATAAATCTCCATAATAAGATTTTTATTCAAACAAATTGTGAACACACTGCTTTGCGACTTATAAACAAAATACAGTTTTCTGGAACTCCCTTGGCTTCAATTGTGTGAAGAATTCATAAAGGGAAATGTAAACCCAATGGGGCTTTAATGTCCTCATATTTAATCTTCCATTAGGCAGCATTTCAAAAGACAAAAATGGCAAAAATATACAATACAAGAGCACTTAAATCCACTCAACATATTATAGACTGTAAAAAATTAAAATATATTATGTATTTTATCATGGAAAGCAGAGTCAAGGTCATCAGCCAACTGATCTGATAATCCAATAAACTGTTTGGAAGATGTTTTATGCCTAGCTAAGAACTTTGGACAAGCTGCATGCTTGAGCTATTTAGCATCGCAAATATACTTAGTGGAAAGCCATTCAAGCGATGCTGTCTCACTTAGGCACTTCTAGAGAAAGAGCCATGTTGATAGGTTTTGGTTTAAAAGGGAGGCTTTTTATGAAATATTATAAATATTGATTTCACTTAACAGAGTCAGACTAATTTATGAGCTTGTGTACATATTAGCAATGTCTCCATTTATATTGCTGTGTTAGATTTCAATGGGGATCCAAACACACAAGATTTTTCAGGTATATGTTGAAAGACTCTCTTTGGGCAATACGAATTTGGAGGTTCTTATTTATGTCTTTTAGAGGAAGTCATGTTTTTGAGAATTCTAACGACAAATCACAGCACAAGAGACCAGAGTTCTAATATATTTGTTTATTTCTATGGAACTAGGCACCCACTCATCCAGAGAGAAGACTACTTAATACAGTTTGACAACCCACAAGATGGTGTACTAGGGACTGGAATGAGTTGCTGAAGTAAAAGACAGCCCTTGCCCTCAAAAGGAATTTATGTTCTAAGAGAATCAAAGGGGGAGAATGAATAAGTATATGCAGGTATGCTGACATTTACATAGACACAAACACACATGAAAATTCAACTTTTTATGAACATTATTTTAAGCTCAATCTGACATGTATTACCCTCATGCTCAGGTACTAAAGATAAATGCCTCTCTTAATAGAATAATATAATTCGGTTACTTTTTTTTAAGTTCTTACTTGTGGGTGAATAGGCTAAAGGGTATTAATCTGGTTCCAAAAACAAGAAAATAAATATAAACCTAAAAATAAATTAGAAGGGAGATGAACTTTACAAAAGAGCCTCTACCACATGTCTGGTTTACAGAAACAAACAGCAGCTGCTTCTAAAGCAGAATTGTCATAAATAATAGAAGCTGGGGAATATTATCTAAATGATGAAAATTGCTGACAACCAAATTTTTTATCAGATGAATTAAGAAAATATGAGTAACTTCCATAAAAGGTCTATGCACAGTATAGCATACACAAATACAAATGGAATTCTACTATATATAAGAGCAAGTATATAATGATTTCACCACAGATGTCTTTTCACAAATATATGTACAGATACAAGTGTGCTTGTTTTGGAAAATAAATTTCTCTGAGGAGAATGTCTTTTAAATTTAGGATTTTTCACAATGGTATTTTCCCTTGCCATTCACACACAGACTTATGAGTGAGAGGGAGGGCTTATTATTTATTGTCCTGATCATTTAAGATATAACGTATGTGTGGAGAAAAGGAAACCCTTATACACTGTTTGTGGGAATGTAAATTGGTACAGCCATATGGAAAACTGTACGGAGATTCTTCAAAAAACTAAAAATAGAATTATCATATGATCCAGCAATCGCGCTTCTGGGTATTTACCCAAAATATTTGAAATCAATATGTTGAAGAGATATCTGCACTCTCATGTTCATTGCAACACCTTCCACAGTAGCCAAGGTTACATAATCAACCTGCTTCCATCAACAGACGAAGGCATAAAGATAATGTGGTACATACACAAGGGGATACTATTCAGGCTTTAAAAAGAAAGAAATACTGTCATTTGGGACATAGATGGAATTGGAAAACATGTTAAGTGAAATGAGTCAGGCACAGAAATAAAAATACTGCATGTTCTTACTTTATGTGGAATCTAAACTATTGAAATTATAGAAACAGTGTAGAATGGTGGCTACCAGAAGCAGGGAAGTGGAGGGAAGAGGGCTGTGGTGGTCACAGGATGCAAACCCTCCTTTACACAGGAGGAATAAGTTTCTGGTTGTTTTTTTTTTTTTTTTTGGTTGTTGCTGTTCTTGTTTTTGTTTTGTGACGGGATCTTGCTCTGTCGGCTAGGCTAGAGTGCAGTGGAAGGATCATAGCTCACTGCAGCCTAGAACTCCTGGGCTCAAGTGATCCTTCTGCCTCAGCCTCCCAAGTAGCTAGGATTATAGGCATGAGCCACCACTCCTGGCCATTTTTTTTTAATTGAGATCTATTACAAAGCATGGTAAATATAGTTAATGGTGTATTATACATTTGAAAATTGGTAAGAGAGTAAATTTCAAATGGTAAGAGAGTAAACAGAAAATTTGAGGTCGGTGGCTCACGTCTGTAATCTTAGCACTCTGGGAGGCCGAGGTGGGAGGATCGCTCAAGGTCAGGAGTTCGAGACCAGCCTGAGCAAGAGTGAGACCCCGTCTCTACTAAAAATAGAAAGAAATGATCTGGACAGCTAAAAATATATATCGAAAAAAATCAGCTGGGCATGGTGGCGCATGCCTGTAGTCCCAGCTACTCGGGAGGCTGAGGCAGAAGGATTGGTTAAACCCAGGAGTTTGAGGTTGCTGTGAGCTAGGCTGACGCCACGGCACTCTAGCCCAGGAAACAGAGAGAGACTCTGTCTCAAAAATAAATAAATAAATAGAAAGAAAAAAAGAAAAAAAAAAGAAAATTTGAGGTAATGGATATGTCGATTAGCTTAATTTAATTATTCCACATTGTATTCATAAATCATAACATTTTGTACCCCCAAATATATACAACCAGAATTTATCAATTAACAATACAAATAATTTTTTTAAAATCTATATAAATAATGGATTGACGTGAAATTTTTTGATTCAAGTTTAATTTAGTCACATCCATGCTAGATATTGGAAACCTCATTATGTCAGAATAAATAGCATACTAAATTCTATTTATGATCATTAAAACTTAGAACTCACTTCTGAGCATTACAAAATACAAATGTCTTTGAAAGGCTACAATTCCCTTCTTAAACTCAAAAATTAGAAATATTCACTATAGCCAGGCCTACCTTCACTTAATTTTCAGTTATTGAATTTATCTAAATTATTCTTGAGGTTGGATTTAATTTTTAGCTTGTATTACTTCTCAAGATTGTCAATTTTGTATGTCATTTAAGTGTTTAGAACAAGCTTCCTGCAAGTCACAACAGACACCCAAGTACTATTATCTTAATTTTCTATACATTTGTCTTCACTGAGAATGCTGAGAATATACTCTTAAAGTCTGTGCTCAAATGGAGTCCTTCCAGTCCCTTGTTAACTTCCTAGTTCATAAACTAGCATGTTAAAATTCATATTGAACACTAGTGTTATAAATGTTTAGCTTTCATTGAAGGCTTTGAGGAAGATATAATAAGAATTGTCATACATTATTTATAACTATAATATATATGCTTAGTAGTTCCCTTCCATTTTAGATGCCTGGAAAATCCCCTAGGGATGGTCAAATAGTCTTCACACAGAGCGTTCACTTGACAGTCTTCCTCCTGACCATGAACCTGTATTGCTCCTTTCTTTATAAGGCTTATCTCATCAGATTATCTCTGCTCTGATTTCAACAATCATATCTCACTCTTCCCTCCACCAAACTTCTGTACTTGTGGGGTTTTCTTGCAACCTTTTTGTTGATTTTACAGTCCTTTGCTTTGTTTTCCCTAAAAGGTTTACATTTTCTTTGAGGGGAGAAAATATGGTCATTATTTTATCACATAAGCTTAAAAAACAAGACTAGCATAATAACTATGCCCTGTCTTCGAACTTAAATATATCTTGCTGGAATGACAATTTTTTATTTCAGTGAGTTATATGTCTTTTACAAAAACCTAGGAAAAAATAGCTAGAGATATTAGTCTTAAATTAACACATGATCTTTAAGTCTAAGCAGTACTAGACATGTTATTAAAATTAATTAAGAGCAGATGTATGGGATTTCCTAACATTAAAGAAGCTGTATTGAATCTGATAAAAATGGGGTTCAGACCACAGAAGTTAATACAATAGAATTGGTAATAGAAGCCTTTGTAGCTTTTCTGTTAAGAGTTTCCCAATGACAAAGGCTCTACATACTCATATGAGACACACTTCACCTCTCTAAGAATGAAGAACTTTTAACTATCATCATCTGTGCTTCATCTATTCAATTGAATTTTTACAAAGTGAAGTATCAGTCCTAATGTAATAATAAGTATGCAATCATAGGAGAAATTTGAGTTCCTTATTATAATTCTAAACTAAATCTTAGACTCTGTTACATGAGTATAACCAACTGGAATACTCCAATCAATTTTGATCATTTAGGATGGTAATTTTATCAGACATCAATATGGAAAGATATCTATTAGGGTTTCATTTATGAAAATAGATATGACTTTTGAGGAAACAGAAAAACAGTTCAAAAAAGACTTAAAGAGTTGTGGAAGGATTGGCAAGATTGAGAATGAAAAAAATTAGGATAAAGAGTTAGGAAAAATAGAACACCAGCTTTGAAATAACAATGGGGACAGTTTTTTAGCTTCTTATTGTTGCTTCACACACTTTACTTGATTCTGGAGGTCCAGTTTGGGACAGGTGAACCTCCATTGTAAGGTTTTTCTTCCAGCCATTTGGATTGAATTTTCACTTCGATCCCACTAAGTATATGGCCATTAAGTAATTGATACTCTCCCAGCATTATTATTTATATTTCAAACTATATATATATAACCTTTATAATATCAAATGATACTTCAAGATCATTTAAAAATCAATTGGATTTGATTTTGTAAATATTACTATTGCTAAAAATACCAAGTTGGTCTCAGCATTACCCAGGAGAGGGCGAAGCTTCTATTACTAATTCTATAATCTTAATTTCTGTCCTCTTAAACCCGATATTTTTTATAATAATAAAATAATAACTTTATAATAATAATAAATAATAATGGGGGCAGTTTTTTAGCTTTTTATTGTTGCTGCACGCACTTTACCTGATTCTTGAGATCCAGCTTGGGACACGGTCGACCTCCATTGTAAGGCTTCTCTTTTAGCCATTTGGATCGAATTTTCACTCCAATCCCACAAGACGAACTGCAAGAGCCCCAGCTAGACCAATCACTTAACTTGCAATCAAATGGACAGGGGATGACACATTCTTCTTGAATATAACCTGAACGAAAAAGATTTAAGAGAAAGGAGGAAAGTCCGGTCAAAGCGTACTGATCAAATTCACTTCCTATTTCCCTTATCACAACTCAGATTTCTCCATAATATTGCTACAGTGGCTTCAATAATTTTCTACTCAGATAAATAGACCAAAATTAAGAGATGGATAAATATGAAGAAATCTGCATACAAATTTGTCCCATTTCATTTACTTTATAGGCAATTCTGGGTTGGAAGGAACCGGAAACAGTGCACCGTTAGTTCTAGTTTCTGATAAGAAGAAATAAAGCAGTTGTGGCTAAAGAAGGTACCACCTCCCTTCACTAGGCTTTGTGCTCCCCATTCTGCAATTCACTGTCTGAAACAGGGAGAATAGAGCTCATCTTTCTTATGCGTCTATGATCTGCAAGGCTTTCACTAAGAACGATATTGATTCTGACTTCCAGGTAGTGTAACTTGGGGGTGGGAGGAGGACATAGAATGGACCACAAATTAGCAAGAGCAGAATATTACTGAAAGAATAAAATAGAAGTATAGTCAAAAGTGGTATAATGGGATATTTCACCGGAATCAAGAGATATGGGTTGAAGTATAGCTCCAGAAGTTCTAGCTTTACTTGGTCTTGTTCATATCTTCAGCTCACTTCTTGCTACAGTCTTTCCTAGATAACCTCATTAACAATCACTTCTACTGATGACTATCAAATACCTTCAATGCTGATGTCTCTAGTGAATTCTACACCACCTACTGAACCACTCTAAGTGGATGCCCAATTACTCCAGATTCAGCATGTCTAAAACTGAGACGATCAATCTCCTAAAACATTCTAATTCTCTTGTATTCCTCATCTCAATTAACTGCAAAATCATCTATTTCCTGTACCCGGTTGTAAGTGCCTGTATAATCTCTCTTGCTTGATTTTAGGCAGAAATTGTGAATGTAATGGGATGCCACTGACATTATTAGGTTATGGTATATGGCAAAGGTGACAGAATTTACAGATATAATTACCATGCCAAATCAGTTGATCAGTTTGACTTGATCAAAAGGAGATTATCTTGAATGAGTTTCACTTTATCAGGTGAAAACTCTTAAAAGAGAGACTGGATCCTTTTTCTAGAGAGAGAGAGTTTTTGCTGCTGGCCTTGAAGAAGTATGTAGCCAGACTATGAAATGTCAATGGAGTGGCCACATGGCAGGGATTGTCAGTGGCCTCCGGGACCTTCGGGCAGTCCCTGGCAGCCAGCCAGCAAGAGAAGAGCAACCTCAGTCTATGGCTGCATGGAGATGAATTCTGCCCAAACCCTGAGGAAGCACAGGAGAGGCACTTTCTTCATTCAAAGTTCTGCTGAGACCTCAACTTGGCCCACCCCTTGATGGTAGCTTGAAGAGATCCTTAAGCAGAGAGTCTAGAGAAGCCATGCCTACACTCCTGACCCATGGAAATTGTGAGAATAATGGTTGTGTTGAGCTGCAAAGTCTGGCAATTTGTTATCCAGCAATTAAAAACCAAGAAATTATCCAAAATGAAAATCTCAAGTTATTATGTAACCTTCTCAGTCATTCTACACACACATTAGTACATGACATAAATTCTTGTATTGAAACACCACAAGTATGTCCTCTAATCTACAACTCTTTTGTCAGTCCTAGTTCAAAATCTCACTGCAATATTCTCTCCACTAGCCTCCCTTTTTCCTAATTGTTCCTTTTTGGTACCTGTGAATTACTCTAATAAAAAAGATATTCTAAAATATGTAATAATTTATATCACTCCTCTTTTTAAAACCTCTTCTGATTCTCCATTGGCTTTAATATACAATGCCAATCCACTTTGGAAAAAGATAAGATTCTTTATGAAAGGATCTAAACAATGGTTTACGACCTTGTCTGTAAAATATGACTCCATTGCCCGGATGTACCACATACCAATTCCACCTGAATATCAAAGGATGGGACCCAGGCATGGGTGGTTTTTAAACATCCCTAGGTGATTCCAGTGTACATTCAAGGCTGAATGCCACCTCCCTACCTTGTTTTCCCTTCTTCCCTTCACTCTCTTCTATCTTGAATTTTATCTATACATACCACTCCATCTTCTCCAATAATAATTATGTCTTTGTTCATGAAAACTGAGTTATTTTCCTGATGAGCTTAGCCTCCCTGGTTCATTACTCAACCACTCTCTTGCCAGTGTAGTTGACCACCTTGTCCCAGTGATCTTCTGTCATGCCAGGCTGGCAAAATTTCAGACAGAGATCAGTCCGACTGTTTTCTCTCTCTGTGTTTAAAGCAAGACTACCAAGCAGAGATGAAGAACATGCTAATATCACACTGGCGACCCTTTAATGTGTAAGTCTATCTTCAACCAATATCTCACACCGCTTGGGTATTCTTCTGAGTTTGCTTTCTCAGTCTCATTCAGTATAACAGCTCTTTTTTTTTTATTTTTTATTTTTTTTGAGACAGAGTCTCACTCTGGTGCCCGGGCTAGAGTGCCGTGGTGTCAGCCTAACTCACAGCAACCTCAAACTCCTGGGCTCGAGCAATCCTTCTGCCTCAGCCTCCCGAGTAGCTGGGACTACAGGCAAGCGCCACCATGCCCGGCTAATTTTTCTATATATATTTTAGCTGTCCATATAATTTCTTACTATTTTTAGTAGAGACGGGGTCTCACTCTTGCTCAGGCTGGTCTTGAACTCCTGAGCTCAAATGATCCACCCGCCTCGGCCTCCCAGAGTGCTAGGATTACAGGCGTGAGCCACCGCGCCCGGCCAGTATAACAGCTCTTTTAAACCTTCTCCATCTATTAATATTTTCAAGTTTCTAAGACTTCACCTTTTCCTTTCCAGAAAAACAGAAATAAATAGATGAGAACTCCTTTGATTTCCTATGAATATGTCTATATGCATTCCCATCATTTTTCTTCTCTGTCCATATTAAAATGAAAAAGGCAATGTTTTTCCTATACAAGGCACATTATTCACCTCCACCTGGTATCTCTCTATGTCTTCAGCTCTTTCTCTCTCTGTCTCCTCTCTCCCTATTTTATATTTACATTTCTCTTCGATTATATTAGAATGATTTTAAATTTCTCAAATAGTACTCATTGACAAGAGAGAATACATCAACTCTAAGAGTCATCAGGAAAGATTCTTCTGGAATTGAAAAAAAATTGCTTCAATTGAGATTGTTAAAAGACTCTCTATTATTCAACATAATTTTAGTTCTACAGTCATTTCTAAGGAGCTTTGATCACCAATTCAGTATTGGTAAAAGCTAACTAAAGGATTAAAGAGAAGCCACAAGCATTACTTAATTTTGCATTATTTACTCACTTAATAAACTGAGTCACAAAATGCTTTCATTAGCTACCAAATGAAAAGAGTAGGGCTAGAAATTAGGTGGAATTCAACTCACGGCAGGTATGCTTCACATTAGTAAATCTGAAATTCCAGGAGATTTCATATAAATAAACTTTAAATATTTCAGTGCCTATATAGACCCTATTTTAAAGCAGATTTTGAAGTAGATGCCCTCTTAATTGAATAAGATCTTAAATCATTCTCATCTATACTTTCATATTGAAGGATTTTAATTAGCAAGCCTCTAGCAATACTTTTTTTTTCCTTTACCCATGATAGGAAGGAAACCCAGAGGATCTCCACCAAAGTCAAGATCATAAACTCAATGAGTATAAAATAATTTTGAAATTCAACAGGACTAAACAGCAATGACATTTATTTTTCAGGAAAATTATTTTCATGCTAGAGTATACCCCAAAGAAAGGCCACAGTGAGAAATATTAATACTTGCATATTCTTATGCCTATCTCATATTTGAAAGGATTAGTTTTATCTACATACTTAATATTTAGTTTTTGGAAACAGATTATGATCAAATATGACTATCGACAAAGTTAACCTGTCACATGAAAATTCTAATTTTTGACTATAGAAGTCTCAGTAATGTTTTAAAAACTCATTTTCATAAAATATACCACAGAATGGCTGATCCCACATAGGTAACGTTTCACTGGCAACATTTATAAACCTAAACCTAATTGCTATAAAGGAAGGAGCTTTTCTACCAAAAAGTATTTTATACTGCAATTTATATGCAGAATACATTGCTTGGACCATCATATTATTTGGCCTAGGGATGGTTTTGTGTTCTATTTTACTTATCTGCAGGCACATGAAATTAGGTAGAAAGTAGTCATTACAGAATTATCAGCAGCATACACCCAACATTGTATTAATAATTTTGTAAACTATGCACATTACACATAGTAGGTGTTCAAAAAATTCTATTATGGATAAAGATGGACCGAACAGAATTAACTCTATCTCCACCCATTTTATAACCAGAGATATTTATTTAATTATTTGCCAAATAGAATTGAATCCCAGAAACCTGGAATGAAATCACTTTTCAATCTATATTACCAATCCCCCAGTACTCAAATCTTTGGGCTAATGGAATGGATGTAGGGATAAACACAGTTTTCTGAATAAGGTGGTCTCATTAATGAAACCTCTTACCAGAATATTACCTTGAAAGCATTTTTCCCTCCGTTATTCAAATATAAACACATTTACTCCTAATAAGATCTAGTTTTGGAGAACGTGAAAGAAGAAAACATTGATGATAGTAAGCCTAAGAAAATAACCTAGATTAATTTACTTATGTTTTCCAATTATATAAAGTAACAGCATACATCTTACTGGACAGTCCACGTCCTATTTACTGACACTGTGCCCAAATAGTGAAAACATAGTACTAAAAATAACATAGGAAAAATATTATAAAAAATGATGAACAAGCTAAGATCTGGGAGAATCTTGTGATTTAAAATAATATCATGTCTTTATTTATCAATATTTAAACATTTTTTTAATTTTTTACTTTTTTAATTTTGAATTTTTTGTCACATAATAGTTGCATATATTTATGAGGTACATGTGATATTTTCATATAAGCATA
>CM052439.1:75090866-75117180 GCA_028533085.1 Varecia variegata
CAGGTCATCCATATTGCTGCAAATGGAAGAATTTCTTTCTGTCATAAAGCCATATAGCCATAAAGCCATATAATGTTTCATCATATATAAGTTTGTACACATACACACAAATGCATACACAACAAAATTTCTTTATTCAATTTATCCATTAATCTGTCAACAGATGCTTAGGCTGTTTCCATATCTTGGCTATTGTGAATCATACTGCAATGAACCTTTTGAGATAGTGATTTTATTTCTTTGGATGTAAACCTAGAAGTCAGATTTCTGGATCATATGTTAGATCTAATTTTAATTTTTTGAGGATCTTCTATACTATTTTCCATAATAACTTAACCAATTTACATTCCCACCACACATGTATAAGTGTTCTCTTTTCTCTTAATCTCACCAAAATTTGTTATCTTTTGACTTTTTGATAGCAGACATTCAAATAGGTATGAGGTGATATCACATTGTGGTTTTCATTTGCATACGTCAGATAATTAATGAGGTTGAGCAACTTTTCATATACCAGTTGGGCATTTTTCCATAGAAAAATGTCTATTCAGGTCATTTTTCCATTTTTCAATTGGGTTATTTGTTTTTAACTATTGAGTTGTATGAGTTCCATATATAATTTTGATATTAATCCATTATTGGAAATATGCTTTGAAAATATTTTCTCCCATTCTGTGAGTTACCTCTTCATTTTCTTGGTTGTTTCATTTGTTACATAGAAACATTTTAGTTTGACATGGTCACACTTCCTTATTTTTGCTTTTGTTGCCTGTGTTTTTGGTGTCATATCCAAAATATCATTGACAACACTGTTAGAGAGCTTATTTTTATTATTTAAGCATATTACAGGGATACAAATTTTTAGGTTACATATATGGCCTTTGCCCATCGGAGTTAGAGCTTTGAGTGTGTTCATCCCACAGACAGTGCACACTGCACCCATTAGGTGTGACTATACCCATTCCCTCAACCCCCCACCCACCTGTCTGACACCCGATGAATATTGCTACTATCTGTGCATGTCAGTGTTGATCAGTTAACACCAATTTGATGGTGAGTTCAGGTGGTGCTTGTTTTTCTATTCTTATGACACTTCACATAGTAGAATGGGCTCATCGAACTCTATCCAGGATAATAAAAGAGCTGCTATATCACCATTTTTTTTCATGGCTGAGTTGAACTCCATGGTATACATATACCATATTTTATTAATCCACTCATGTATTGATGGGCACTTGGGTTGTTTCCACATATTTGCAATTGTGAATTGTGATGCTATACACATCCTAGTGCAGATGCCTTTTTTATAGAATGACATTTTTTTCCTTTGGGTACACTCCCAGTAATGGGATTACTGGATCAAATGGTAGCTCTACTTGTAGCTCTTTGAAGTATCTCCATATTACTTGCCACAGAGGTTGTACTAGTTTGCAGTCCCACCAGCATTGTATGAGTGTTCCTATCTCTCAGCATCCACACCAACATTTATAGTTTTGGGACTTTTTGATAAAAATCATTCTCACTGGACTTAAGTGACATCTCATTGTGGTTTTTATTTGCATTTCCCTGATGATTAGAGATGTTGAGCAATTTTTCATATGTTTCTTGTCCATTAGTCTGTCTTCTTATGAAAAGTTTCTGTTCATGTCAATTGCCCACTTTTTAATGGGGTTGTTTGATTTTTTCTTGCTGATTTTCTGGAGTTCTATATAGATTCTGGTTTTCAGCCCTTTATTGAATGTGTATCATGCAAATATTTTCTCCCATTCTGCAGATTGTCTGTTTGTTCTCGTGACAGTTTCCTTAGATGTTCAGAAGGTTTTATTTTGCTCAGGTCCCATTTATTTATTTTTGTTGTTGCTGTGATTGTCTTTGGGGCCTTCTTCATAAATTCTTTCCCTAAGTCAATGTCTATAAGAGTTTTGTCAACATTTTCTTCTAGAATTCTCATAGTTTCATGCCTTAGATTTATGTCTGTTATCGACTGTGAGTTGAGTTTTGTGAGAGATGAGAGGTGCACTTCCTGTTTTAGTCTTCTACAGGTGGCTATCCAATTTTCCAAGCACCATTTATTGAATAAGGATTCCTTTCCCCAGTGTATGTTTTTCTCTCCTTTGTCAAAGATTAGACAGTTATATGAGGGTGGTTTTATATCTGAGTTCTCAGTTCTGTTCCACTGGTCTATATCTCTGTCTTGTGCCAGTATCATGTTGTTTTAGTTACCATAGCCTTGTAGTATAACTTGAAATCTGGTAAATTGATGCCTCAAAATTTGTTCTTTTTGCTAAAGATTGCTTTTGCTATATGGGGTCTTCTTTGGTGCCAACAAAGTATAGAATTATTTTTTCTAGATCTCCAAGAAATGATGTTGGTATTTTAATAGGGATGCATAGACTCTGTAGATCACTTTGCATAGTACAGACATTTTAACAATGTTGATTCTGTCGACCCATGAGCATGGTATGGTTTTCTACCTGTTTACTTCCTCTGCTGTTTCCATCCTCAGTGTTTCGTAGTTCTCCCTGTAGAGGTCTTTCACCTCCTTAGTTAAATATATTCCTAGGTATTTTATTTTCTTTGTTGCTATTGCGAAAAGTATTGAGTCTTTGATTTGATTCTCAGTTTGACTGTCATTGGCATATAGGAATGCTACTGATTTCTGTACATTGATTTTGTAACCTGAGATTTTGCTGAATTTGTTTATCTGTTCCAGTAGTCTCATAGCAGAATATTTCAGGTTTTCTAGATATAAGATCATATCATCAGCAAAGAGTGATAGTTTGACATCTTCTGCCCCCATTTGGATGCCCTTGATTTCCTTCTCTTGTCTGATTGCTCTGGCTATGACTTCCAGCACTATGTTGAATAGAAGTGGTGATAGAGGGCAACCTTGCCTGATTCCAGTTATAAATGCAAATGCTTTCAATATTTCCTCGCTCAGTATGATGTTGGCTGTGCGTTGGTCATTTATGGCTTTTATCATTTTTAGGTAAGTCCCTTCTATGCCTATTTTATTAAGCATTCTTATCATAAAAGGGTGCTAAATTTTGTCAAATGTTTTTTCTGCATCTATTGAAAGGATCATATGGTCTTTGTTTTTACTTCTATTTATGTGGTGAATAAATTTATAGATTTGTGTATATTGAACCATCCCTGCATCTCTGGGATGAAGCCCACTTGGTCATGATGGATTATTTTTTTGACGAGCGCCTGCATTCGGTTTGGTAGCATTTTGTTGAGAATTTTTGGATCTATATTTGTAAGGGATAT
The DNA here is from genome assembly GCA_028533085.1 of Varecia variegata. Lineage (NCBI taxonomy): Eukaryota > Metazoa > Chordata > Mammalia > Primates > Lemuridae > Varecia > Varecia variegata. Next base: position 75,094,137 of record CM052439.1, read on the forward strand.
TGGTGTGTTGTTTTTGTTTTTTTTGTTGTTGTTGTTGAGTCCTTTCCTGGTTTTAGTATCAGGGTGATGTTGGCTTCATAACATGTGTTCAGGAGAGTTCCTTCCTTCTTAGTGTTGTGGAACAATTTCTAAAGGATAAGCACCATTTCTTCTTTGTGTGTCTGCTAAAATTCGGGTGTGAAACCGTCTGGTACAGGACTTTTCTTTTTAGGAAAGATTTTTATTGCTACTTCAATTCCAGTACTTGATGTTGGTCTGTTCAGGAATTCTATTTCTTCCTGATTGAGCCTAGGGAGGCTTTGTGTTGCTAAGAATTTGTTCATTTCCTCCATGTTTTCAAGTCTATGGGCATAGAGGTTTTTATAGTATTCACAGATGATATTTTGTATTTCTGTGATATCAGTTGTAATTTCTCCTTTTTCATTCCTCATGAAGTTTATTAGAGTCCTTTTTTTCTGCTTCTTGTTAATCTAACCAGAGGTCTGTCAATTTTCTTGATTTTTTCAAAGAACTGACTTCTGTTTTATTAATCTTCCATATCATTTTTTATTATCGATATCATTTAGTTCTGCTCTGATCATTGCTATTTCTTCTGCTGGGTTTGGGGTCGATTTACTCATCCTTTTCCAGTTCTTTTTTTAATCTTTATTTTATTTTATTTTTTATTAATATGAGACAATTTATTAGATTGTTGATTTGTGATCTTTCTATCTTTTGGATGCATGCATTTATGGATATAATTTTTCCTCTCAGGACTGCTTTAGCTGTGTCCCACAGATTTTGATAACTTGTGTCTACTTTATCATTTAGTTCAAAGAAATTTTGATAACTTGTGTCTCCTTTATCATTTAGTTCAAAGAATCTTTTTATTTCCACCTTAATTTCCTCCTTAACCCAATAATCATTCAGCAGAAGCTTGTTTAGTTTCCATGACTTTGTGTAGAGATGAGAGTTTCTATTGGAGTTGATTTCTAATTTTATTCCACTGTGGTCTGAGAAGATTCATGGTATAATTTGTTTTTTTTTTTTAAATTTGTTGAGACATGCTTTGTAGCCTAGGATATGGTCAATCTTAGAGAATTTCCCATGAGCTCATGAGAAAAATGTATATTCAGTTGTTTTAGGGTACAATGTTCTGTAAATGTTAGGCCCATTTGTTGTAGAGTTCTGTTTAAGTCCATTTTTTCTTTGTTTATTTTCTGTTTGGAGGATCTGTCCTGTTCTGTCAGAGGGGTGTTGAAGTCTCTGGCTATTACTGTGTTGCCGTTTATCATTTTGTTTAGATCAAGTAGGATTTGCTTTATGAATCTCAGTCCCACTGAGTTAGTTGCATACATATTTAGAATTGTTTTGTCTTCTTGTTGAACTGTACCCTTCACCATAATATAATGACCATCTTTGTCTTTCATTATTTTTATTGATTTGAAGACTAAGTTATCTGAAATCAGAACTGCTATGCCAACTTTCTTTCTTTTGGCTTCCACTTGCAAGGAATATTGTTTTCCATCCCTTCACCTTGAGTCTGAATGCATTCTTGTGGGTTAGATGTGTTTCCTGAAGACAGCAGATGCTTGGCTTGTGTATATTTATCCATTCAGCCAGCCTATGTCTCTTTAGTGAGCAGCTCAAGCCATTAACATTTATTGAAAGAATTGATAAGTGGGGTAGATTTCTGTTCATCCTGTTGAGTTGACCCTTAGCTTTCAGATGATTTTACATTGGTAAGTGTCTATTTTGCTGATTCGTGTGTAATGCTGTTCTGACTATTTCCTGCAGGGCCGGTCTGATCTTGATGAATTCCCTCAGTCTTTGCTTGTCTAAGAAGGTCTTTATTTCTCCTTCATATAAGAAACTTAGCTTTGCAGGGTAGAAAATTCTAGGCTGGGCATTATTCTCTTTGAGAAGAGTGAGAATGGGGCTCCAGTCTCTTCTTGCTTGTAAGGTCTCAGTTGAGAAGTCTGCAGTTATTTTGATGGGTTTTCCTTTGTATGTTACCTGCTTCTTTCACCTTACAGTTCGTTTGATGGCCTCTTTCTGTTTATTTTGGCCAGTCTAATGACTATGTGTGGTGGTGTTTTTCTGTTTGCAATGAATCTCCCAGGAATCCTTTGAGCTTCTTGTACCTGGATATCTATATTTCTAGCAAGGCCAGGGAAATTTCCTCCATTATGTCCTCAAATAATTTATCCAACTCTTGTGTATTTTCTTCTTCACCCTCAGGGATGTCCATAATTCTCATGTTAGGTCTCTTCACATAATCCCACATTTCTTGTAGGCTGTGCTCTTTTCTCTTAATTCTCTACTCTATATCTGTGACTGACTTGTTTAATTGAAAGGTATTATCTTTAATCCCTGAGATACTTTCTTCTGTTTGGTCTACACTATGCTTGAGGCTTTCTACTGTGTTTTGTAATTTCTTGAATAAATTATTCATTTCCAGAAGTTCTGTTTGATTTTTCTTAAAAATTTCAATTTCTTTAGTGAATTTTTCTTCCAAATCCTGGAATTTTTTTTTTTTTGTGTGTGTATGTGGTTTCTTTGTATTGGGTATCCATTTTCTCTTGCATATCATTAGAGCTTTTCCCCTATGTTTTCTTCTGGGAGTTTCAGATCTATGTTTAAATCTTTAATCTATATTGAATATATTTTTGTGTATGGTATGAAAATCTAATATAATGATTTCTAATTTACCCAACACAATTTATTAAAAAGACTATTTTTTCCCATTGTGTATTCTTGGTGTCTTTGTCAAAGGGTACTAGAGTGTAATATGTATGGGTTTATTTCTGGACTTTATAGTATGTTTCATTAGATCATGTGTCTGTTTTTAGGCCAGTATTATACTGTTTTGATTAGTACAGCTTTGCAATATAATTCGAAATCAGGAAGTGTGATGCCTCCAGCTTGTTCTTGCTCAAGATTCTTTTAGCTATTCAAGGTCTTTTAGAGTTCCATACAAATTTTAGGATTTTTTTTCCTGTTTCTGTAAAATATGCCATTGGAATTTTGATAGGGATTGTATTGAATCTGTATATCACTTTGGAAAGTATGAACAATTTAACAATATTGAGTCTTCTGATCCATGGACACAGGCTATCCTTCCATTTATCCTGCCATCTTCCATTTTTTCATTGTTTTATATTTTCAGTGTACAAATTTCTCACTTTCTTGGTTAATTTTATTCCTAAATATTTTATTCTTTTAGATGCAATTGCAAATGGGATTTTTAAAATTTCTTTATTGGACAGTTTGTTTTTTAGTGTATAGAAACAACTGATTTTTATGTTGATTTTGTATCCTGCAACTTTATGCATTAGTTCCAATAGTTTTTTGGTGAAATCATTAGGGTTTATTACAGATAAGATCATGTCATCTGCAAATAGAGTCAATTTTACTTTTTGCTCTCTGGTTTAAATGGCTTTTATTTCTTTTGCTTGCCTAATTGCTCTGGCTAAGACTTCCAGTACTATGTTGAGTAGAAGTGGCAAGAGTAGGCATCTTTATTTTATTGTCCTGATCTTAGATGAAAAGCTTTGAACTTTTCACCACTGAACATGATTTTAGCTATGGGCTTGTGACATATGGTCTTTGCTGAGGTACATTCCTTCTATACAGTCGTCCCTCAGTGTCCGTGGGCATTGGTTTCAGGACTCCTTAGAGATACTAAAATCTGTGATGCTCAAGTCCGTTATATAAAATGGCACAGTATTTTCATATAACCTACATATATCTTCCCATTTAATTTAAATCATCTCTAGATTACTTTTAGTACCTAATATATTATAAATGCTATGTAAATATTTTATATTATTTTTATTGTTACATGGTTAATTTTTATTGTTTGTTTTCTCAATATTTTTGATCTGCAGTTGAGTGAATCTGCCAATGTGAAATGCATGAATACAGAGTACCAACTGTAGCTAATTCATTGAGAGTTTTTATTATGAAGGATGTTGAATTTTGCCAAATGCTTTTTATGCATCTACTGAGATGATCATATGATCCTTCATTCTGTTAATGTGGTATACCACATTTATTCATTTCTGTGCATTCATCTATCCTTGGTTCATAGGGATAAATCCTACTTGATTGTGGTATATAATCCTTTTAATGCACTATTGAATTTGGTTTGCTAATATTTTGTTGAGAAATTTTGGATCTATCAGGGATATTGATATCCACAAATCTTTGCTGGAACACTTTATAAAATACTCTCTTAAACACTTTGGCTAATAAAGATTAAACTTTCAATCACTGTGTATATTTTCCCAGCTCAGCCAAAATAAACTTGTTCGTATGTAGTTGTAACAGAAATATTTCAATTACATAAAATTAAACACACATACAGATAATATAAACTTTCTAAATGCATTAATATTAAATTCACTTTTTTCCTAGTGTTTGCAAACATGTAAATGATATTTGTTCTTTAGAGATTCATTGGATTATGATGATGATTATTACTTTGTTTTGTCTATCATACCTTCTTATGTATGACAGCAAATTAATGAAATTATAATAGCTAAGCTGCAAATGCTACATTATATCTAGATGATATATTAATGAAAATAATTGCTTATCAAAATCAATTATAATTTATCTGGAATCAGATATAAAACATTATATTTTTACTTTATAATTTGATGAATTAACATTTATTCACATTTTTATCACTGGATCACTTAGAAAGTTGTTCTTTCTACATTCTTTTATCCTTTCAAAAGCATTAGTTATCCACTTGTCACTATGTAATTTCATTTTCTCTTCCCAAAGTGTATATCAAGGGCAAAACAGAACAAGATTTTCTATGTTTTTTGTCTGTATTGCACAGGTGGCTTCTCTATGGATTGGCTTTTGTTGTATACAGCTGTTCTTCCCAAAGGCTGTTAAAACACATGCACACACACACACACACTTCAGAAACTGTATATACGTATATGTATGTTGACTCTTGTCATATCTAAACAAGCCTTTTTATTCATCCAGCCGACATATATTGAGAGCCTGCATTAGGCCAGACTCTGTGTTAGGCGTTGGAGGTGGAAAAATGAACATGATTCAGGCCTGAATTTCAATGAACTCTCAATTTAGTAAGAGAAGTAAAGATCTATTAATACATGGAAATTTTCCTAAAAAGAAGCAAAAAGTAGAAGAAAGGGATGTACTTCCTGCAACAGGCAGCACCTGTTCTTATCCTAGAGAAGGAGGAGTCTCATGAAAGGAGGGAAAGTTAAGCCAGGTAGACTACACACTCAGGGAAGCCCTTGAGGGTCCAGAGAAGCTGCTATGTAAAGGGGAGACCAGGAAAGATTGCAAGACAGCACGTGGCATGGTCACGTTTGCATGTCAGTGTGATGGCTGATGGCTCTTGGTGTGACAGGTATCAGGTGGACATGTCAAGACAGAACAGTATAACATCTACTGCCAGGCACAGTGGATAGCAAAAGAAAATGGAGAAGATTGAGAGATTCTTAGGAGACAAAATTACTAAATCCTGATGATCAGTCATGTTTTTAAAATTATGTTTTGAATGCCTACTAACTTTCAGGCACTATTCTATGTGCTGTACATACAGCAGTTGAAAAAAGTGTAAGAAAGGAAAATAGGCATCCACTCTCTGGGAACATTATTCTCTAGTGGAGGGACAGAGGTAATAAATAGTAATTTCAAAAAAAGTAAACATATAATACGTAAGTTGGTGATTAAGTGCCATGACAACAAATGTAGACTGGTAAGGGGACTAGGAAGTGATGAGGAGGGTGGATTTATTAGAGGAGTCACAGAGAGGTGCTCTGGGGGGATACTGAGCAGAGAGCTGGAGGAAGGGAGAGATAAAGGCCGGGCCCGGGGGAGAGAAAATGCAGTGTGTCTGGCTGTGGAAGTTATTTTTTGCCTTGTTCATTGACAAAAAAAAAAAAAAAAAAAAAATCACTGAGATAAGAGACATAGTTGGGCGTAACTCATCTCAAGCATCTTAATATTGGCAAACTAGGTAGTCTCAGTCAACATCTGGCCTGCTGTCACACAGATGGAAAATACATCAAGCACTTTTGCATGGGGCAGTGATGGGACTTATTAGGAAACAACAGTGGCTGACAGGACATAGACACAAATTCCATTTTTAAGTTTGTTTTTTAAATGAAGCACAAGTTTAATATTTGTCTTCACTGTGATGTTCCCAAAGTCAAACAGACATGGCTGTGATTGCCTATGGTTTGAACCATCCATGGAATCCACTAGAATGGATCATTCAGGATGTATTGAGTTGTGCTCCCACAGGTCTGTTTACCACAGGGGCCTTACAGGATACCTCAGCCTGAGGAATAATGATCCTCAGGAGGAAGTCTCCCAATGTCATCTTGGGGATTTCCAAATGCGAATAGAAGACAAAGTCCATGTAAGGGCTTAGCACTCACCATTCTTATTAGGAAAACAAGATAGGGGTCACCACTCTGAACCTCAGTTGGTCCATGATAAAAACAGAATTCTCAATGGCACGTTAATTCATGAATATATACAGGAATTACAGGCTGGGCATGGTGGCTCAAGCCCATAATCCCAGCACTCTGGAAGGCTGAGGTAGGAGGATCGCTTGAGGTCGGGAGTTCAAGACCAATGCAAGAGCAAGGCCCCCATCTCTACTAAAAACAGAAAAAACTAGCTGGGCATAGTGTTGTGCATCTGTAGTCCCAGGTACTCAGGAGACTGAGGCAGGAGGATTGCTTGAGCCCAGGAGTTTGAGGTTGCAGTGAGCTATGCAACTCACTGCACACTGCACTCGAGCTGGGGCAACAGACAGAGACTCTGTCTCAAAAAAAAAAAAAAAAAAAAAAGTCTTCATTAGTGACAATTAAAAGTTTTTTCTTTTCCTTTGATAGATGGGTATGTATCATGTCCCTAGAGGTAACACAATGGGGTATTTTCTCTAGCTATTAAAAAAGAAACAAAAACTCACCTTTTTTTGGAAAGATGTACTATAAAAGTACCTTAATACAAATATAATAAAAGTTATGAGCCTACACTAAATCTTTATTAAAGCACTATTTTTATTTGGTGAAAATATTTTACATTCCCTGATAGCTTTTGCTATTGTACTGCAAATTGGTTTCAGATACAGATGTTGCCTCTTCCTTGAAGATATTTTCATTTCTAACCTGAAATGATTATCTTCTAAATTAAACCCTCCATAAATCTATGCAAAATTAGAGATAAATGATAATGTGTAAAAAAGATGATTTCCATTTGGAATAATCTTATTAATTCTATCCACAAATTATATCTTCTCTATTTCTGTATTTCCATTTCCCCAGTATAACTCATCATCGTATCTTAACTTGACTAACTGCAATAGTTTTCCGGTGATTTCCTTGCCCCTTTCAAGCCATTCTATAGACAGTAGCCAAAAGTGATCTTTACAAAAGCTAAATTGGATCACATTACCTACCCCACTTCCCAGCTGATGACTAAACTTAAACTGGATCCACAATCCTTGGCTTGTCTCATAAGATTCTGCCTTCTTCAACCTCACTTCATGCAGCTCTCCCCTCACTCCTTATACTCAAACCACAGGGCTTCTTTTATTTTTTTTCTGGAACATCTTTGCTGCCTTTCATTTTCTGGCCATCCCACTAAGTGCAATGGCCTTGCTATGTATTTTGCATATGGCTGCCTCCTTCTTCCCCTGCACGTCTCAGACTGATACCACCTTCAGTGAGGGCTTCCCTAAAGTCTATCTGAAGATTTTCTATCCAGCATCCTCAGAGCTGACCAAGACTTGAAATTCTTTTTATTTATTTATTTCTATCTCCCAGTGGACAATAAAATCTATGCATCCCTGATTTCCCCATAACTGTACACCCAAATCATATCAGTCTAAATGCATAGCCGGTGTTCAACATATAGGTTTTAAAAATGAATGGATAAATAAACCAATATGCACATAAAAGCTGAAGAACAAAGATTACAGTCATCTTAAAATGGGTCTATGAATTGCTTACTATATGTTTAATGTTTCTGGGAGTCAAATCGCTTAAAACAATTAATAGAAGCTAACCTGGGAAGCATACGTAGAGCAATGATGGAACTAATTAAACATCATTAAATTGTATTCATATAATGCTACGGATATATCTGAAATAAAGATGAGCTAATACATTAGCAATAAAGAAGAACTATAATGTACTTGACTTGTACTTTAGAACCAAATGCAAATTGTCGTTCCTGGTATTACTGAGAAAGCTTATTATTAAAGATCTGATGATTAAGACCAAAATCTATCCAATTCTTTCCAGAGTTCCCCAGTCAAACATGAATTCTCTCCATACTACTCTGTAAAATTTCTCAACTGTTTCGTCTTAAAAAAAAAAATGTAGTGAAAGAAGAAAAATAGAGCAGGAAATTGATAAGGTTATAATTTCACCAGCATTCATCCCAACTGTACTTAACCTTCATTCCTTTCTCCATTCACCCATATTTTTCAAATTCTTCCAACTAAGGTTCAGGAACAGTCTTTTCTCTAACATCTCACAAAACTCTCCCAGATTGCCTCTCATTTTTTCTATAGTTTTATTCTATTAACTTGGGTGTACCTATACCTTATATTGTAAAACATTTAAAAATCAATGTTTTCATTGGTATTTTGTCAACTGCCTTAGAAGAAATTCGAGTTCTGATGCCTTCTGTGTATACAGTCAGAACAACAAAACAGCATAAGATATATTCATTTGTACTAGACTTTGGCTTTCTCATCGAAGTAGAGCACCCATGCTCACCACCGGTAAACAGGTGGCCAATAAACGAAGGTGAAGTATAGAATGCGGTGAGTCAAGGATCCAAAACCATCACATTGCACAGAATCACTGAGATATAGATGTGTGCATTTTAGATGCCTACCTTTTGTGAGAGGCACTGTGTTATTGACAAAGGAGAGCTAAAACAATTATTACAGAACAAAGCTACTAATTATAGACCTAGGGAAAAAGCTCCTGAGCTGTGTCAATGTTCTCATCTGTTCCTCCTCATCCATCTCCTTACCAGAGCTGCTGCAATGTGAGGGGTCAACAGGTCTTCCATTCTTATCAGAGCAGGCTACTGCTCGAAAGCGCATGCCTTCTCCACACTCTCTGCTGTCTCCTTGCACCCGCAGTCCTCGCTGAGGCTCCCTTCTGCCTTCTGGAAGGATGCAATCTGACCAGTTTCCATAAGGTTGGGATATAAATGCATCACAAGGACATACTTCTGTCTCCACCAGAGGGTACAGGTCAGCATCCTGGCATTTCTCCTTCTTTCTGCTTTTCCCTGTTCCAACAAGAGACACTGATGTATTAATTTCATACCTGCTGTTTTGTTAAAAAGTCACTCATATTTTTGTATTGACAAACTCTTAGAATATTAAATGTTAAATAAAATAAAGCCTTTTTTTCACTCTTTTTTGTCATCCATGAAAGTAAATCCTAGGACAGTGGAAGCAACTCCCAACGCAACTGTAAAATTGAAGTTAAATTGAAAGAAAATAGAAAATGGTTTCATGAGTGGCACAAAATACTTAGAAGATGTTTGCTGTAGTGGCTCAAAAGCCAGAAAATTCTTGTTAATTTATTTAATATTATTTTCCCTATAGTTTACTGATAGAGATTAATTACCTTATCTTCATTCTCCTTCAAACTAATAAGTTGCCAGGGAAAACAACAAAAGGGTCTAAGTAGTAATTCACTCTTTTTTTCTTCAATTTTTTAAAAACTGAGTTTATTTATTCAAGAAGCAAAATTATATCCTCCCATACAATGGCCTTGGAGTGAGAGTAGGGGTCCCCTGGAGTGTGATGGACAAAGCTGAACTTATTTTTATCCCTTTTATCAGGCAGCTCTCAAATGTTGATACAAATAAAAAATTGAAATAAATGATCAAATCATGTTGGAAAATTTTATCAGAGAAAGAGCTATGACTTCCACTTTGAGAGACCCTTTCAACTTAAGTATTTTAGAACATGACTTTACCTTGTCAGTTCATCTTGATGGACCTTTTAGGTGTGAGCCCAACTTTGAGTAAGATAAGACAATGCAGCTGTGAATACCTGATAATCCCATTTAGTGGATTCTACGTCAGCCTGGAACTTGATTCAATGTTTCTGCCAACACACTTCCTCTAGATCACTGAAAATTTTCCTAGATTTAATAATTCTACCTTTTGTTTTCTCAGTAGTCATTAGCTAGAGCCATGCCTGGTTATAAAAAATGTAGGCAGCTTTATCGTTCTATTTCCAGTGTTTATGGCTGCTTTGGAAATGTCTGATACCATATGACACACGGGCTACTTTCTCATTGTCAGATGGTTTGCATCACACACAACTCTACAATTGTCAGCTGGGTGGTTGGCTCTATGGTCTGCCTTGATGCTTGTGTCCATGATAAATAAGCAGGATGCCTGCAGGAACTGAAATTATTGTGGCAGTAGCTTCACCATACTTCTGTCCCTCTGGGAGGAGGTACTCACTTGCCTCTACTGCTAGGGACACTTAGACTAAGTTTGAGAAGCAAGGCCTCCATCACAAGGTGAGAGATATACAGTGGGTGGTGACTGGCTCCTTCCTGTCAGCATTTAGTATGTCCAAGTCTCTACTCTTCCCTAAAGTACTTCCATAAAGTACTGTTGAAACCCCCTGTATCCATCTCTTCGGTTTTCACTGTTTTCGCAACCCACGTAACCCTGAATACTGAGTCTATCTATCACTTGAAACCACTCTCAACAAAGTGATAAGACAAACAAGCAATAGCAACAAGAAGAAGAAACAAAACCCTGGACTATCTGTTTATCCTTATCTTTTAGACTTGATCACTCATCAATAGTTCAATTTGTTGTCTACATCCTCAATCTTCAAATAACCTTTCCAAGTTCTATCATACATGTCCTACGTTTCTGTCCTTCACCTTCAGCCCATGCCGTACCATCCCTTTGGCCACATATTATTTATTTGTTTATTTGGTGAATTCTTCTTCTTCTTTACCTCTCTCAACTTATGGGGCTCCTCAGGGTCCCATCTTAGGTTCTCTTCTCTTCTGATCCTAAATCTTCACCCACTTGAAGAGTTCAAATTACCATCGATATTTCTTCAATCACAAATTATTACCTTCATTCCAGATTTCTTGTTCAAGCTTCTGAGCCATAAACTAAAAATCTAGACCTAAAAAACCAATCAAACTCCATGTGGCAGAACCCATGCTCTTCCTCTCCACACTGCAACCTTTTTTTTTTTTTGCATTCCCCAATTCCACCAACATCACCAAGTCAAAAACTGGAATTTCTTGAATATTTTGTTGAATCCACTACATCTGATTAATGACAAAAATATATTACTTCAAATGATTATATTACTTCAAATGATGTTCAAGAGATCGTTATCTCTTGAACAAGTCTATTTGTTTCCATTCCAACTGCTACCACCTATATTTAGCCCCACTTCAAATCTCCAGCTTAAATAACTATGACAGCTTCCTCCAAGATCTTGTTGCCACAGTACATCACTCCCTTCAAACTGTTCACCACATTGGAGTCAGAGCAAGCTTTCAAAGGTGTAAATCTGATCACATTGCTTGTCTACTTAAAACCCATCAGTGACTAACCATAGCTCAGACTCCTCATCTTGGTTGTCAGGGCCCATAGATCTGAGCCCATTAGTATCTGCCTCCTGCCTATACTGCACCATTCTGCCTCTGGTATGTTCCAATCCAGTCATACTGAGCATCTTTCATTTCCTAGAAATTACTCATCTGGCTTCTGGCCTTTGCATATGTTACTCCAGAATTTTCCACTAGTTCTTCCTTCCCTCCTTAGTCTAGTTAATGCCTACTTGTCCTTCAGGTCCAAACTAATAGGTTACTTCCTCCAGAAACCATCCTTGAACATGGAAGAACAGTTAGAAAGATGCAATGCTACTGGTTTTGGAGATCCAAGAAAGGGCCATGGGCCAAGGGGTGTGGGAAGCCTCTATAAGCTTGAAAAGAGAGGGAACTAATTCTCTCCTAGAGCCTCCAGAAAGGAATGCAGCCAATATCTCGTCTTTAGGTCTGTGAAACCCAGGTCAGACTGCAGACCTACAGAACTGTGAAATAATAAATCTATGTTGTTTCAAATCAGCAATTTTATTACAACAATAGGAAACTAATACAACACCCAACACAACAGCTACTATAACAGGTACTATACCATGTTGCAATTGTCTGTAGTAAAAATCTACTGTAAGTTCTGTTAGTTAAGGTCATGTCTATTTATTCCCTGTGGTATTCTCAAGGCCTAGCACATTAAGTGGTAAACAAAAAGTATTCATTGAATAATTGAGAAAAGGAAGTTGTAAAACAAAAGGAGAAAGGGAAGGAGGAAGGAAGAAAGAGAGAGAGAGAAGGAAGAGGAAGAGGAGAAAGGGGAGAAAAAAAGAGAAAAAATGTTCATCTACTGGAAGTTACTAGCAGAACAGATATTCTGTACAAATATATTCTGTCTCTACTTTTGTGATATCCTTCTTAATTACATGGATTCACTGATCTGAAGAAGATTTGAGCAAGTTAGTTAATGTAGAAATGGTTCTCACAATAAGAAACAAATTATCAGTGGTCCTTAACATTGATTACATTCTAATCAAAACCAGCATTAACCTTTGGATTCAGAACTAGCTTGTACTAAAAAAATCAATCCCTAGTACAACTCTAAGGACGTTTTTCCCTTGAGTCAGAATGTGTATTAGTTATCTAGTTATTTTGAATATATATTTATATATTACATTTTATATATAATATATATAAAACCTGGACCGATTTTCTATTCAATGACTTGATTATTTTCAGCATTGTATAAACAACTGCTTTAATAACCACTCAGGCTAAAACCTGTGATTTTATAATCTGGGGACAACACACGGGACACTCAGATAATGAATTAAAACCTCTTGTTAAAAATGGAAAAAAGTGGCTCACGCCTGTAATCCTAGCACTCTGGGAGGCCGAGGCGGGTAGATTGAGCTCAGGAGTTGGAGACCTGAGGGAGAGCGAGACCCCGTCTCTACTAAAAATAGAAAGAAATTATATGGACAGCTAAAAATACATATAGAAAAAATTAGCTGGGCATGGTGGCGCATGCCTGTAGTCCCAGCTACTCGGGAGGCTGAGGCAGGAGGATTGCTTGAGCCCAGGAGTTTGAGGTTGCTGTGAGCTAGGCTGATGCCATGGCACTCACTCTAGCCCGCACAACAGAGTGAGACTCTGTCTCAAAAAAAAAAAAAAAAAAAAATGGAAAAAAGAAAGACAGATACTCTAGATGGCCTGATATTCAATATAATGGCTTTTATTTGTGACTACATGCTTCTCTGTATGTGTCTGTGTTGAAGAGAGAAAGAGTCACATGGCTTTAGAGTTTGAGTTCAAGGCTTTTACCACCGTTCATGTTAGAGATTGTTTATTACTACCAAATTACACAGAGGATACCAAAATGCAAACATTAGTTTCACGTCAACAAAAATTAAGTCTTGAAAAGTGGAAAAATTTCAATTCACTACAAGGATTTGGTTTTTTCAACAAAGATATCAAATGATTCATTTTACTGTTTTTCTTTTTTATAACTCATGTATCTCAAGAAATTGATCAATTGTTTTCGTATTTCCTAGACAAGAAGACACAAAGATAAATTAGCTAAAAGTATGTCAGTAAATGATTTAGAAAAGAAAATCCAAGCAGTCTTTTAGTATGAGTAATTCTTGGGTTAGAATTTGCAGAAAAATATACAACCATTCTTCAATATTTATATAAAAGTATATTTTAAATAAAAGTCAAATTCATTAGAGTTTTAATAATTCATAATACAAACTGTGCTGGTTGTAAAATGAATAAGTATCTTAGGATTTTCAATAATTTCCATTCTCATTTTGCAGGTGCAAAATAGCATTAGAAAAAAAAAAAAAAAAACTGGCCACCAATTAAAAACTTCCCTCTAAAGGAAATCATCTCTCACCTCAAAAATATAAAGAACTGCTAGCATAATGGCTTCTGACACATTATGTATTTATATACAAATGAGCTTTAATTAAATTGGCCCCTGAACTTCAAATTACTCCACACAATCTATTCCATTGTACTGTTTTTCTACAAAAAATTTGTTTTGCCTTAGAAATATAAGCAATGTTGTATAAAATTATACATGCACAAATTTTTGTGAAAGAGAGAGCACAAGCACAGCATATCTTATTTGTTTTTATTTGTGATTATACATTTCACCTGCATTTACAAATGAGCTCTCAGTTTGTGTGCAGAAATCCTGTTAAATGCTCTAGTCAGTTAAGTAAATGTATTAAAGTGATTTAAATTTAAAGTATGATCAGGTAAGCAATGCATTCAGACAAAGGGGTTTTGAAATCAAGAGAATTATTAATAGCACTTGAACTGCTCATGAGAGCAAATGGTTATCTACACTTAATTCTTCAATGTCAACACCAATTTTATTATTTCAGTGACTATTCTGGCATTTTTCCTTTGGTTCTCCAATCCCTGAATTAAGTTTTCTGCATATACAAATACATACAAAGTTAAGAAAGGTTGTGTCATATTTACCTAGACAAGTAGTATAATAGACTACTGCAACAATTATTTGTATATTACAGGCAAAAATTGCTCCAGGACTTCAATTAAGCTATTAGTTGCTTTAATTTCCATTAAATTTTGCAGATGTAAACAGAACTGATAATTAAAAATATACCACAAAGCAGAATCTGTATATGTAATTTGATCTTTGCCTTACACTACTAAAATTTTAAAATGTCAAATTGCTTATGAGGTAATGGCAAAAAACAGTGATGTAGGTTACATCTGCTTTTGACGTTCTTTCCAAATCAGCGACTGCTTTCAAGCTTGCTGAGATCCTGGCATAACAAAACACCAGAAACCGTGCCATTAACTATTCCAAAGACGTTGGTGGATAAAATGCCTTTTATAACTACAAAGATTAGAGAACTAACAAAGATTAGAAACGAACTTAATAGCTAAAAACTGGCTCACATCTTTCATTCATTTCACAAATATTGAGTACATATTATGGGCCAGGCATTGCTCTAAGCGTTGAGGATATGTATTGGGGCATGCGGGAGGTGGGAAAGACCTGGTACAAATTCCTGTCTTGTGGAGCTTATGTTCAGAGATGTACTGCTTGTGTGAAGCTAAAAAGTGAAAGCCACACCCTACCTGTGAGCTGCCGTCGCCTACTTTGGGTAGCTTCACAATTTGCAGAGCAGGGGGTAAACTTGGACCAAGCAGTGAAGGTGCAGTCTTCTCGGCATGGGACCATGCATTCTTGAACAAGGGGAGGCATGCTATTTGTCTGCTTGAGGCATTCCATCATCTCTGCTGGCTGGTTATCATCAGAGATGCAGGAGATGGCTGAAAAAAATAAACATGCATTCTTTTGTTATTATTTTGATTAAATCAGTCAGCTGCTGGCTCTTTGACAAAATATGTTTCAAAATTTGCGTCTCACTGTGATCACACGCGGTGTTCAACACAGCTAACCTTATTTCTCTGTGTAAATTAAATTTTTATTGTTGCTATAGGAGGTATTTGAGGATTTAATTGGTTTCATTATTAATCTAAGCCCTGCATTGACAGCAATCAAAATAATTTCCAGTAATTTATTGTACTTTTTGGTCCTGCACATCTGATCTCTAATGATAATACAAAACTAGGAAAGAAAATCTGTAAGAGAGAGTAAGATGAGGACAAAAAAGGAAAAAAAAAAACATTTAAAAAAATCATATGGACTCTTCCCAGATATGACTTCTATTTGCTTGTTAGGTGGCACTTATAGAAGTAGTCCTATTTTTACTTCATAGTCAGTATTTAAAAAGGCATCTCTGTTGTCTATAAATGAAATTTATTCTACTTATTAATACTTAAGGATCAGTTAAAATTTAAATCATTTTTTTCAAGCACAGGCATAATCTACTTAGATAATTCCCATTACAAATATCTCATCAGTTGCAGAGAACTTTTCAAAGTTTTCCTCACATACTTTTTCAACGAGGATGTCTGTAGTCATATCATAAAATAACTAATTATCTTGAGGTAAAACATTTATAAAATTTTGCTTTAATTTTTATTCAATTCTTCTGAGTAATGCTATTTATTTTATTTGATTATGAATGCATGATATTTTGGTGCATCTTGTTATTCACACTGGCTAATTATGGACTCTCTAAGGATGTGTGTTTGTATTCTCTAGATTAACATTTCTCTACTCTGGCACTATTGAAATTTTAGATTGGACATTTTTTGTGTGGATGTGTGAGCAAGTCATGTGCATGGTAAGATACTTAGCAGCACCCCTGCCCTGGCCCCTACCCATTAGGTGCCAGCAATACATGCTCCTTCCAAGTTGTCACAACCAAAAATGTCTCCAGACATTTCCAAATGTCCCCTGGGTGTCATAATTGCCCTAGTTGAGAACTACTCTTCTAAACTGATTCCTAACCATAAATGCCTATGGGAATACACAAATTCCATGGCATCACCTCAGACCTGCTGTATCAGCATCTCTGGGCAAGAAATCTGGGCATATTTTTGTCTTTAAGTATCTCACATAATTCGGTACAGCCTGTCCATTGACTGCCATACTTGGCAAGATGTTGTTAGACATGGTGTGTGTTAAAGGATATTTGGTGAGCTCATCATCCTAAAGAAACCATAGTTTAGGATTATTTTTATTACAGCTCTTTATAATCGGATATGTGACAAGGAATAAAAAGACTACAGTTTGGGATAAATGTTGTTAGGAACTCTTTATGTTAATATAAGCTTCTTTAATACAGAGTAAGTGCACATAGGGTCTCCTTTCAGGTGCCCATTCTTATTTATTCTTTTAATTCTGAATTTATTTCTATATTCTGTGCACAACAGAGAACAAAGTCTATCTGAATACCACACATCTGTCTTTTCTTTAGAATTGGTGAAAGCCAAACCCATCTAATGCTTTAGGGCGAAGGAATTAGCTAAGATGACAATGGATTCAAACACAATACTTTCCAGTTTGCACATCTGCTCTGTGGCAGGTGGGCATAGTCATTCATTTTGAATATTTTTTTGTTTTTGTTTTTATACACATCCTAGGAATAAAATCCATCTCACATTAAGCCAACATCACCTGCATTTTCTTTGTTGGGAATATTGCAGCCATTAATAGTGAATATAGCAAGATACTTTATCTTAAGTAGGGCACAATTGGAATTGCATATTTAGATAACCAATTTAGAGTCAATTTAGAGAACTTTTATCCTGCCAAGTTAATTTTTTTCTAAGATGACAATGTACTGAATAACATGAAGAGACATTTTAAATATTTTCAAACAGCATAGCTACTTGGAATTTAAACCTCTAGATGTATACAAATGAGAAGATTTTTTTAAAGTTTATAAATTATTTTAAAATATTTTATTCATTTTCTATGATTTTTGAATAAGTTTAGAATTTGAAACCTATGATAAATAAAGGCTCCATGATATCTTGAAATTCTACAAACTATCTAAATTAGAATACACTGCATTTATGAAGGTAAATGTGACACATTCACTGCCACCTTCTTTAATAAATGGTGCTGGGAAAACTAGATATCCACAGGCAGAATGAAACTAGGTCCTTATCTCTCACTATATATAAAAATCAACTCAAAATGGGTTAAAGACCTAAACTTAAGACCTGAAACTGTAAAACTACTAGAGAAAAAATATGGCAAACATTTTAGGACATGATCTATGCAAGAATTTCATGGATAAGACCTCAAAAGCAGAGGTAACGAAAAGAAAAATAGGCAAAATGGCACTACATAGAACTAAAAAGGTTCTGCACAGCAAAGAACACAATCTATAACAGAGTGAAGATACATTCTTTTTAATGGGAGGAGAAATTTGCAAACTATTTATCCAAGAAGAGAATTATATCCCAAATATACAAACAACTCAATTCAACAGCAAAAAACTCCCCCCAAAATTCCATTTAAATGGGAAAACGATTGAATAGACATTTCTCAAAAGAAGACACACAAATAGCCAACAAGTATATGAAAAGATGCTCAACATCACCAATCGTGAGGGAAATGCTAGTCAAAACCACAATGAGATATCATCTGACCCCAGTTAGAATGGTTACTATAAAAAGACCAAAAAAATATTAATAGCACATGCTGGAGAGGATGTAGAAAAAAGGGAATGCTTATACACTATTGTGGGAATGTAAATTAGTACAGGCATTATGGAAAACAGTGTGGAGATTTCTCAAAAAAACTAAAAATAGAACTACCATATGATCCAGTAATCCCACTACTGGGTATTTATCCAAAGGAAAGTAAATCACTACATCGAAGTTACACCTGCAATCCCATGTTTACTGCAACACTACTCACAATAGAAAAGATATGAAATCCACTCAAGTGTCTATCAACTCATGAATGGATAAAGAAAACATGATTTATATACACAATGGAACATCAGTCATCCATAAAGAAAATGAAATCCTGTCATTTGCAGCCACATGGATGGACCTGGAGATCATCATGTTAAGTGACATAAGCCAGGCACAGAAAGACAAACATTGCATGTTCTCATTCATATGTAAGAGCCAAAAAAGTTGATCTCATGGAGTAGAGAGTAGAATGACAGATACCAAAGGCTTGCATGGGTGTGGAGGGGGGAAGATGAAGAGAGGTTGGTTAATGGGTACAAACATACAGGTAGAAGGAGTAAGTTCTAATATTCAATAGCAGAGAGGAGTGACTATAGTTAACAGCAATGTATTCTGTATTTCAAAACAGCTAGAAGAGAGAACTTGAAATGCTCCCAACATACAGAAATGATAAATATTGGAGGTGATGGATATCCTGACTCAGTCATTACACATTCTATGCATATAACAAAATATCACATGTAAAAATATTATATATTAATAAAAATTTTTCTTAAAAATTAAGCATGATGCTCCAGTTTTTTTTCACTGTTGCTTTTGACAACTTATGCAAACTCTTTTAAGACTCAACTCATCCATGAAATGGGATAATAATACCGACATAATATGATAAATTGATACAGATGAAGTGCTTAGCACAAAACTAAACACTTAGTAGGTTAGTTCGTGAGTCCTGAGATTTTTGTATTTTTATGGAAATGCTATCAGAATTGAAATGTAAGAAATGGCAAGAAAGAGCCCACCATCACTTGTGTTGGTTCTTGGCACAGGAAGAGTTTTCCAAATTCCACCAAAACCCCCTTGAACCCTAAGAAGGATGACTAGAGGCTCTCTTGAATTATAATTTTGAAGTCAGCAGACTCAACTCAGAACAATTACACATGAATTGTGTGTGTGTGTGGCTTTACATGCATGTATACATATACATACAAATGATCTGGCTTCTGGGTGGCCACAGTAATAGCAGTGACAGGTAGGTAGAGAGACAAAAGTAGTACAATACCGTAGTTTCCCTAGTGGTGATAACGAGTGGGAAACCTGGTATAGAAGGGAAAATTAGGCACTCCAGTCTTGAATGAAAAGGATGAGTAATGGGCAGGCAGGGAAAAATAAGTCATTACAGAGACTTTATCTGTCCCACATCTGCCATTTAGTTGAACTCAGAGTCCTGGGTCCTTCAGATCTTAGCAAATCACTTGTAGGCCACAATCTCGAGAGAAGATTTCTCTTTTGGTGATTTCGAGTATTTCAAGTACTATTTTATACCCATGGGAACGATCTTTCCACTGAAAAATAGAGAGACATTTACTACAGATCCTTCCTGTTGTATACTTCTACCTGAACTGAATTGTCTAAGGGGAGAGGCAACTCAATGCTTAATTATATTTCATTTATTAAACATGGAATAATGTCTTTATTGGAAGAAAATCATACTTCCAGGTAAAATTATTCCAAATGGCTCCATAAGGATGTCATTACTGGGTGTTGTTTGCAATTTATCTATCTTAAGCTCTGGACAGGAAGCTCGCCATGAAGCTGCTTGGGACAGCTGGGTGTCCTTGTTAGGGAATGACGGAGAAGCAGGTGTTTGAGCCAAGCCACTGAGACAAGAGCACCTGGCCAGTGGGTGTGGTAGGGTGACCTAAACCCTCTAAAAACTTCGTGATGCCCGAGGTAGAATTTTCCTATTCAAAGTGTCTAACAAGGTACATAACACATCGAACTGAGTTCAGTTACTTCATCTTATTCTTAATGGCTGCAGAAGACGAGCCCCGAGAGAAAGGCACTGACCAGGGAAGGTCAGAGTGGGGAGAAGAGTTACTGATCGCTTTCCCCTGTTATCTGATTGTTTTCTGTTCCAGCAGCATGAAAAGGAATGCCCTGACATGAAATGTAAAATTATCGTAAATTTAGCAAAAGAAACAAATCAAGGACCTGTATGAATGAATTCTCAGTGTGTCTTGCAGTTATATATATATATCTTTTTTAAAGAATTGCTGTTAATGTAAGATAGTCAGGCAGCCCACTTAAGTTTAAATGATGACTACAATCAGCAGATTATTAACTGCTACTAAGCGGCTGGTCTTTCTGTCCCCTATCACCTCTAAACTTTGATAGTCACACACGCTGTGATAAGTTTTTCTTCTTTTCAATTATGGTATGAAGAGGGCAGGGGTTACTGGCCTTATGATAAGAAATGATAATGTTCTCCCTGGGGAGACTAAATAAGAATGGAGCCCGCTATTTCAGATCTGTCTTTGCTCATCACCTTCACCAAGGACACCAAAATTACTTTCCTGAAGTTGATTCTGACCAGTGTTCAACTCTAATAGAGGAAGGAAAAGGGGAGAAAGAATTTCTTTCAAGAGGTCATGATTTCCAGGAAATAAGGATGGAATGCTGGAAAAATTGAAGGCCTCTATCTATAAATCTTGCTGTCCTGCAATAGCAGACTATCTCAGCTCAGCTATAGGACTCAATTTACATGCACATCAAGGATCCAAGGGGGTGGACACCAACTGCTCAGCTCAATCAATGTTCCCACAGTGTGTTCTATATCAGGCCCTGCACTAATGGCCTGGGATACACAGGCGAAAGAAACACAGAAAAAAGATTCCATACACTCAGGGGGCATCAAAAGCACAGCACTGAGACCTTCAGAACTGGAGAGTCAGTGGAGCCTTTCTGGAAGGAACGACACATAAATGGTGAGCAGGAAGTGTCCAGTGAAAATGGCATGATCCGGGGGGTGCAGGGGCATGGAACGCAGAGACATCTTTGCAGAAAAACAAGCAATGTGATGGGCTGGATTCGTGCTCTTGCTACTCTGTAGGACCCTTTACATTCCCCTTTTATAAGACTTATAACACTTATTACATGTCGGTTGTCTGTAATTTAATGATATTGTACCAGGCTGCCCGCGTGAGTGGGGGCCACAGTTAGACTACAAGTGGAGGTCACAAGCACAAGTCCAAAGAGTTAAAGGTTATAATTGAAATTTAAAAAGGTGTAATAAATCAGTTCTATTTTCCTACCTTAACAAATGTATCTTCATAATGACTTGAAAGCCAGATTGCAAGAAAGAATTCTTGGATGACTTGGAGTTTCAGGCTGGAATGTGGCAGCATAAGGTCTCTGGCCTGCCCGCTTCTCTTCTCACTCCTAGCTTGGTTCTGTCTCAGGAGGGTCC
Source organism: Varecia variegata (assembly GCA_028533085.1). Taxonomy (NCBI): domain Eukaryota; kingdom Metazoa; phylum Chordata; class Mammalia; order Primates; family Lemuridae; genus Varecia; species Varecia variegata. The sequence continues at coordinate 75,115,809 of CM052439.1, forward strand.
CTCTTGCACATATGCATGGACTCAGTAATCAATCCTCCAATGCTCAAGTCACAAATTGGCCACCTGTTGTCTACTCCTTGGCCTAGGATTATACACATAGTCCGTGCAAGCTTCCCTCAGATGTACGACTCTGGGGGAGAGGCCCCTGAAAGCCCAGGAAGCTAGTCAGGGCCACTGGACAGTAATTCCACGGTGCTGAGTCCAGGGCAGACTTTAGACATGCGGCTGGGTGGGAAGGCACAGGCTCTGGTGGCGCTCCTGTCTGCCTCCCATACCTCTTGCCCAGCAAAACGAACACGGCTGGGAAAAGGCCAGAGCAGGGCCCTCTAAGGCATGGAGGCCAGGGCAGGGGCCCCTCTGCCAAGTTTAAGGACAGAACTACACTCCACTGCAATTATTTCATTATGAACTGATATAATCTTCCTTAAGAGCTCCCTTCCTACTAGGTAATCAGGAAAGGTAAAAATGCCAATTAACACTATCTCAATAATGGCCATTTTAATTAGTTTCTTTCTTGTTTAAAATAGTTCTTTTCAGGTAAATGCATAGTCCCTCTTTCAGCAACGTCCCCTTCTCCTCCCAAGATGGTATCTGGGTGTCTGTGGCAGCCAGCAGGGGCCTTGGATCTGCATGAAGGTCCTTCAGAAGCCTCTGCAATAAGAGTGACCCTTGCCCAGCCGGTGACTGCTTGCCCTGGTGACATCCACTGCTAAAGTCTCAGGCTGAAGAACTCAGATTGATTTCCTGTCAGCCTGGTCAGGTGCATGGTCCTCCAGCTGAGGAGGTGTGGCCCATCCCAGCACCTGCTGGTGTGGAACAACCTGGGGAGGTGGATGTGATGAGTGACCCAGGGGGTCCAGGTTAGGCTCTCCTGCTAAGCCTGCAAGCCACAACCATCAGCTAGCACACCCTCCTTGGGAAGGGCATGGGGCAACTTCTGGAGACTTTGGTCAGGAAAACTCAGGGAGAACCTGAAGAGTCAGTAAGGACCTCTTCTGCCTAGTCACCCCAGGCCAAGGATTGTATTCTCATGGGGCCCATGCCATGTTGGAGTGGGTCCTTGTAGGGCATCTCTGCACAGAGCTCTGAACAGGTCATGGAACAGACACCTTTCAGCTTCCTACTGTTTCTTTTGCAAACTCTACCTCTAGAGCATCAGTCCTGAGTCAGGGGAAACCATGACACCCATTCCTTTTGCATTACTTCCCTCCCTCCCCCAGTCTCTTCTCTCTTCTTTCTGGTCCATGTGGCTGGAGGGAGAGGCTGGGTATCAGGTGCTAAAGGACTTAGATGCTTTGCTGGACAGCTCAACATCATTGGTCCTTTAGCATAAGGAAAGCCCCATGAGATTTTTTTAATGCTAATTTGTTTC
>CM052439.1:75117680-75135523 GCA_028533085.1 Varecia variegata
GGTGGAGAATAAGGACTTACTTAGAAGTTCCACGGCCCCGCCCAACACCTGGAGCATTTGAATGCTTCTGCTGAGGGGCTAGAGCCAGTCACAGGTCCCAAAAACAACACTGTAGCTAGCTCATTCTGGTAAGCACCACCTACTGACAGAAAGGTCAATTTGTACAGCCCTTTACAACATTTACTGACTCAATGGTTGAATCTCACATTCCAGCACCACCTACTGTCTTAGAGATCAAACCGGGTGTGCAAATACAATACACACTGTTAAGAAGACCACAGGGCTGGGGAATGAGAAAAGATTTCAAAGACCTCCATCCTCCTTCATCAACAAGAGACAGGGAATCTGCCCATGCACAGAACTCATCACTACTACAGCCTACAAACAGCGAGCAATTGAGAAAACCACCACAGGAAGGATATCTATAACCAAGGGATCCCCCCAGAATCTAGATGCCCCTCAGTGCAGTCACAAGCAAAGTCAAAGGGTCTTGTCCAACCTATGCTAATGGGTATACCCTTATGAGTGAAGGGGGGAAAATCGCCATCTAATCAAAAGAAAATTCAAAACTAAGAAGTGAAAGCTTATCCAGATGGGAAGGACTAAGTGCAAGAACTAAGGAAGTATGACAAATCAGAGCAAAAGGACACTCCCAAGTGGGAATACCAACTCTCTAGCCATGGATCTCAACCAAAATGAAAATACTGAAATGACAAATAAATAATTCCAAATATGGATTGTAAAGAAGCTCAATAAAATCCAAGAGATAATGGAAAACCAACTCAAAGGAATCAGAAAGGAGAGAGTTGGAACCCATTCTATTAAGTGAAGTAAGTATCCCAAGAATGGAAAAATAAGCACCACATGTACTCACCGAAAATTGGTTTCCCTGATCATCACCTAAGTACACATTTGGGAATAACACCAATTGGGTATCGGACAGAGGTGGGGGGTGGGGGGAGGGGATGGGTGTATACCTACCTGATGAGTGCGATGTGCACTGTCTGGGGAATGGGCACGCTTGAAGTTCTGACTCGGGGGGATAGGGGTGGGGGGAGGGGATGGGTGTATACCTACATGATGAGTGCGATGTGTACTGTCTGGGGAATGGACATGCTTGAAGGTCAGACTCGGGGGGATGGGAGAGGCATGGGCAATATATCTAACCAGATCTTTTGTACCCCCATAATAAGCTGAAATAAAAAAAAAAAGAAAATCAATTCAGGAAATGAAAAAAAAAATACTAGAGATAACATATTAAAAAGAACAAACAAACAAACAAAAAACCACTCTTTGGCTGGTGCCGCCATCTTCCAGTAATTCATCAAAATGATGAACACAGAGGGAAAGAGGAAGGGCACCTGATATGTGTTCTCTAGGCCTTTTAGAAAACATGGAGTTGTTTCTTTGGCCATACGCATGTGAATCTACAAGAAAGGTGATACTGTAGACATGAAAGGAATGGTTACTGTTTCAGAAAGCATGCCCCACAAATGTTACCATGGAAAAACTGGAAGAATCTACAATGTTACCCAGCATGCTGTTGGCACTGTTGTAAACAAACAAGTTAGGGGCAAGATTCTTGCCAGGAAGATTAATGTGCCTATTGAGCATATTAAGCACTCTAAGAGCCAAGATAGCTTCCTGAAATGTGTGAAGGAAAAAGAAGGAAGCCAAAAAGAAAGTTACCTGGGTTCAACTGAAGTGCCAGCCTACTCCACCCAGAGCAGCACACTTTGTGAGAAGCAATGGAAAGAAGCCTGAGTTGCCAGGACCTATTCCCTATAAATTCATGGCAGAAGATATGCAAAAAATAAAAGATTCCTGGACTGTAAAGATGTTTCTCTTCATTGCATAGAAGTGTGGTGTCCCCTTCCCCAAAGACATATTTAAAGCAAATTGTAATTGTGTCCTAAAGAAAAAAAATAGAACTTCTGGAAATGAAAAATTAAGGAAATACAAAACACAGTGGAAAGCTTTAAGACTAGACAAGAAAAAGCAGAAGAAAGAATTTCAGAGTCTGAAGAAAACTCTTTCAAATTAAGTCAAAAATAAAGAACAAAGAATTAAGAGTAATCAACAAAGCCTACAAGAAATATGGGGTTATGTAAAAGGGACAAATATAAGAATCATAGGCATCTTTGAGGGTGAAAAAGAAAATGCAAAAGGTTAGAAAACCTATTTGAAGAAACAATTGAGGATAACTTCCCTGGTCTTGCTAGAGATTTAGACATCCAGCTACAAGAAGCTCAATGAACACTGGGAGACTCATTGCAAAGAAGCGATCATCAAGACATATATTTATAAGACTGGCCAAAGTCAACACAAAACTGGAACTCCTGTGAGCCGTGATGTGAACACATCAAGTAATTTACAAAGGAAAACCCATCAGGCTAACTGCAGACTTCTCAACCAAGACCTGACAATTCAGAAGGGACTGAGGCCCATCTTAGGTCTTCTTAAATAGAAGAACTGCCAGCCTAGAATTTTGTATCCTAAACAACTAAGTTTCATATATGAATGAGAAATAAAGACTTTTCCAGACAAGCAAACACTGAGGGAATTTGTCATGACCAGACCTGCCCTGCAGGAAACACTCAGAACTGCATTATACATGGATCAGCACAATAGTCACCCACCACTGTAAAACCACCTAATAGTTCATATAAAACAATAGCTAAAGAGGTAAAACAGAGCAGTAAGGTAATACCTAACATGATGAACAGCATCCCACATATCAATTCTATCAATCAATGTGAATGGTCTGAATGTCCAAATCCAGAGACATAGACTGATTGAAAGAATAAAAGAAAAAAAATGATCTGCTGTCTCCAGAAAGATGCATATAACCCAAAAGGACTTAGACAGTCTAAGGGTGAACGGCCTGAAAAAAAACAAAATTCCATGAAAATGGAAACCAAAAGAAAGCAGGTGTAGTCATTCTCCTATCAGACAAAATTGACTTTAAATCAACAATAGTAAAGAAAGACAAAGATGGTCATTATATTATACAATGGTAAAAGTAGCAATTCAATAAGAATATATAACATTCCCAAATATTTATGTACCCGACCACAGGAATACACAGATTCCTAAAGCAAATTCTACTAGATCTAAGCAAAGAAATAAACAGCAGCATTGTAATTGCCGGGGACTTCATCACTCCTCTCACAGAACTAAAGAGCTCATCCAAGCAGAAAATAAGAAAGAAACACTGAACTTAAATGGGGCTCTAGAACAAATGGGCCTAATAGATATTTACAGGGCATTTTACCCAAAAACTACTGAATATACATTCTTCTCATCAGTACATGGAACATTCCCCAAGAATTATCACATTTTAGGCCACAAAATATGTCTCACCAAATTCAAAAAATAAAAATCATACCATGTATCCTCTCATACCACAGCAGAATAAAACTAGAAATCAATTCCAAGGGAAATACTCAATTCTACACAAAGTCATGGAAAATGAACAGCCTGCTGCTGAATTATTATTGAGTCAAGAATGAAATTAAAGTGGAAATCAAAAGATTCCTTCAACTGAATGACAAAGGGGACACAAAATATCACAGTCTATGGCATTCTGCAAAAGAAGTGCTAAGGGGACCTCAACAAACTAGGCATAGAAGGAATATATCTCAAAATTATAAAAGCTATATATATCAAACCCACATACAACATTATACTGAATGGGGAAATGTTGAAAGCATTCCCACTAAGAACTGGAACAAGACAAGGGTGCCCACTGTCACCATTTCTATTCAACATAGTGTTGGAAGTACTAGCTAGAGCAATCAGGCAAGAGAAAGAAATGAAGGTCATTCAAACCAGAAAATAGGAGATCAAACTATCTCTTTTGGCTGATGACATGATCTTATATGTAGAAAACCACAAGGATTTCACTAAGAGACTCTTGGAATTGATAAATAAATTCAGCAAAGTCTCAGGCTACAATATCAATGTACAGAAACCAGTACATATCTATACATCAGTAACAGTCAAGCTGAGAGTCAAATCAAAGACTCAGTACCATTCACAATAGCTACAAAGAAGATAATATACCTAGAGATATATTTAACCAAGGAGGTGAAAGATCTCTACAAAGAAAACTATGAACAACTGAGGAAAGAAATTTCAGATGACACAAATGGAAAAACACATCATGCTCATGGATTGGTAGAATCAACATTATTAAAATGTCCATAGTACCCATAGTGAATTTATAGATTCAATGTAATCCCCATAAATATACCAACATCACATTTCACAGACCTAGAAAAAATAATGTTACACCTCATTTGGAACCAAAAATGAGCCTGGAGAGCAAAAACAACCTTAAGCAAAAAGAATAAATCTAGAGGCATCACATTAGCAGACATCAAACTATACTACCAGGCTATATGGTAAATAAAACAGTGTGGTGTTGGCACAAAAAATAGAAACATAGACCAAAGAAAAAGAATAGAGATCCAAGATATAAAACATTCCACATATAGCCAACTGATCTTTGACAAAGCAGAGAACAACATACATTGGAGAAAATAATCTCTTTTCAGTAAATGGTGCTGGGAAATTGGATAGCCACATGCAGTAGAATGAAATAGGATCCATATCTCTCACTCTTCACAAAAGTTAATTCAAGATGGACAAAAGACTTAAATGTAAGGCATGAAACCATAAGAATTCTAGAGGAAAATGTAGGAAAAAACCCTTCTAGATATCAGCCTAGTCAAAGAACTTATGACTAAGACCCAATGGCAATTATAACAATAACAAAACTAAATAAATGGGGCTTGATTAAATTAAAAAAGCTTCTGCATAGCTAAGAAAATAATCAACAAAGTAAATGCACAACCTACAAAATGGGAGAAAATATTGGTAAGCTACACATCTGATAAAGGGCTAATACCCAGAATCTACAAAGAACTCAAGCAAATCAGCAAGAAGAAAACAAACAACCCCATTATAAAGTGGGAAAAGACACGAACAGAAGCTTTTCAAAAGAAGATAGACAAATGGCCAATAAACATCTGAAAAAAATACTCAATGTCACTAATTATCATGGAAATGCAAATTAAAACCACAATGAGCTATCACCTTACCCTAGTTAGAATGTCTTTTATTAAAAAGTCCAAAAACAATAGATGCTGGTGTAGATGTAACAGTAAGGAATGCTGAAACACTGTTGGTGAGACTGCAGATCAGTACAACCTGTATAAAAAACAATGTGGAGATTCCTCAAAGATCCAAAAGTAGACCTACCATTTGACCCAGCAACCCCCCTACTGGGTATTTACCCAAGGGGAAAGAAGTCATTTTATCAAAAAGACACCTGCACTCAAATGTTTATGGCAGCACAATTCACAATTGCAACCCAATTGCCCATCAAATCATGAGTGGATTAACAAATGTGGTATATGTATACCACAGGGTATTACTGAGCCATAAAAAAAGGATGAACTGAAACAATCTGGATGGAACCGTAGACCATTATCTTAAGTGAAGTATCCAAACAATGGAAAAACATATACCACATGTATTCGCTATTAAAGTGGAACTAACTGATGAGCATGCACATGCACAGAGGGAAGTAAAACTCAGTGGAAATTAACCAGGTGGGGAGTAGAGGGAATGAGTGAAAACTATCCGACTGGCACAATGAATACTATTTGGGTGATGGGCACACTGTAGCCCTGACTCATATATTACAATAGTGATCCATGTAACCAGAAACATTTGAACCATTTATTTCATTTTTTGAAATTAAAAAAATAGTATTGATTACCTAAGCTTAAAAAAAATATAGCAGTTGCCCATTTAATGTGGTCCTGATAGATTTATTTTAAGCTTAATTTTATTTCTATTATAGGATTTCATATTAAGTTGTTTTCTTCTTTTTTTTGAAAAGAAGACAAAAACAGCATAGTTTCTGCAGAGCAGTCTTTGTCACATTTGTATAAAGCTAAAAATTGTCATGAATGCTCAATGTTGTTGAAAATTATTTTATGATAATATTGAATACATATATACCTAATAAGCTAGGTATAAAATTAATCATATTGCTCTTAAACTAATGTAAAACCACATATTTTTATAAATTAAATTTAAACAAAACTACCAAATCAATAAATTCAAATTAATATTACTCTAATGCAAGGTTTCTCAGCCTGTTCATATACATATGTATGCCATATGTTGTACAAAATGGTACCAATAACCTTATGATATTGTTTGCCATTTCAGAATAATTAGATCTTGAACTATTTTAAAACTCTACCAAAAAGAAATGCCAATTTTCTTTTCTTTTTATTTTCTTTCTAATTTTTTTCCTATTTCAAAATATTAAGGGATACAAATGTTTTAGGTTACATGGATCATTTTTGTAATGCTTGAGTTCTAGCTAAAGGTGTGCCCATCATCCAACAGAATCACTTATTCATTGATTCCCTCATTACTTCAATAAAGGTATTTTGAATACCACCTGTCTTGGGAGTGTGTATGTGTTTGTGAATGTGTGGTTGGAGAACTGAGGGAAGTACAGAAAGATAAGTATGGCAACAACTCCCTGACATAGAACCTTATAGGACAGCAGGAGAGATATGACATGCATACATCAAAACACATACCCAGTGAGGAATGTATTATCTAAAATTTCAAGGTGCCCAGGAGAGAAATGAATGTTCTAGCAATTGTGCAATGTTACAGTAGCCCATAGGCCATCATTCTCTTTTAAAATGCAGGTCTGGAGTAAATCGAGACCAGACAAAAGGCCAGGAGCCTGTCTGCAGCATCCTGACAACTCTATCCTACCACCCTCCTTGAGTGAACACCTACCCTGACACCATGCCATGCCCCTCTTGGTGCTCTTCTTCGGTAAGGCTCAGTTGTACTTCACCAGAATTCCTCAGATTTCACCAAGGCATCTTCCTCCAAGATGCCTTAACACTTTGACTCCCTTTTGCTTAGTTTAACTCTCATACCAGTTTAAGATAAAGCTAGATTTTCTGTGTTCTGGCTCTAAGCCCTACTAGGTCTGTTTTTCAAAGGCACTCAACCAAAGTCTGGTCCACTCCCATCTGCACCCCCCCCCCACCCCATGCTGAGATGCTGCTGGAGGTAGTGCCTTCCCAGGACCTTGAATGAGAAATGTAATTTTACCTGATAATAGGGGGAAGGAGAGGATTCTATAGGGAGGAAATGGCCTAGCCAATTAGCTCTCCTTGGATGAAAACAAAAGGTTCCTTTAAGAAATATGACTATAAAAGGTAGTAAACACAAAATTATAGAAGGCCTCTGATGCCCTAGTAAGGGCTCTGGTCTCTGCAGGTAAAAGGTATCTGTAGAGAGCCCACAAACCCAAACATTCACAACCAAGGACACTAATATGAACCATTTGTGAAAGTTGACAACCAAGTTGTGATAATTGGAAAAGTAAAGTTACTAAAGCCTTGGTAAAATAGTCAAACATTGAAAAAATATGCACTAAGCACCTTCTAAATGTAAAATATAGTGTTTGACACTGAAAGGGATCCAAATTATAAGATATGACATCTCTGTCAGTTTGCAAGTGACTCCAAATCATTCTCCAACTGGCCTCCCTGGAACCTCCATGTGGTGACAACTGATACCAGAGGCAGAATGCAGGAGGTCATGGAAGCTGCCATAGAGTTGCTTATCTGAGAGTCATTCTCCAGAATGGCTTTCCCTTGTATCCTTTGATGCTATTGATCTTTCATGTAACAGTAACAGGCTTGGTATGTTTAAGATATTATGTGAAATTAACTTGGCATATTCATGTGCAGCCTTAAATAAACATTTTTTTGTCCTCTGAGTAGTTGTAATAAGTTCCTATCTCATGTACTGTCTGCAAATGAAATCAGCCCTAAATCATGACCAAAAGTGCTCTCGCAGATGCTATTACATGAGATTGAAAGGTCAGCTCTATTTTGAATCAATTTATGAAACAAGAGAAAGACAAATAAGGTTCTCATTAGCGCCTTGGCCAGCAATTTAAAAAATGTGTCTTTTCAGGGAACATATTCATGAGGAATTTTGGGTGGGAATCTTATAATCCCTTTTAGAAAATAAAACAAACAAATACAACTGACTGAAGAATCTTCTACTCTGAAAAGGACACTCATCTTATTTGTTTTAAGATATTTGAAAGAAGTATCATGTCAGGATTGGTGCCTGAGGGAACAAATGTGCACTTAAGCAAAAAAGAAAAAAAGAAAAGAAAAAAAGAAAATCATTGTAAACAGAGGAAGTGTCAGGCAAAGGTAGGAGAGAATAAACAGAGACATATTTTGCTTTGAAACCTGAACAAGTGTTAAGATTAAAATGCGAACATAGGAGGGGACTATATGAAACACAGGGCTGAGAATCACTATTCACTGGAAATGACCTAACAAGTATGGATAGTAGTGAGCTGCAGAGAAAATGAGCATTGCTGCTCTTCGCAGGGTCATAATCACATGGGCTGTTGAAATTTCGTCATTACTACTGTCTCATCCCGTACCACTGTTGATCAACGTCTTGACATTTGTGGATGGATGATTAGTGAGTGGGGTATAGGTACCGGTCATGTATAGTCCTCAAAAGAGAGAGACAAGTTAGACTATGCATATTATCCAAATTTCATTTTCAAACAGCAACTCTTTCCAGTGGATTCATTTAAAGTATGTATAGATTGCCTCAAAACTGAAAACCGGTTATGGCAAGAAGAAAGCAGACTGAACATACAGAACAAGTATTAATACTAATACATTGAGGTCCAACATTTTACTACATGCCTTATGTAATCATTGTCAATGACTTATAACAATCCTATAAATAAGATAATATAGTCTTTCGTTTGTAAATAAAGTAAAGCTCAGAAAAGCCTATTATTTCTCCCAGAATCAAAAAAACTAGTAGATAGAGATGGCAAGATTTAAACCTATGACCACCAAACTTCACAGCATGAAGTCACTGCAGTGCACTTAGCTGCTTCCAAGTGGGAAACACATATTTCTGAAGTATATGTACATTTGAAGATGTTTAATTGTTAATATCCATTTAATTTTTTTCACATATTTTCCTTAAGTTTGACTTTTCTTAATACCCAGTAAAATCTTTTCCTGGGTGTTTACTAAATCTTTGATGTAGTAAATCATACATATATAATGTCATCAGTATGTTTTGACCAATATAACTAGAAAATGTGCTTCCTATGAACACATTTCCAAGCCAAGTATAACAATATCTGCTACCAAACAGTAAAAGTTGTGTGTGCATGTGTGTATGTGTGTGTGTGTGTGTGTTTCTCTTCACTTCAGAGAGGCATTTAAAAGTAGTTCAGCTTGAAATAGTAGGCATTGACATTGTATCAATTATCTCTTGCTGCATACAAACTACCCCAAATAAAGGCGTTCAAGCAAGTGTGGATTGCCTGGGCATTTCCTCTGGTTTTGCCTGGGCTCACCTAAGGAACATATTCAGCTTGAGGGTTAGCTGGAGGCTGAGCTGAGCTGTCACAGTGGGGCCACTGGGCTCCTTTTCCATGTGCTCTTGCACACGGTGTCCAGACAGGCTGCCTCATATGGCGGGGACAGCTTCCCCAAGAGGGCAAACTCCAGTGGGCAAGTGCTCATCAAATCTATGCTCCTGTTGTGTTTGTTGATACCCTGTTAGCCAAAGCAAGTCACATGGGCAAGCACAGAATCGGTGTTGGAGGGGACTATACCAAGGATATGGATACTAAGATCTGAGATTCATTAGGACATATTAAAGTAACAGTCTACCACAGATACCCTTTTGGAATTAAAGACAGCTTTTCTTTAGAGGCATCGGAGAGCACCTTTGTTGTTTAGGCTCCAAAAGGGATATTAGCAGATGTTTGGTGTTTGAGAACTTAAAGAGAAAATATATCTAATTTTTAAGGTAGATTCCTAAGGAGTGAGGGAGGCGGAAGTTCTGGTCCATGAGTTCATGGATCACAGAGTCAGCCCTGAATGGCACATGAATAGCCCCGAGATGTGGAAATATGTGAGAAATAAAGTACGGAGCATAAAGATATACACATTTGGTACCCATTATGGTAAACTTTGGCCAAAATCCACACTAGCACTTGTGGAACTGTTTTGACACAAAGAACTTTGGTGTACTGGTGACACTCAATGGTGATGAACACTATAGCGGGAGTAGCCTTCAACAGCAGCTCCCCGCATCAGTGAGAAGCTACGGCTTCAGTGGACTTGAGATGCCCACTTTCTTCCTGTTTGGATGTGCATGGCACACTACCATGCCTATGATTCTCAGAAATGAACACCACATGACAGACGGGCAAAAAAGCATAGTGTTAGCTTAGCTTTACTGAGTGCTTACTATGTGTCAGATACTGTTCTACATACTCTAACGTGGGCATCTATTGTCATTCTCATTTTATGGAGGAGGAAACAGGGCCAAAGAAAGGTTAATTAACTTTCTAAATCCAAGTAGGTGTTACATAGCAGAGTTAGGACTAAAAGCCAGGCAGTCTGGCTCCAGAGACTGAGCTCTGAACCACTGCCTTCCCAGGAGATCGATTAATTAGAAAAGTAAATGGTGTGACTATATTTGCAGCTCTTTGGAAATGCATGCTTATTTTAAAAGCATTCATGAATTGGAAATTGCATACTAGTGTCCCCACTCTGGTCACTGCCCAGATCTATACAAAGATATATTTATTTTTCTTGATGGTGAATTGACATTCCTTATACTTTTTATCATGAATTTGGATACTTTTAGAAGAATATATGTGTTAAAATGTATATTTACAAAAGAAATTCTTTATTCTTATTGAAATATCCCTATTTATGATTGCCTCATTTATTTCTTTGTAAAATAAATATCAGTCAGATAATGTTACTTATTCTGCAGCAGTTTCAATGGGCCATTCTGCTCTTCTGGCTTTGTGGTATTTAAATGGCCATCCACATTTCAATGTTAGAGTTGATGGCAACTGGTTTATTTTTATTACTTTGGCTTCAGCAAAAATAAAACCCAACACAAGAGTATTAAGCTCTTAAAAGGCCTTAAAGTCTGTGGCTCTTTTTTAAAAAGCATAAATATTTGAGGTCTGAATTTCATTCATGATTATTCCTTTCACAAACCACCAAAATCTGAATCATTCCAAATAAAGCTATTAAAAGATACTCACAGTGGATGCTTACTAAATTTTGTTTTTATTTGGTTGTTTACTTTGCCATTTCCTTGCTAGACTGCAGCAGTCCCTTGCTATATTTTTTTTATGTAGCAGTTATTTCCAATCTCTCGTAACATCTGCTTGAAGCCTCACTGTTAATTTTAGGCAAAATGAAAATGGATTCAGAATATTCCCTTTTGATTAAATGATCAAGATGTAGGAAAAAAATGACTGCTCAGATACCCAGAGGGACCTAAATTCAAATTTCAATCAAAATAGGACTGAGTTTATGGGGTTGTTCTTGAACAAAAGTAGCCCCACCTTGATTCCAAATTTCATAATGCAAAATGACACACAGGATTACTATAGATTTTCTAATACAATACATAACCATAAAGGCAACTGCTCAATGGCTCAGTCAAAAGTGACTACAGAACTTATATTAAAAATTGTTAACTTGAGGCTATTTCCTATATGCCAGATGTACCCTATATTATTTAAAAGGAAAATTATAAAATTAATTACTTGGATATCTATAAAAGAAAGAAACTAAATATAACATTATGTTATTTTTGTATTACTTAGGGAATGATTTGAATAGATGAGTATTGAAGAAAAATTCATCCGATGGGACAAACTATGAATATGGTTATAAATTATTGCTCTAGCCAACAGAATACTTACAGGAAATTTTTTTTTTAACAGGAAATTTGAACAGTTTTCTGTTAAAAGGTAAAACATTGTGCATTACACATTTACCAGAATTAAGATATTCAAAGAGTTGTTTTTTTTTTTTTTTTTTTTTGGCTGCATTAATCATATTCATACATTCCACATCTGTGAGGCCGTGGGGATACAAAGACAAATAAGACAGTACTCTAGGCCTTAAGAATCTCATAATCTCATGGGAAAGACAAATATATAAACACATAACTATAATAACAAGGTAACAGTGTATTTTAGTGGAGAGGCATGCATAGTTGTCATTAGAAGTACAGAAGAGAGAAATACCAGCTCTGCCTGCAGGGCCAGCCATGTAGTTACAAATAGGATTAGTCAGAGACAGAGAAAGATCAGACATCAGACTCAGCTGGGAGACTAGCAAAGTGGGCCAGATGGTTTGAAGATTGCCTTTCTCTAATAAAAAGTGACACAGAGATTGACATAAATGTGATTTTTTTTCCTGTAACTACAGCTTACCAATTTTTCCAAAGCCTACTCTACCTCTTTTTCAATCACATGTGAAATCTCCTGAAGTATGTAAAATAAAGATGGTATAATATTCTGAAAGGTTAGAAGGAAAGCTTTTGTATGGTTGAAACTACTATTATACTTGGCAGAAAAAGCATAAGATTATTTTATTCAAATCGCATTTATCTACAAGGTCTTATCTAGAAATATGAAAGGGATAAATACAAGTGAATTCTTACTGCTAAATATCTTAAAAGAATGTCAGACATGAAAACAAACAACCTAATACTACAATGAGCTTTAAGGAAGAATGATACCTCCCTCTTTTTTTACTCCATTGTGCTTTGAGGGAATCTCTGCCATTGTCCAGGATGTTATACAGAGTCAACACTTCAGGTTGCAAAGAAAAGAAACAGGGTTGGTTAGGTCAGAGAAGGATGCAGAGGGAAGCTGTGAGGCATAAACCACTGTCCATAGCTCTACAATCTGAGCTCAAGGAGAGCTGGGCCAGGGTTGACCATCATTCACAATCCAAGTGGCAGCAGGAATGATCTAAGAGCACCTCTGGTAACTGATGCATCTTGCTAAACTCTCGGAAGAGATTATCTGTTTCTCCCCAAATTGGCAATCCCACCATCTTCATTACCTAGTTCTTTTTTTTTTTTAACTCTACTTTTCTTACTTTCCATATCTCCCCTTACTTGTGACTTTTTTCCAACACTGCCACTCTGACTTTTCAAAAATGAAAATATGACTGAGTCACTTAGTCACTACCTAATACAGACCATCTTAATTGAGCAGAATTCCAGAACTAGGCCAATTAAGAAGTGCCTAGGCTCTTTTATGGCTAACTCAACATTTCTACTGTATTCCAGGAAGCACTAATTCTAGGAAATGTTCAGCAGGGTTCATTCTAGCATCAAAAAAAGCTAGAAAAAATGCATACCGAATCTATCTTTTAGAAACTGATAATACGTATGGATGTGTCGAAGGCTCTAAAATGTTCAAGTAAAAGTGAAAACCTGTCTAACTCTGCTTAATAAAAGAACTTATTTTAAAGGTAGGGTGTTATTTTTTCTTAATACTTTTTCTCGCTCTAAACCTTTTAAACATTTCCATAAAGAGTTTAACCATAACTATAGTTTGAGAAGCACTACTCTAGTTTTATTTATTTATTTGAGGATATTACGAGGGTACAGACGTTTTGGTTACATTTTATGTCTTTGCCTCACCAAGCGAGGATTAGAGGCATGCCCTTCCCCTCTACAATGCTCACCGTATCCATTAGTTGTGAGTTTATCACCTCCAACCCCCTAATCCCTGGAGAATATTACTACCGTGTGAGCACCATAGTGTTGATCAGTTAGTGCCAATTTGATGGAGAGTACATGGTGGAGGCTATTCCACTGATCTTGGAATACCTCACTGCAGATAATGGGCTCAAGCTCAATCCAGGAAAATATAAGAGGTGGTAGATCACTGCCGTTTCTTATAATTGAGTAATATTTCATTGTATACATATACCAAATTTTAATAATCCACTCATGAATTGGCAGGCACTTGGGTTCTAGTTTAGTTTTAACTGGAACCCTGCTCTCTGGTCCATAGTTTGCAGGCAGTGTCAGGGATGCATTGTAAAAGTACTCAGCAATTCACTGTCAGGAACCACCGGTGGACATTTGTCTCAGAAGAAGCCCAAAGTCACACCAGGAAATCTGAATCCTTGTAACCACTCCAAGTAAACCCCATAAACCATGGGACGATAACTTTAAAATTAGGACTGATTAAATTGTTTCGAAAGCCAAGAGGATTAAGTGGCTCAACCTGCAAGCCAACTTGGATTCTTGAAGGCCCAACAGAGACTGAAAAGACCAAGCAGTTTTTGAGGGGGAGGGGAAACAAATTTCTGTCCCTCCTTAAAAAGAGACACAATTAGGCATGAGGACTTTCAGAAGCAGTCATGATTCATCCCATGTCGACCATTTACCCATTAACTCCTATTAGGATCATGCAGGCAGATGAGAAAAGTGGGGAAACGTAGGATCCCAATTTTGTCTGCCCAGCACTCAGGCTTTATCCTTCCTTTACAATTATATAAAGTTGTTTTTTTTTTTTTAAATCTCTTCTCTTTTCCTTTTCTTACACTAAAGAGTTGCTTTGGGATAGAATAAATAATGCAACCATTTAGTGTGCTTTATGGTTTTAGGGAGAACTAGAAGAAATCTATCAATATCATTAAAAAGCTATCCTTGCATTAAAATTCCAGTTGGCAAAATTTAACTCCAAGACTTTCCATTTCCTAGTCGTCTTAGTGGCATCTGAGTTTTCCCTCTACTCCCATGCGCTCAGTGTCCTCATGCTGCAAGCTACCCAGAGCCCCACGCTGGTAATCTACATTTTAATTATTTCCTGAACTCTATCAAGACTCACTCAGCTATTGCCTCATTCTATCAGAACTCTGTTTTCTATGTAGTTGAAAATGATCCTTAGTAGAAATGACTGCTCAAGTGATAACCCACTCTGCCTATGCATGTACAGTTGAGCTGTCTTTGATTTTGCCAACAATTAAGTGAAGCTTTAGAAGCTATGACTAAAGTCAGAAATATTTTATTTATCCTGTTGAGAATATAGGGCTTTATTGACGATGATAAAAATATATTGAATGTGTGACTTTAATATTCTATGTTAAACATATCTTACTAATTATGTTTGTTATTAAATGACACCTAAAACTCATGCCTTGTTTTGCCACTTGACCTTTAAAGGTTGGAGTTCCTCATGACATGGTGCTAAGCCTTGATCTCTTCTCTCTAGACTTTCACCTTCTCTTTGAGACTGGTGGATCTCATCCAATCCCAAGGATCCAATTGCCAATGGTGCTATGAATAGCTACCAGGATTGACTCTGAATCCAAGACATTTCCACTTAGCTCTAGCTGTCTACTAGACATCTCCACTGGGCTTCTTTTTTCAGGATTCTCAAACTTTACATACCCAAAATTCAATCAAGGATCTTTTGTGTGTCCTGCTCTCCTCTCCTGGCTAACTCAGTAAGTGGCATCACCATCAATGCTGTTGTTCCTCAAACCAGAAACCTGAGTGTTTCCCTGGATATTTCTCTCTCTTTACTCCAATATCCAATTAATCTTTGGCATTTTTCTTTTCAAACAGCTCTTCAGCACATCCTTTTCTCTCCATCTCCAATGGCATCTTGATAATCAAAGCTACTGGCACATCTTCTCTAGTTTACAAAAAATAGGCTCTTGTCTGGTTTCTCTTAATCCAATGTTCCTCCCCACTCTCCCCAACTAATTCTCCACATTGCTGCCAGAGTGATATTTTAAAGCATAAATCTAATCATGCAACTCTCCAACTTAATACTCTGCAATGGGTGTATTGCTTTTATCATAAAGCCTAAGTACAGTAATGTGGCTTACACACTCCTACGTGATCACTGTTCCCTCCACACTTACTGGTGCAGCTTTACTTTGTGCTACTCTCCGACTGTCTCAATTGCTAACTCTAATTTAACCACAATGTTTCTATCTCTATTATTCTAATGCACGGAACATCTTTACAGACAGATTTACACACAGTATTCCCTCTGTTGGAAATACCCTTTTTCCTCTTCCTGATCAATCAAATTCCCTTCATTCAGTCTTGGTTTAAATTATATTTCCTCAAGAAAACCTTCAAGGATTCTTTAGCCTTATTAAGCTTATTCAGTGTACTCTGATTTTTTCCTTTGCAATGCTTATCAGAAGACAAATTGATTATTTTTATAAATATTTGTTTAGTATATAAGTTAAAAGTCCCATAAGGATACCATTGCATATATCTTGTTCTCTTTTCTTTTCTGAATACCTTGATACATGACACATTATCAAACAGCACTTCTTTTTAAAAGTAAATTAATAAGAAATAGCTAAATCTTATTAGTTGAGACTTTTGTTTAGTGATGCTTGATAGCAATATCACTGTCTCTAGCCCCTAACTGTGTGTTATTCATAATAGAACTATGAGAAACTAAGTCTAGCAAATTATGATTGACAATTGCCACACATTATAATTTATCTTGGATTTAGCACACAAGATAAGTACCTTTAAAAGGCATTTTCCCTCTTAATTTCTATTGATTCTTCTGATGTTATAACTTTAGCATATTATAGTTGTCACTGGCTGATCATTGAGCAAAATTATGAAAAAGTATGAGCTCATTTAAAAAAATGAGAGCAAGCATAAAAATTTGAAATAACTGTCACAAGTAACTACCTAGGTATTCAAGAGTAAAAGAAAAATGGTCTCAATAAAATGTTGAACACAGCAGTCAACAGAAATAGCCTACTTTGAAACTGAGACTGGAGACAGAGTTCGTAACAACTCTAAGTGGGTCAGACAGCTTTGCCCTTCTGGCATAAGTTTTTAAGATAATTGAAAGGTTGATGAATGAAAGATCAAACTTTCTAACATGTTACAAACATATAGCTATCACCTGGCACATTATTTAACAAATTGCTAAGGATTTTTATGAACTTTGCACATGCCAGTCGTGATTCTTATAAACAGCATCGGGGTACTGTTTCCCAGCTGGCTTTAATCAGCTGAAATGGAACATAATCAGCATCACAAATTAATAATATTCCTTTTCATGATCATTTTGTTCCATGAAGAGATGACAAATGGGTAAAAATGCTGTTAAAAATCACAAAATAATGTCTCCAAAGGGCACATTAGTTAGTTTGATTTGAAGATGCCCATGATTGCTTATACGTGACTTCCCAAAGCAATAGGTTTGAATGGATGCTTCTGAAGACATTTCCCACTTTGATCATAGAGTCAAATAGAATTTGCCACAGGAAAATATGTATCACCAACCTTATCTAACTTTATTCCAGTCTGTGGAAATAGTTACACATGCAGGCACACACACACACACACACACACACACACACATACACTCACACACATGGATGCAAACACATTTACATTCAGGAAATCACTGTTTTAGAGGGCCGGAAAAATATTATTTCATAAATGAAGTAATGTTATTGATTTTTGCAAAACTTAGATTTATTATCACTTTCTAAAGCCTCAGGAAAAGTAAATAACAATATCCCATCAGCCAGGGATATGCTATCTATATGCATAACTTACTGACCTTTCAAGACAATAGGAATGAAAAATCCAGCATTTAGATTCCAGTGCCTTGACCTTGACTTTAACATTAAGTTAAACTTTTGTACCTTACACCCCCATCATTCTAGTAAAACCAAAAAGGAAAAAGTAAAAGAGTTCATAGATTTGGGCATCTACCCAGAAGAACAAAAGTCATTCTATAATAAAGACACCTGCACCCGAATGTTTATAGCAGCACAATTCACAATTGCTAAGATGTGGAAACAACCCAAATGTCCATCAATTCGTGAATGGATTAGTAAAATGTGGTATCTGTATACCATGGAGTATTACTCAGCTATAAGAAACAA
>CM052439.1:75136023-75183315 GCA_028533085.1 Varecia variegata
AACAATTCCATTTACAATAACAACAAAAGAAAAAAAATACTTAGGAATAAACTTAACCAAAGAACTGAAAGACCTATACAGTGAAAACTGTAAAATATTGAAGAAATCAATTGAATAAGACACAAATAAATCTAAAAATTTACATTTATTACATCAGAAGAATTTTGTTAAAATGTCCATACTATCCAAAGGAATCTACAGATTAAATGTAATCCCTATCAAAATTCTAATGTCATTATTCATAAAAATAAAAAAAATATACTAAAATTCATATAGAACAACAATAACAATACAAAACAAAACATACCAATAAAAAAAAAAAAAAACCAAAAGCAAATAGCCAAGGCAATCATGAGCAAAAAAGACAAAGCTGGAGGCTTTATACTACCTGACTTCAAACTATATTACAAGGCTATAGTAATTAAAACAACATGGTACTGGCAAAAAAATAGACACCTCAACTGAAAGAACAGAATAAAGAACCCAGAAATGAACCATGTATGTGCAGTCAATTGATTTTTGATAAAGGTGCTAAGATTATGCAATAGGAAAAGAACAGTCTCTTCAATAAATGGTGTTGGGAAAACTCGATATCCAAATGCAGAAGAATAAAATTGGAAGTTTATCCCATACAATATACAAAAATCAACTCAAAATGGATTAAAAACCTAAATATAAAACCAGAAAATGTAAAACTACTAGAACAGAACACAGGGAACAAAACTACATAATATTGGCAACAATTGTTTTTGTATTTGACCCCAAAAGCACAAGCAAAAACACCAAAAATAGACAAATGAGATTATATCAAACTAAAAACCTCTGCACAGCAAATGAAACAATTAACAGCAGAGACAACCTAGGGATTCAGAGAAAATATTTGCCAGCCATATATCCGATAAGGGGTTAACATCTAAAATATATAAGGGAAGCTTAAACAACTCAATAGCAAGAAAAACAAACAAACAAACAAACAAACAATTAAAAAAATAAACAAGGGACCTGAAAAGACATTTCTTAAAAGAAAACTTAAAAATGCCTAACAGATATATGAAAAAATGCTCAATATCAGTAATCATTAGGGAAATGCAAATTAAAACCACAATGAGATATCATCTCACACCTGTCAGAATGGCTGCTGTCAAAAAGACTAAAAACAACAAGTGTTGGTGAGGATGTGGAACAAAGGCGACCCTTATACACTGTTGGTGGGCATGTAAATTACAACAGTGCAGCCATTAAAGAAACTATATGGAGCTTCCTCAAAAAAACTGAAAACAGAATTACCATGTGACTCAGCAATCCCATTTCTGGGCATTTACCCAAAAGATTTAAAGTCAGTTAGTTAAAAAGATTTCTGCACTTCTATGTTGATTGCACCAATATTCACAGTAGCCAAGTCATAAAATCAACATAAGTGTCCATCAACAGATGAATAGATAAAGAAAATAATGTGGTATATGTATGCAATGGAATACTATTAAGACTTAAAAAAGAAGGACATTCTGTCATTTGCAATAACGTAAATGGAATTGGAGAATATTATGTTAAGTGAAATAAGCTAGGCACCGAAAGACAAAAGTACTGCAAGTTCTCATATGTACATGGAATCTAAAATAATCAAACTCACAGAAACAGACAGGAGAATGGTAGTTACAGAGGCTGGGGGCTAGTGGGAATGGGAAGATAGTGATAAAAGGGTACAAAATCTCAGTTAAACAGAAGGAATATGGGGATTTCTTTTTAGTTCTTTTGCACAGTGTGATGAATATAATTAATAATAGAGTATTATACATTTCAAATGCTGAGAATAAATTTCTAATGTCCTCACCACAAAAAATTGTAAAGTATTTCAGATGATGGATTTGTTAACTATCTTGATTTAACTATTCCACTTTATATTCATAAATCATAACATCACTTGGTACTCCATAAATTTATGCAATTCTAAATTGTCAATTTGCAATAAAAAACATTCTCCTCTGAAGTTCTTCTAAAACATTTACATCCTTTGTGCATGAGTTTCAAGATATATTTCTTCTGAAACTTAAAAATTTTAAGTGAAGCCTGAATTCTCATTAAATTATACAATATGAAGAATATATCTTAGATTTGTATCTATTTGATTAAAATGTAGGAAGTAAAATCTCAGTTAATGATAAAATGTCTATAAAAAAAGAAGTGATTTCAACTTTTATTGACTATAAATCACAATGATATATTCTATACAATGTTTATCTCTAATGTATCAGACACTGGACTAGTAAGTTTCTATAGCAAAACAATCCTATGACAGAATTATTGGACCTTCACGCTAGAGAAAAGAAAACTGAGTAATCAGCAGATGAGGCAGCCTGCCAAACATCACCTTACATTTCTCTAGTAAGTAGAGAAAATGAGATTAAATGCCAGATCAGTCTTATATGAAAAAACAAAGAAGCTCATTCTCTTTCCTCTTTCTTCAACTCAGTGATGCCTCTCCACATTGTTAAACTGGATAGCAAGAAAGAGCTAAGGAAAGAGGTATAGGCAGAAAAGAGAGAGACATGTCTGTGTAGAATTGAGGGAAAAAAATCAAAACAATAAAAAAAAAGCAACTCTTTTCTCTATCTATCTCCTGTCCCCTTCTTTACCAAAGCCTAATAAAACTCCTACGGCTGCTTCCCCACATGGTTGGTCTCTCTTCCAGAGTTACATCATGATAATCACTTAGCTCAAAGCACTTTCCTTTATTACCATCATTGAAAGACTTACTTATTTATTTCAAAACATTTAAAGGGGTAAAAGTGGTTTTGTTACATGGATATCTAGTATAATGCTTAAGTCAGGGCATGTGGTGTACCCCTCACCAGATTAGTGTTCATGGTACCCAAAAGGTAAGTTTTCATCCCATGCCCACCTTCCTAACCTCCCTTCTTCTTGGTTTCTCATGTCATTTATATTGCTTTCTGCCCTTGTGTACCCATCTATTAGGTCCCACTTATTAGTGAGAAATATGGTGTTTGGTTTGCCATTCCTGAGCTACTTTACTTAGGATAACGGACTCCAGTTCACTCCACATTGCTATAAATGACATTATTTCATTCCTTTTCATAGCTGAGTAGTACTCCATGGTGTGCGTGCGTGCATGCGTGCATGCGTGTGTCACATTTTCTTTATCTACTCATGAATTGCAGGGCACTTAGGTTGATTTCACATCTTTGCAGTTGTGAATTGTGCTGTAGGTGTCCTTTGATAAAATGACTTTGTTTCCTTGGGCTAGATACACAGCAGTGGGATTGCTGGGTCAAATGATAGGTCTACATTTATTTATTTATTTTTAAAGTTCAAAACTTATTACAAAACTACCATAATCAAGACAGTGTAATACTGGCATAAAGATAGACATATAGATCAATCCAATAGAATTCAGAGAATGTAAATAAACCTTCACATTTATGGTCAATTGATTTTCAACAAAGGTGCCAAGACAATTTAATGGAGAAAAGCAGTCTTTCAACAAATGGTGCAAGAACAACTGCATATCCACATGCAAGATAATGAAATTGGATCCCTCTCTTATACAAAATACAATAGTGATCTCAAAATAGATCAAAGACATACATATAAGAGCTAAAATGATAAAACTCTTAAAAGAAAGTATACAGGTAAATCTATGTGACCTTAGATAAGCTGTTAGTTTCTTAGTTGTGACACCAAAAGCACAAGCAACAACAATAATAAAAAATAGATAAATTGAACTTCATCAAAATTAAAACTTTTGAGTTGCAAAGGATACAAGAAAGTGCACAGACAACATACAATGGGAGAAAATATTGCAAATCATGTACCTAATAAGAGACTCATATCTAGAATGTATTAATATAAAGAATCTTACAACTCAATAATACAAAAAACAAATAACACAAAAAATGGGAAAAAGGTTTGAACAGACATTTCTCCAAAGAAGATATATAAATAGACAATGAGCATATGTTCAACACCATTAGCCATCAGGGAAATGCAAATCAAAACCACAATGTGATACCACCTCACACCCACTAAGATGACTGTAATAAAAAAGACATATAATAACAAGTACTGTTGAAAATGTGGAGAAATTAGAACCCTCATACACAGCAGTGGGAATGTGAAATGATGCAAATGCTTTGGAAGGCAGTCTGGTAGTTGTCAGATCTAGAAGAAATAAGCCTAAGCTTTATTTGGAATCAAAAAAGAGCCTGAATAGCCAAAGCAATCTTAAGTAAAAAGAACAAATCTGTAGGCACCACATTGCCTGATTTCAAATTATACTACAAGGCTATAGAAATCTAACAGCATTGTATTGGTATAAAAGTAGAGAAAGACCAATGGAACAGAATAGAAAACCCAGAAATAAAACCATCTATCTATAATCTACCTTATCTTTGACAAAGCAGACAACAACATACACTGGAGAAATGAAGCCCATTCAATAAATGGTGCTGGGAAAACCGGATAGCCACAGAAGAATAATGACACAGGATCCTTATCTTTTGCCATATATAAAAATTAATTCAAGATGGATTGAAGACTGAAATGTAAGGCATGAAACCATACAAATTCTAGAAGAAAATATATGAAAAACTCTTTTACATATTGGCCTATGCAAAAAGTTTATGACTAAGACCCTAAAGGCAAATATAGCAACAACAAAAACAAATAAATGGGACTTAATTAAATGAAAGATCAATTTATTTTATTTATTTTTTTTTTGAGACAGAGTCTCGCTTTGTTGCCCGGCTAGAGTGAGTGCCGTGGCATCAGCCTAGCTCACAGCAACCTCAAACTCCTGGGCTCAAGCGATCCTTCTGCCTCAGCCTCCTGAGTAGCTGGGACTACAGGCATGTGCCACCATGCCCAGCTAATTTTTTCTATATATATTTTTAGTTGGCCAGATAATTTCTTTCTATTTTTAGTAGAGACAGGGTCTCGCTCTTGCTCAGGCTGGTCTCGAACTCCTGACCTCGAGCGATCCACCCGCCTCGGCCTCCCAGAGTGCTAGGATTACAGGCGGGAGCCACCATGCCCGGCTGAAAGATCAATTTATTAACAATGGCTGCCTTATAAATTTCCCCAAGCCTCAAACCACAAATGCCGTGCATTTCTTTTTTTGAATTATTATTATTCAATTTAGAAAATTGGGAATCCTGTTTAGCTTCCAATCCATCCCTTCATAGTACTGTGCTTTTCTCTCTCCTTCATCCATTCCCATATTCTCGAGTATGGCTAGAAAGAATTTCTGTTGATACTTTGATTTTTTTCCTTCTCCCATAGCACTCAGTAGAGCATGAAGGAGCTTGTGCTCATTTGCTCTCTCTAGTTATTTTTGCATCTACCACAAACACACCTGCTCCAGTGATTTCTGGATGCACTAGATGCTCACCATCTGACAGAAACAGTTGTGCTTATTTGTCTGAGCAGAAGGACTGCATTTCTAATTGCACAGGACTCTGACTGATGACACGGTTCTTGGAAGGAAAGTACTTTGGGTCAGTCTTTAATTTGTCTTCGAAAGATACTTATTCAGAAAAAAAAAAATTTGTCCATCTCTGACAGAAAGTTTAGGCTGGTACTTCTTTATGTTACAGAAAAATAGATTATAGTTTCCTTGAGAGTAGAGATCATATATCTATTATATATGCTATCTAGGAGTACACACAGGTAGCCAATTCGTTATAGAATCATGGAAAGGACAAATGTCAGATGCTAGGGAACCCTAATAAAATCTCTAAAGAACAATTAACCTCCAGAGCCATGAACTGTGCTACATTTTCTGTCTTTTTATCTTCCTCCATCAGCAAAAGATTTCATAATGTGCAGTATACACAGAGGCTGTGTAATTGATTAAAGGATGAGGTTTTGGTGTGTCAGATTCAAAACCTCCTTCTATACAACATTCAGTAGCACATACTAAGCAGCATTTTGGCTTCAATGAAGCAACATCAACTATCAAATTAATACTGTTAATTTGAATTATATGGCTTTTTAAAAAATTCCTCTTGCATTCAACTTGTATTACTTTATAATTCATAAGCATGTAAAATGAAGAATATTTCCTTAGTTTTATGTATGTACACTTATAAGTGGCATTTAAATTAAACTAATTTAAATCAACACTAGGTGTGTATAGTCGTTTTTCTCTAAGATGCCATCATGAATGTCTTCTCTCCCTTTTGGTCAAGCCATTCCCGCGCTGAAAGTAGGAGGCCAGTCCTTCTACCTCCCAACCCCAAATCCACTGGACCATAACTGATTTGGTCAATAGAACTAGGCAGAAGCAATGATCCATGACGTCTGAGCCTTGGTCATTAGGAACCTTGCAGCTACCACCTGGGTCTCTTGGAGCACTTGATCTGGTAGAAATTACCTACCATGTAAAATGTCCAACTATTCTGAATCTTCGCTAATATGAGGAAGCCCACCTAGCCATTTGGAGTGACTGAGGAGAAAGAAAAACCAGACTAGCCCCAGCTGCTGCAAACGTGTAACTAAAGAAGGCTTCAGCACAGCTTCAGGCACTGTCTGACTGCAACTGTCTGAGGGATAAGTGAGAACCATCGAACTGAGATAGTCAACTCCCAGAAGCATGAAAACTAATAATACAGTGTTGTTTCAAACCCTAAGTTTTGGAGTTATTGGTTATAGAGCATTAAATGACCAAAGCAGCATTTCTAAGAATATATTCTTTCCTCTTACAAAATGTTATTATAGAGAACCAAAATTAAGAAGTCCTCAGTGGCCAAATTTGGGACAATCTGAGCATGAAAATAATGATAATAATAGATTATGACTCATACAGTAAAATCACTGTCCATGAGTCCATCCTGATGTAAATAACTGAATAAAGGAGAAAGAAGAAATAATTATTCCTTTTAGTAGTATTCCAATTAATAAAAGGTAAGAGTAATAGAACTTGATAATCACTATTTGACAAATACCATATTTATACATTTTGCTGGTGAGAATTGTTGATGGTTACTAAAATTAATGAGCAAAAGGATGATAAGAAACCAGATATTTTTGGAGTTTCAAAGTGACTTCCCACATAATATTTATTAGTTACAAGAGAAAAATTGTCACTTCACAATGCAGAAAACTTTCCTACATCACATTAACAAAGGGATCAAAATTAACCTGTAATAAGACATGTTGATGAGAAACACGCTATGAGGTAAATGAAGAAGGAATGATCTTTGCAATTGTCAGGGTCATGAGAGAGAAAGACTGAAGAACTGTCCCAGACTGGGGGAAACTCAGGATGCGTGCAACTAAATGTGATGTGGAATCCTGGATCTTAGACCAGATAATCAAAATAAAACAAAACTAGTGGAGCAAAACCGGTAAAATGTGAATAAGCTCTGAAGATTATTAATGTATTATTACCATATCAGTGCTAATTTCCTGGTGTAGATAATTGCATTATTGTTACTATATAAGATGTTAGCAACAGGGGAGGCTGGTATATAAGAGTGTATTATATTGCAACTTGTTTTGTGAGTTCTAAAGTATTTTAATAGAAAATAAATATAAAGTTGATAGATAAAAAAATTCATGTGAAGGAGGATTAGTTATGATCTCAAACTTGCTTTATTTTATTCTTGAAGAACCAACATTTAAATGGTTATTTCTAAATACATTTTAAAAAATAATACTAAACTTTTATGTATGCAATGTTTCAATAAAATGTTCAAAATATAAGAAAAAGTTAATATATAACTCAAGGTTGACAAACACTGTTTTGTGGTCTTCTCGCTAGGAACACAGCTTCGTAACTTGATTGCCTGTCCTGTGTTCAAGGTCATTGCAGTTCCTCTTGTTCGCAGCACAAGGAGCAAGACCATGAAAAGAACTGTTGTTATTGCAATTTCTCTGCTGAGCTTTACGTATGTCTTGATTTTGGTTTGATATGCAACCCATTCTGGAGGTGGAAGATAGCAGGGAAGGATGCTGAAGTTTTTCTAACACCATATCTGTAAAGTACCTTCTGAAGCACAAGGTGGATCTTTAGCTGTCACACTGATATTGCAAAATCCTGCCCCACTCTTCACAACAGACCAGACCAGGAGTTGAAGGATTAAACACTAAACTTACATGGGCTGAAGTGGAGTCAGACAGATGCCATCATCCTGTTCTAGTACAGCTTCAGAAGACAATAGGTCGGGGAGGAGGCAGATCACTTACTAGTTTTTCCGACATCAGCACTATCTATTGCAACTTTGGCAGGCAGTTAATTTTGTTAACATCAGACATAAATATGAAACCATAAATAGCCCCAAAAGATATAAAATCACCTTGAATATTTTGATGATCTAATCATGGTGATTAATGGTTCCCCCGACAGTTTAGTATTGTTAATTGAGGACTTTCCTATTCTACTGTCTTAAGAAAACAGCACTTAACTTTTAATTCATCTATAAACTTTTATACTTCTCTAACTCGTAATCATCTGCTTTCTTTGAAAATTAAGGCTATTAAATAATATTCACTAATGGCTCACTAGTGGAATATCTTGCCACCAGAATGAGTCCACAAGAAAATTAAGCAAACATATACATAAATAAATCAGTAGAGAAAATAAACTACTGAAATAAAAGAAAAGAGAGGAAAAACAAACATTTCAAACTGCTAGGGCAATATTCTTGACTTACAATCCAAGAAACTTTCCTTCTGAATGTGCTTTCCCTGGAATCCTAATCACCATTCTCTGTGCAGGTAAAATCACTTAAAATCAATATTCCGGCCTTTCTTAGGCTGCCGATATCTTTGAAACCAGCATTTGATTTATTTACTCAAAGTGCACTGAAGGGCAATAACTACAACTCAAAACCACCTTATTACCCCCTCTGTCCTAAGCTGATTCCAATCTGTCTAACAGCTGCAATGCATGCCAAACATTCTTTCTCTCCCCAAACCAATATTACCACCAACTGCTGATGATTTATTTAAAGGTTGTGAGCATGGACTATTAATTTTGGCAGGAAAATTCAATGTGGATGAGAAAAAAATACTTCCAAGAGGGGGGAATAAAAGAAAGGTTAAAATAAAAGAAGCAGGAATTGCATCAGTTGCTAATCTGTTCTGTGTTGGTTCATCAGCACTTCATGGAAAGAGGAGGAGGAAGATCAGATACATTTTATAAGGCCCATGGAAAGGACTCTTTCCTCGGCCACTTAAAACTAACAGTTAGTGCGTTCATCATCTTATCTGTGAGCACTCATAAAATCCAAGCACTAGGTAATTCTGGCTTAAATAAGATCACGAGGTAGTTTTTAACTTACAGATGGTTGTAATCTAAAAGTTCATATGCAACCATTAATTCAAATCTCCAAAATAACTGTCATATTTATCCATAGAAATAAAAAGTTCCTGGGGTAGGTTATAGAAATCTAGTTAATCAAATTCTAATCGTATTTAACTCTCTTTGCTGACAGCATCTAGACAAAAGCTTTCAGAAACGCCCTTGGAATGCCCGCAGCACACATCCTGACCTGGGCGTGACTGTGCCTGACTTCCTGGGGCAGAGGTCACAGGGGAGTGAGGCTGGAGGATGTGGGGAGGTGGAGGGTTTGCAGTAGGGGAGCATGCAGAGGAGTGACTGTCAAGCTGAAGGGTCAGGGAGAATTTGGCACAAGACGTTTGAGAGTGACAGAAAGGGCTGAAGGCTTTGGAATTGGGGTGTAGAACCAGAGGAAGAATCTATTCTCCTCCCTCCCATCACTTCCCTTGTCTCCCCCCATAACCCTCTACCTCCTGTAGATGCTGGGCTGGGAAGAGCTGAGGAAGGAGGAAAAGAACAGTGATGGTGGAACATAATTTGCCAGATGTATTTCTCTCCTTTCCTCCTTTTGTGGCCGCTAGCATTGAGGTAAAATAAAAAAGGGATGGTTTTGAATAAGGATCAGCAAACCATAGCCTGTGGGTCAAATCTGGCCCGTTTAAAAAAAAAAAAAAAAGGAAGAAAGAAAAAGTTTTACTTGATTGCAACCACACCCATATGTCCACCTACTGTCTATGGTTGCTATCATGCTAAATGGCAAAATTGAGCAGTTGCAACAGAAACCATATCACCTGCAAAATCAAAAATATCCACTCTCTGCCCATTCGCAAAATGAGTTTGTAAATTCTTTGCTACCTTACGCCAACACCACTGAGCATTTCCTGCTTTTCCTCCTATAGCTGGCATTGGGATGATGTAGCAGGAGAAAGCAGGGCTCATGGAGAAGAGAAAGTTTCTAAGCGGTGGGTGGCACAAAGAGCAAACTAAGGACAGGGAGTCAAGAGAAAGTGTTTTCTATGATCATCACCTAAGAGCACATTTAGGAATAACATCAATCGGGAGTCGGGCAGATGTGGCGGGGAGGGGATGGTGTATACATACATAATGAGTACGATGCGTACCGTCTAGGGGATGGACACGCTTGAAGCTCTGATTGCGGGGGGCGGGGGCAAGGGCAATATACGTAACCTAAATTATTGTACCCCCATAATATGCTGAAATAAAAAAAAAAAAAAAGAGAAAGTGTCTGGACATCAGGAGAGAATGGTGTACCTCTAGCTGTCCAAAGAAAGTTCCCTTTCTTAGAAAAGGTCACAGAAACAAAAAACAAACAAAAACACACAGTCTCCTTGGACCTCTCTTGCTGGCTCTCTTTTCTCTAGTTGTCTTTGCCATGAAATTTTACATTTTGTCTGCTGTCTGCCTTTCTTTTTAATCCAGATGGGAATCTTACTTTCTCAAGTCAGCAATAATTTCTTTACATGCAAGAACTATATTTCTTTTATATATTCAATGGTGTCTGGCACAGTCTAAGTGCATGTTGAGTAACATAATCAAGAATGACTGATTGAAGCCAGTTACACCTGTAGAAACACTCAGAGATAAGAAAATACAAGATTTAATTTAGTCAGGCGAGCATCCCTGAAAATTCTGAGAATTTACTGATTAAAGAAAACATTATTTTTTGCAAATCTTTTAAAAAATTTTCCTGCATTTCAAAAAGTTGCAACTCCAAAATAAATGCATTTTTATTAAAGCTTTTTTTTCTTACTCATTTTAAGAAATTGCATTCTGAGAAGAGTAAAATTTTAGCATTTTTTTTGTCTTTTAATATTGGCTGTCCATTGCATGCTTGTTATGTCATCACTCATAATTCCTATTTTATTCTGAGTGGTTACGTACTGAAGAAAAGACACTGTGGAGGCCCTCCAGAAGGAAATAGTCTTCAATTCCTGATCTCTGACGGCTCTAAACAGATTCAAAGAAGTACTCACCAATAAGAGAGTGGCTTTTTGGCATCATACTAACTGCACTTTTGGCTAGGTTGCTATAATCTTCCTTTAAGGGAAATGAGAATATTGAGTAATGTAATATTAACATGACTCTAAATATAATATTAGTGACATAATATTAATGGCAATAATTTTATTAGGAGACATTATATAATTTAATCTTTACAATCACTATGTATACCAGACATTATTAACCCTGTTGGAAACTGAGTTCATGAAAGATTATGTAATTTAACCAAGGTTACATGGTTAGCAAGGAAGCTGAGATTTGAATTCCAGTCGGCTTCTACCAAAACCAAATTTCATATCTACTCTTCTCTATTTTCCTTCCAAAGTGGACAGTTGCTTATTTATGTATGCACACGCCAGAATTCCTAAGCATTACCCTAGATACTGGGAAATCAGGGTAGGAACAGCAGACATTAGTTTGTAATTAGGTTATCATGGAGCTTATAGTCTGTTCTTATCCCATCATTCATTAAAGAATGGATATTAATCAACTAATCACCCAAATTCATAAGTGAAAGTTGTGACAAGTGCTATAAAGATACGAGATGTCATAGGGAGATCTTAGCAGTCCGGAGGACAAAGAAGTTTCCCCTACTGAAGAGAGCATTTCAGGATGAAGGGGGAGATGTGCAAAGGGCCAGAGGTTGAAGACAGTAACAAATGTTTTAAGAACTGAAAACTGACCAGTGTGGCTGGAGCATGGACAGAAGAAGAAAAGGGCTTTTCTGGCCTGGAAAGGAACACAGACACACAGGACTGCTGCCGTCCAAGTAAGGAATTGTGCCTTTGTCCTAAGAGTAAAGGAAAACCATTGAAGGGTTTTAAGTAAACAACTGATATCATTTGATTTCTATGTTTAAAAGATCATTTGGTCCGCAGAGTGAAGAATGAATTGAAATGCTATTTGGAACCACACTGCTGGTGGTGGAGATGAAGATTATTTGAGCACCCTGAGAAGGTACTAAATAGATGTATCAGAAACAGTTACTAGGCTGGGGATGAAGAGGTATTAGATGTCCAAGATGACTTCTAAATGCTTAGCTTGCATTCATCTATCTCTTCTGCACAACTATTTCCTCTACCAGACAGAGCCTCCCAAAAGTTCTCTGGGCAATTTATGTTGACTTAAAGCATTTGGTTTCCTTAGTTCTTGGATACATACAATTGTATGCTATAGGATC
Source organism: Varecia variegata (assembly GCA_028533085.1). Taxonomy (NCBI): domain Eukaryota; kingdom Metazoa; phylum Chordata; class Mammalia; order Primates; family Lemuridae; genus Varecia; species Varecia variegata. Next base: position 75,148,524 of record CM052439.1, read on the forward strand.
ACCTAACTCATTTCGTTGCTTGCTGAAACTTTCCGTGTTAAAAGGATTTGGGAATGTATGGTGCAGAATAGTAAAACCAGTCATGCATTACTAGACAAAATACCAGCCTGCTGATGTCCATTTTCAAAAGAAGAACTATAACTGCTACTAGAATACATTCTGTTGCTGTGTTTCCTTGATTCATGATTTAGGTTGAAAATAAAGAGGTTTTGTTTTGTTGATGTGTTTGTCATAGTAAAATTAAAACAAGAGACTAATTACCAGTATCCTGTCTAACATTTAAATGTTTTCAAATAAATTTGAGAAGTGTTCTACATGCATTTCAATACAATTAAGCCTTAGTGTAGAAGGACAAGCAAAAGTCCATTGCTACTATAAATCTGTGACTGTATTTGTTCATAAATGATACAGATTTTTGTTTGTTTGCCAAATTTTTTTTTTAGATTTCAAAATATTAATAGGGCCGTTTGCCTATTTCTTTTGAAAAGCTTCTGTTCATGTCTTTTGCCCACATTATAATGGGTTGTTTTTTCTTACTGATTTGCTTGAGTTCTTTATAGATTATGGATATTAGCCCTTTATCGGATTTATAGTCTGTGAATATTTTTTCTCATTCTGTAGGTTGTCTATTTACTCTGTTGATTATTTCTTTAGCTGTGAAGAAGCTTTTTAGTTTAATCAAATCCCATTTATTAATTTTTCTTGTTTCTGTAATTGCCATTGGGGTCTTAGTCATAAATTATTTTCCTAGGCTAACATCTAAAAGTGTTTTTCCTATGTTTTCTTCTATAATTCTTATAGTTTCATGCCTTCCATTTAAATGTGTTATCCAACTTGAATTGATTTTTGTGACTGGTGAGAGATAGGGGTCCTGTTTCATTTTTCTGCATGTGGCCATCCAATTTTCCCAGCACCATTTATGGAATAGGGCTTCTTTTTCCCATGCATATTTCTGTCTGCTTTGTCAAAGATCCGTTGCCTGTATGTAGATGGTTTTATATCTGGGTTCTCTGTTCTGTTCCATTAATCTATGTCTCTATTTTTGTGCCAGTACCATGCTGTTTTAGTTACTATAGTCTTATAGTATAGTTTGAAGTCTGGTAATGTTATGCTTCCAGATTTGCTCTTTTTGCTTAAGATTGCTTTAGCTATTCGGGCTCTTTTCTTGTTCCAAAGTGTGGAATTATTTTTTTCTTGATATGTGAAGTATGAAATTAGTATTTTGATGGGGATTGCATTGAGTCTGTAAATCACTTTGGGTAACATGGACATTTTAACAATGTTGATTCTACTGGTCCATGGGCATGATTTGTTTTTCCATTTGTTTGTGTCCTCTGTGATTTCTTTCCTCAGTGTTTCATAGACCTCCTTGTAGAGAACTTTCACCTACTTGGTTAAGTGTATTCATAGGTATTTTATTTTCTTTGTATTATAGCTATTGTGAATGGTATTGAGTCCTTGATGTGACTCTCAGCCTGACTGTTGTTGTTATATCAATATGCTACTGATTTATGTATGTTGCCAAATCTTTAGTAGAAAAACTCTTTAGGGGTAAAATAAATTCAATCAAAAATTAGCCATTTTTCCAATTATATTTTTAAAATAATATGTTCTCCTTATCTAATAGACTTGACCCATATGTGTTTATCTAAGAATAAGATGTCAAATTTCATGGAACCATGTCCCCCTTGTAAAGGAAAAACAGCAAAAAATACCAATTATTTGAAAAATCTGATTAGAAAGCAAAATTCCCTATATCAGTAAGGGAGAGATATTGTAACAGCTTTGTAATTCTTTGCCTCAGTGGTATCTAGAAAATTTATCCAGCTGTGAAAAAATGTCAACTCGAGCTATCTGCTTTTTGAAATGTCAACATACCTTTCACAAAAAGGTCCCTGAAGAATAATCTAGAAACTCCAAACGCCACATCTGCAGACTTTGACAGCTTTTATTTAAAATAATTACTTAAGACTGTTTAGCTATTTTGGTAAAAAGACATACATATGTGTGACTAGAAATTATAACTAATCTCATTATCTAACAATTCTGAATCTACTGCTTGAAAATCTCTCTCTCTTTTTTACCTTACAGATTTCAAAGGCAGAGCTTACTTAAAACTACGTACTATAAATATTAAATAATTGCCTCACTCATTTGTATTGATATATCTATGATATGCTTGTGGTAAATATTTAATGATGGGGGAAGGTAGGAGAGAAAGGAAGAGAGATTGAGGAGTACAAAGGGAATGACGAAGTGTAAGCAGAGAAAAGAAGAGACTAAAAGGGAAGGAGAGATGGAGATCAAAGGCAAAGGAGAAGAAGAGAAAATGAAGAGGGAGAAGAGAGAATGGAAGAAAGAGGAGAAAGATATCATGGGAAAAGTATCAGTTAGAGGTTGGATTAACTAATCATAGTAAAACTACATCAAATTTCCACTCCTTGGTATCATATTATTAATATAAGTAAAAACCACTATAATAAGGCACTTCTCATATTAACAGTAACAAATCAAAGTTAACCAATCAAATCTTTAATTTAGCATCAGGCAAGACAGATGAGAAGATCTACAATACTGGGCCTGGGCTTGCCAGATGCTTCCTTAGTCCAGCTGTCCCAGGTTCCTATAACACACGCCTGCTCTTTAAATCAGGAACTTCAGTAAGAGAATACGCAAATGCTGCAAAAATCATACTCATCTCTCAATGGGAGATGACAAATAACTATTCACCACTAAAGGAGGAAGGATGGTTTAGTCAAATAGAAAGAAAGCCATTAAATATGTGGATAAATGTGTTTTCCAGGAAAGAATCAACAAGCTTAAGTGTTCTGGCATTGACCCACAGAAAGATTCTATGCATTTATTATTTTCATACTTAAACATTTATCATGAAACACACTTAAGTATAGCTGCTATGTGTATAAAACTGCTTTCCATTTTATACTCTTAGAAAGTCTTGTGTTTACAAAGAAATAGAACACATGTAGAAATGAGTTAACAGATTGACAAACAGCCTTTTTAACGTGTATTTTTTAACTGCATTTATCAACAGAGGAGGTGCATTTTTCTGACATTCTTATATTGATTTGTGCTAGTATGTTTGCTATTTTGTAAAGACTGAAGTCATTTTCACTTGTGTACATCCAATTTTGTCAACTATATTTTAAGTTCCCAAAAAATGTTCATTCCAGAGTCTTCTATTTATTTTGATATCTCCAAATGGCTCTATGTCTGACAGAGCTTTTTCCTAAGAAGAAGGGTGGAGGGGAACAGGGAAATATGAGTATAGGCAGATTTCACAATTTTAACAAAAATAGAACCACTGTTCCTTCTGTCAGTCATTCAGGCTACCACTTTTAGGAATATAAGTGGCTTTGTACAACCTCCTTTGAAGTTTCTTTAGTTAAATTTAGTTGTTACTAGGTCAAGTTTTCATTTCTTGCATGTTTATACATTTTTAAAGATGAGGGGTGCTTAAGAGCTCTTGTGGTAAAGCCAAGAGGAGAAAGGATGGATGGTAAAGAAAGTAATCTACACTGAGCATCAATTACATGCCAGACACAGATGTAGGCATGTTCATATATTGTTATAATGCTGCCCATTTTTATGCATTATTCATTCACTCTTCCCCTTCTGAAGAGAACCCTATTTTCCTTTGGGTATCTACCCCTCCTCGCTATGATCATGAATCTCAATAAAAGCTACATCTCTCACCAGTGTTAGAGGACGTCTTGATGGATCTAAAATATACACTGAGTCAAGAATTCAAACTTAAGCCCATCAGTTCCTGATATTCCCCTGTCAACAAGATCGGTTCTGGAATGAGACTGTAACCCAATCCAAGTCAATGGTAGATGAGGGCAAATTTCTGAGGGCTCCTAGGAAAAATGCTGACACTCAAGAGAGGGCACTGGGAAGATATGTTTTCTTATCCCTTGGATGTTACCGCAACACAGGAATGTTAAGTCTGGGATGGTAAAGCCCTGGGGAAGCCAGAAAATGAAGATGGCTCAGGACAGAGTCAAGAGAATCAAAAAAAAAAAAAGGCAAGCAGACGCTAAGTCTGCATAGTAGAATAATTTGAGTGGGGTTTTAAATCACTGGCAGCAAAAAACATCCCTCCAAATATATTTATGTTATCTCACTTCATTCTATCAAATATAAGAAATAGGTGGCATCCCATTTTACATTTATTAAACTTAGTAACATGTGCTGAGTGTCAGACACTGTGCTAAATGTATTTTTGTGTGGGTGGATTATCTCATTTAGCTCTCAAAACAGCTCTGAAGTTGTTACCTCTCTTACCATTTTATACATCATGAAGCTGATGAAGGATAAATAATTCCACCACAGTCAGGCACCTAAGACATGAAAAAGCGCAGGTCTGAGGAAGCCCACCCCCAGGTTTCCTCTGCAGTGCCATTTTGCTGAGTAGAGGGACTTCCAACCTGCCTTCAGTGTTGTCCTTGCTCTTTTCCAGGGTGAGCACAAAAGGAACAATTAAAAGAAATCTGCATATTTTTCCATTCTTGGGATACTTCACTTAGTAGAATGGGTTCCAACTCTTTCCAGGAAAATACAAGAGGTGCTGTATCACCATTGTTTCTTATAGCTGTACTCACCATCAAATTGGTTTCACTGATCATCACCTAAGAGCACATTGGAATAACATTAATTGGGGTCGGGCAGATGTGGGTGGGGGAGGGGATGGGTGTATACATACATAATGAGTGTGATGTGCACTGTCTAGGGGATGGACACGTTTGAAGCTCTGACTGGGGGGTGGGGGGGGGCAAGGGCAATATACGTAACCAAACTTTTGTACCCCCACAATATGCTGAAATAAGAATTAAAAATAAAATAAAAAAGGAAATCTGCAGCTGAAAAGCAAGCCCAAGTAAAAGTTAAGGCTTGTTTTCACTTCAGTTCAGAGCTTTCCTTCTCCCTGCCAGAGATGCAGAGCTTCTGTCTGGGACCAGCTCTTTTTAAAAAGAGAAGGTGAGGAAGAGAAGATGAGGAAGAGAGCCGGAATTCAGAGGAATGATTTCTTATTAACCCCAGTCTGCCCACGCAGTGACTTCTTTCTACAGCAACAACATGTGGGATAGATAGATGCACAGTGTAATGCCAATGCCTCTGGCAAAATCACAGGCTGGATTGGAAATAAAACACTGAATTCAAGGAAATCTGTCATATTGTATCGTGGACACTGAACAACCAGTTGAATGCAGTTAAGTATGAAATGGAGTTTGCTGACCCCCATTCACAAGGTGCAGGCATGCATTGATCAAGTTGACTCACGGTCTGAGGCTTTCTTCCTCCTGGGAGAAAGTCCTTTGGAAAAGGGTCAGTAACACGGAGTTTTGATTTCATTCTGCCTCCTAATTTTAATTTCTCCTCTTGATCCTTTCTTTTAACCAGTCTCCTACTATTTTTAGATCCTCGATTTGATTAGTATTTCCCCTGGTTTATAGAAAAAGTAATTTTTTTAACTTTTATTTCTCTATAAAAATATACTTTTTTTCCCTTAAATTATTCATTGTTACCCACAGGTGAAAAACTTTGCTGTGAGAATCAATATGAGAAAGTAGCAAGCACTCTAAATAGTATGTCTGTTAGTTACCACGTACTTTTCATCCCTTTTAACTAAAATTTTGAGGGCAGGAAATATAGCGGTTTCCATGTTAACTTATAAGGTGCCTAGTAAAATTCAAAGCAATGAATGAATGAGTTAGAAAATACATAGTAATTTCTCCTTGAATGAAATAAACATGAATATCATTAATGACTGATTAATGATAAATTTTTCTTGTCGGGAATATTTATTAAGTATTATAGATGCAACCATGGCTGCATAACTCATTAGGGAAGAGATGCAGTATCATTATTTCATTTTTTCATTGAACACTTATTGAGTGCCAACTGTGTATCCATCTATACTATACTAGCTTCCAGGGTGGTGTATAATGAAGGGCTTGGTCTCTGTCTGGGTATTTAGGAAACAGAGAAGTAATCAAAATTGCAAGATAGTATGATAAGTAAAATGAAAATTGCACTATGTGCTAATTTCCCAGGTTAATCTGTCACTTTTACCCCTGAAACATATCATATTCTTGAGTTTTGACAATGCGGGGAAAGATAGTCTAAGTCTCCAGTGATCATTGCTTTGAGCCTCAGAGAATGATATATTTTCCTATTTAAAATTCACTTTCAAAATGATTATGACTTAGGGAAAACATGGAAATAAATGAAAGGTATTACTGCTGACAATAATATGGCATCTTGTTTTGCTAGAGCCAGAGCACTTTTTCTTGTCAAATAGAATCTCATTCATCTTTCTAAATTTTCTCATATAAAATGATTAATATTCATCTGTAAAATTTATGGAATTAATATCTTTCAAAATTACCAATTCACTGCAGTTTTTCTGTTGCCAGTTTGTCTTGAAGAAAAATTTGTCATCAGGTTTCCAGTCAAATTCATTCACATAAACAAGAGACTAAACACTCACCTAGTTGCTACTACTTAATCAAAATAGCTAACCCCTCACCCTCCGTAGCTAATGACTGTCAAAAAAGAGATTCAACCCCAGAGCTGTGCACAGCCAAAATTCTCTCCTTAATATCACACTACCTCCCGGCATAGTGAGTGAAGAGTAGACACTTTAATTTTTGTTTTTGATTGAAAATAAAAGAGTGTCTCACAATATCTCAATGGAGAATGGGAGAATGCTGTAAGGCTATGATGTCAGGCACTAAGGGAGAAGGATTTCATAGGAATACAAGCTTGGACTTTGAACACCGAGCTTCTAGTCAGAGAAAGGAACTAGGGTCCTTGGCAGCCAGAAGGTCAGGCCACCAGTCCCCTTGCTGGTGGAAGAATGGCGTCTCTGTCATGCTTGGCCTCCTCCTTCCTATTTGTTCCAGTCTACTCTCTCTGTCGCCTGTGTTGTTATTTTTTTTTCTCTTTTTTATGTAGACTCTTTTTTTTAACCCTATGGTTTCTGCTCACTCACAGTTTTTCTCATTCAAAATTTCAGATTGAACATCATCCATCATAGCCTCCTTGACTCCTTCATCATCACATTCCTTGAGTTTCTACCGCACTATGTGTTGACTGGCTTCAGCCAGGGAACTTGCCCAGGAGTCAGGAATATGGACCCAAAGAGCAACAAAAGTCATCACATGAGGGCTGCCCTGTCAATAGGTGCTTTGGAATGACTTCCTTTGACAAAAGCTGTGGGAATCCCAGACAATATTCTAGATGTGCTTATGGAAACGTCCTCTCCTCCATGTCACCCCGTAGCAATTAAAACTAGGTTTCTGTACCTGTAAGGCAAGAAGGTGAGGCTCTGTGACAAACAGAGATGTTGCAAGTCTGGAAATCGGAGAGGGTGAGAGGGTATTCTAGGATATCTATTACACTCTACCTAAATTATGGCATTAACCACTGTCTGATCAAATCTCACCTCAAGGTCAAAAATCTGCTTTTGTGTCAGCTTTAGTCACAGATTTGTCAACTAACATTTACGGAGTGAAGAAGGGCAGTGTTAAGGAGGCCAGCTCTGGATTCAGACCGAAGGGGCCTGAATCCTGGTTCCACATTATCTTGATGGATGATCTCGGTGAAGTTAATTTCTTTAGGATTCAGTCTCTTCATACCCAAAATGAGTACAATAGTAGTACCCACTTCATAGGATTTCTAGAGGACAGAATACAACAATCCATATAAAGATTTAGAACAAGGCCACGGCCTGAAAAGTAACTGTGACAAGTTGTTATCATTGCTATATGTCAGGCTCCCTGCTATGCGCTCTACTCGTATAATTTCACTTTAATCATCACAATATCTCTACTGGGAAAGTGTTATTACCTGTCTTTGACAGAGAAGGTGCTAGATCTGGGATTGGAATTAAAGTTTTCACAGGAACTTCCAGTCTAATGATTTGCAACTTTATAAAAGCTTCCACTCAAATTTGAGATTAGAGGTTAAATTATGATCTCACACCAGGTAGGAAAAAGGAGCTGAGTTTTGGAATGAGCAAATGACTTTTTAAGGTTTCAAAATTATATTCCCACAGTGGTATTAATGCTTGACAACCTTAATGCTCTACAACCTTAAAACCCTGCTTAATTCAACATATGAGGAGTAACGGCAGTGCAAAGGCAGCCACAATGCAGAGTCTTGGAGTGCATAAAAAGCATCTGCTTCCCCATAATGTCTCAATGAATCATTATGACAAACAGAAATAAAGCCAATGCATCTCACTATATAGCTGATGCTGCTTTTCTGCTCACAAGGCACAGAAGTTAATTATTATGAACAGATGTGCTTAGATTGGACAAGAATTTATACTCCATGAAATTCAGCATGGACTAAAACAACACAATATGTTTGGTATATTTGTATTTCTTGGGTGGTTGTTGAAAGGGATGTACTGCTCACCATCCCAGAATGTTCATTTAAGGCCCTTGAGAGCCTTATTCTCCTATTGCCAACCACTTTGCATACATTTTGGTCTGGAAGAATCCACTTTACACATTGAGATTACCATGTGGCCTCATTCTTACAGTGCCTGTGATTGGTTGGTTTAGCTGTTGATGTGCCAAACTAATGAAGCCAAAATTATGGATACTATCCCCACCTGGGGAAGTTAATTTTATTTAATATGATGGTAAGGCATTCTTATCCCTTCTGTAGTAGGTGACCAGATAAGAACATGTGGATTCATTAGCACAAACACAATACTTCTATAATAGCTTAGAATGTATGGGCAAGATTTTCATATATAAAACAGAAGGCATGAACAATTCATTAATTAATTGAAAAAATACTTATTTTAGATTTACCAAGTTCAATAAATGAGCTATTTACTATTTAGGTCCAAGGTATTCAAAGATGAGTGAGAAAAATTTCCTGTTCTACACTGTACATAATTTAGCCTACAGCTAAATAGACATAATGCTCTCAACTACATCATATGTTCAGTGCTAAAATGGAAAGAATAATTTTCCTAAGGCTAATGAAAAAAAGAAGGATGATGAAAAATTCTAAAATTTGAGGGTTAAATATGGGCTGACTGCTTTGTGAAGACCTTATAGAATTACCTTCATTTATCTCACAGCTAATTTATAGCATAGGTATTATCATTATTTTTGAAATGAAACTTGAAGCTTAATGAAATTAAGCAACTTGTCTAAGGCATGCACAAGCCCAAAGTCAGGGGTCCTCTATGTGATCCCAAATGCATTTGCTGCTTGCTCTGGGAAGCTAGAGAAAGGAAGGAATAATTCTGTCTTTGAATTTGGGAAGGCTTCACAGGAAAAGTGTCATCTGGTCTGGGCTTTGAGGCTAAGCCAGATTTTATCAGGTAAAGAAGAAGAAGAAGAAGAAGAGCATTCAAGGTAAAGAAAAAGCTGGCCCGAAGCCAAACACAGAGAAGGGTTAATCACTTTGCTCTAGTTTGAACACACTTCCTTCCAGTCTACCTTGGTCTAGCTTTTAAGACAGTTGGTGAATTCACGGTACAGCCTGTGGGCAAGAAATAGAATAAGACTTATTCTTCCATTTAAATATGAAAAGCATGACCTTGAGCTCTGGGTATAATTATAATCCTGACACTGGTCCACGTGTTATGTTCATCTTCTACATGGCCTAAATCAACAGAGATGAATTAAAAATTTGAAAAGGCATTATCAAGGACAAATTCTGCATTTAATGTTAGTTACTTAATCAAAGACTAATAAATCTTACTAAAGGGATGTGATTTCAAAATAGACTTTTCAATAAAATTAGATGGTTCTTTTTAGAGAAAAAAGGCAAATGTTTTCTAGCATAAGTATAGTACGGTAGGTAAAAAGTTATTAACAATGCTGTGCTATGTAACGAAATACATCAATACATGTAGTTAATAATATACCTACAATATTAGAATATATGAACTGGGGTACAATGCGATAATCACAATTATGATATCTTTACCCATGTGTGAGTTCATATGCTCAATATGGGTACTATGACAAAAAAAAAGTTAGAGTGTAAATCAGTTAGGAATTAAATGCAGCTGCTAATAACAGAAATCAGACTATAGTGACTGAAACACAATAAATTCACTTACAACTTTGTTCTCTTTTTTAAAACAAATCTAGTATAAGTGTTTCAAGGGTGACAGAGCAGCTCCCCTAGTATCTTTCCATATTTCTGCTCTGTAATCCCCAGTACACGCTTCCATCTCAGGTTCACAAGATGGCAGCCAGAGCTCCAGCAGTCTCATTTATGAGCCAGGCAAGAGCCAGAGAAGGGCATGCCGGACAGTCACATTTAAAGGTATTTCCTAGAAGCTCTACCGGATAGTTTCTGCTTTTAACACATTTGCCACCTCCGGTTTTAAGAAAATTTGGGAAACAATATATTTTTTTAAGTGGGCATACCTAAAAAAGTCAAGTTTCTGTTATTAGTGAAAAGGAAAAAAAATAAAATTGTTCAGAAAAATAAAAATAAAAAAATAAAAATAAAATGGTGCAGAACCCTACACCACAGTGTCTGATATGAAAAATCCAAATTGATATACAGGTTGAGATCTTCTTAGAAAATGGCAGCAATAGCCGTGATAGCATCTTTGCAGTGCTTTGAACTTTATGAAGTGCTTTTGTAGTCCACGCGATATTGAACATGAAGTGATTAAACAGCAATAGTCCAGATTAAAGAGGCTCTGGCATGTAAATACTGTGACACAGAATGTGTCACCACACTATTTACTGAGGGATTCCTAACAAGAAGGAGCTCTTTCTGCCAAGAACACTTTAAACTGCTCCTCTGTGGCTATAGCAGACAGAAAGGAAGGAGATAGCGTTGCATGGGCCTCAGGTGAGGGTTACAGCTGTTGGCAGCATCCTACAGCCACGTTCATTATCATGTGAAGAAGAAAGTCAGCACTTTGCAGAACACACTGGAGGCAAGAAAAACCTTCCACGGAAACCAACAAGTAAGCACTGGTTCCATAAGCTTTGAATGAGTGCATTTTGACATTTTGAACAAGTGCTCTGAATAAGAGAAAAACAAGTTTAACATTGCTCTGCACATGGTTAGAAGAGCTCTGAGGCTGGAGATGGACATCATGGTACAGATTGCATGAGATAAGACAGAGGAGACATACGAGCATTTCAAAACTTGGAAGAAGAGTAGAAAACAGAATAGAACATTTTCAAAGCTGCAGGAGTATTATATTAATCCAAGCACCTTAGTGAAGAGGAGCTAGCTCTGGGACTCACTGCGTGTCCCTCATAGAAATACACACATACACTACTGCCATTTTAACTGCTCCCCGATTTTTTTGTCTTCAAAAAAAACCTCAAGTTGTACAACACTCTGTTCGTCACAGGGTTACAGAGTATAGAGAAATACCCTGTAGGAGGTATCACACTCTGAGTAAAGACTTTAGGGCCAGAAACAATAAGATGGGTAAACAACTTCCATTACAAAATTCTGCTTAATGAGTATTATTTTTAGATATGTTACGCATTACACCTTTCCATGTGATACAATTAATTGTTCACAGCATCATTTGAGAGAAGCTATTCCTGTTTTAGAGATAGGAAAACTGGGGGACAAAGGGGTTAGAGGTTAAAATCAAGCTCTTAAGTATAAAGACAGAAGTCAGATAATTAGATTTCAAATCCGATGCTGTGTCTGCTAGAAGTGGTTAGAGAAATTTGAATAATGTTGGCTTGTGGCTTCCCAATGTTATTGTTGTCCATGTGTACTTCTCTCTGTCCTCTGTATCAGCAGGTTGGATTTTAGGGAAGGCGGGACGGACTAGTTCAATCCTCAGCTTCAGTAAATGTATCTGGGATAAGCTTGGTGCTACATTGCACCTCCTGGGGTGGGTACTAGATTTCGGCCCCCCCTGAGAGCAATGGTGATTGGCTCAAGGGATGATTCCAAATAAGGACATTAAGTCTTAATACCTGGACTTTTACTACAACCATTGGAAAGGAAAAGTTCTCATCGTCCTGTGGTTGTTAAGCCTGGACCAGGAGGAACTTCCTCATGGATAGGGATGGCAAGAAAATAAAGCCAGTGCATAGGGATGTGGAGCCAAGAAGAAAACCCAGGCCCTGGGCATTTGAGTCCCACATTCAGTCATGCTTGAAGGAAAATCTATATCCTAAATTTTTCAATTGTGTGAGATAGTAGGGTCCCAATTTTTGTAATTAGTCTTATTTGAATTAGATTATCTGTTATTATAATGGAAACAATCTTAACTAAAGTTAGTTTACAGAAGATAAAAATATGATATAATATTGACTAATTTAAAATAGCTGCATCTGACCCACCGTCAGTAGTTTTTAGAGTCCAAGTGTAATGAGTTAGTAAAAGTTTTACCCTGAGAAAATTTGGGATTTTTTTTCCCTCTGGAGATATGTGTGGATAAATTATAAGATCATTTGATTAGAATAGTCTGGAGTCCTTATGGTTTGTTTGTTTTGCTTGACATCACTTGATCCTCCATATTTCATAAGGTGTCTTTATGTATTAGGTAATTGTATAAAATGGATTCACACCATATCATTACAGAGGTTTATAAGAAGTAGGTTCAGTACTGAATATCCATAACCACTATTTGAGCACCTAGCATTAATACAAAATATTCTCTTTTAGTATCTAAAAGGATGTGACTGCTCATAGAAATTTTGGGAAAATAAAAACAGGTCAGAGAGCTAGTATGTAGGATAGTCTCATTTTACTGAAATAAATAATACTTGAACAAAGAAGAACAGAAAAAAATCAAGATATACAAAAATTTATATCAACGTCACCTGGGAAAAACTGTCACCTGCATTCAGGGATCAGTTTAATGCTGTGAATAAGAATTACATTTACAAATGATTTCAATTTATACTATAAATTCTGCACCTTTCCCCCATGGTTTTACTTTTACTCTTGAAATACAGATTATATCAGAACCTGCCAAGTCAGAGAATTAAAAAGCCTTAATTACTTGCTGAGAGCAATAAATGTATGTGATGTTAACAACAGTCAGTGGCAAGTAATCCTACTTCTCCCACTGGCCCACTCCCTCCTGCCCATCCTCTCCCTGCCAATGTTATCGTATCATAAGAACCTCATCACTCTTTTTTCACAGCAGTTAGTTCTTATTTACATGATTAACTTGTATGAACCTAGAACTTTTTGAACACTTTGGGAAATATTACATGAAAAAACTGGAGGAGAGGGGAGGAGGGAAACTGCTAGATTAAAATCTTAACTTATTTGGTTAAGGGTCAGAAGTTATCTTTAGTAAAAACAAAGACTGTGGCCTTCTGTTAAAACCAATCATTTAAACTTCACCATGTCCTACAGCTTCTTAGTTTTAAGGATTCACTTGAAGCTACCAGTTGTGGTAACTTTTCCCCCACACATGCATCCTAGGCAAAGACTATAACTTCTAACAGATCTGTGATGGTATACACTTTTTTGCTATAATTGCCAATATATTTCTACCAGATTGATCCTGCTTGGGTGGTATGCTTTACCCAAGTAATAATATTGAGATGATATCAGACACTATGGAATGCACATAATACCAAGATTTAAAAGTTAAAATGAAAATTTAATAACGGATTTAACAGTTCACATGGAAGAATAAATATATAAAATTCTTAAAATAAGTGTACAATGGGGAAAATTGGCATACTAGATGTTAAAACATTAATATAAAACTAGCAATATTACAGCCGTGGGATTACTGATGTGTGAACAGATGGATCAAGAAAGAAATGGGGACCAGGAAGAGGTCTTAACATGAGAAGTTATGACAGGCAGCTTTTCAAATCCTGCAGTAGCTACTTGGAAATAAAACACTCCGTTACTCTATTTTTCTCCTAAATAAATTCCAACTGAATACAATAACTAAATTAAAACATTAAACAGAAGAAGAAATTAGAGTTAGATAGTTTAATAATCTTGAGATAGAGGGACTTTTCTAATATAATACCAAATCTAGAAATCAAAATGTAATAATTGATAAATATACTATCAGAAAGTGCTTAAAAATTATATATATGTCAAGGCCTGAAACCTGTCCAATAATTAAAAAACATATAAATACATAAACAAAGTTAAGAGATAAATATCAAATGGGGAATGTGTTTGCAAAATACATGACACAGAAAGGCTAAACATTCATATTATATCAAATGACTCTTTCAAACTTAGGAAAAGACTAAAAGGCAAATGGACAGTATAAAAATAGACAAAGAACTTTGAGAGGCAAAGTTTGAAAAAGAATATAATTAACTAAGAAATATTCAAAGAAATACGAGCACAAAAAAAGTTATCACTTATCCATTTTAACTGACAAATATTAAAAATACTAAGTAGACCTGGCATTAGATAAAGGAGTGAAGAATTAAGCGTTGTCCTTTCCTATGCTGCTGTTGAGAGGATTAAATGATATGATGTTCCTAGAAGCCAATGTGGAAATATCTACTAAAAATTTTAAAGATGCACGCTCTCTGACTCATCACTTCCACCTGTAGAAGTAGGTCCTAAAGTGAAAAGTGGACAAAGTTGTAGTTCAGAGCTGTTTCTGATAGAGAAACGACGTCACCTCCTTCAGTAATAAATTGTTTACCACAATATGGAGTGTGCATAGGATCAGTAGCTTTGTTCCTTTTTTTAAAATTTCAAAATATTAATTAAGGAGGTACAAGTGTTTTTGTTACATGGATACGCTGTATAATGCTTAAGTCAGGGCTTTTGGTGTACCTGTCACCAGATTAGTGTTCATCGCACCCAAGTTTTTATCCTCCACTCCCCTTCCCGACCTCCTCCTTTCTTGGATTCTCATGTCCTTTATATCACTTTGTGCCCATATGTACCCATTGTTTAGTTCCTGCCTTATTAGTTGGAACATATGGTGTTTGGTTTTCCATTCCTGACATACTCAACTTAGGATAATGGTCTCCAGTTCCATCCAAATTGCTACAAACAACATTATTTCTTTCATTTTTACGGCTGAGTAGTACCCCATAGTATATATACAGAACATATTTTCTTTATCCACTCATGAATTGATGAGTAGTTAGGTTGGTTCCACATCTTTGCAATGGTGAATTGTGCTGCAATAAAGATTTGAGTGTAGGTGTCTTTTTTCACAAAAGGACTTCATTTCCTTTGGGTAGATACCCATCAGTGGGATTGCTGGATTGAATGGTCTACATTTATTTATTTGAGGAATCCCCATACTATTTTCCATAGAGACTGTACTCATTTGTAGTCCTACCAACAGTGTATAAGTGTTCCTTTCTCTTTGGATCATAGCCAGCATCTACTGTTTTTTGACAGGAGTGAGGTGGTTATCTCACTGTGGGTTTAATTTGCATTTCCCTGATCATTAATGATGTTGAGCATTTCTTCATGTTTTTTTGCCATTTGTCTATCTTCTTTTGAAAAACTTCTGTTCATTTCTTTTGCCCAATTTTTGTTGTTGTTTTATTCTTGCATATTTGTTTGAGTTCTCTGTAAATTATAGATATTAAATCTTTGTTGTATTTAGTTTGTGAATATTTTCTCCCCTACTGCAGATTATGCATTCACTCTGTTGCTTATTTCCTTTCCTGTGCAGAAGCTTTTCAATGTAATTAAGGTCTATTTGTTTATTTTTTTGTTGCTGTATTTGCCTTTGGGGTCTCAGTCATAAATTCTTTGCCCAGGGCAATGTCCAGAAGAGTTTTCCCTATGTATTTTTTCAGAATTTTTATTGTTTCATGGCTTCTATTTAAAACTTTTATCCATCTTGAATTAGTTTTTGTATATGGCAAGAGATAGGGGTCCTGTTTCATTCTTCTGCATGTGGCCATCCAATTTTCCCAGCACCATTTATTTAACGGAGCTTTCTTTCTCCAGTGTGTATTGTTGTCTGTTTTGTCAAAGAACAGTTGGTTGTAGATAGATGGTTTTATTTCTAGGTTCTCTATTTTGTTCCATTCGTCTACTTTTATACCAATACCATGGTGTTTTGGTTACTATAGCCTTGAAGTATAATTTGAAGTCAGCTAATCTGATGCCTCCAGATTTTTCCTTTTTGCTTGAGATTTTTTCAGCTATTTGGGCACTTTTTTTGGGGGGGAGGTTCCAAATGAAGCTCAGAATTATTTTTTCTAGATCTGTGAAATATCATGTTGGTATTTTGATGAGGAATGTAATGAATCTCTAAATTACTTAGGGCAGTATGGACATTTTGACAACATTGATTCTACCAATTCACGAGGAAGGGATGTTTTTTCCATTTGTTTGTGTTATCTGGAATTTCTTTCTTCAGTGCTTTTTAGTTCTCCTTGTAGACATCTTTCACCTCCTTGGTTAAGTATATCTCTAGATATTTTATTTTTGTAGTTATTATGAATATTACTGATTCTTTTATGTGACTCTCAGCTTTACTGTTATTAGTATATAGAAATGGTCCTGATTTGTGTACATTGATTTTGTAACCTGAGACTTTGTTGAATTTATCAATTCTAGGAGTCTTTTGGTGGAGTCTTTAGGATTTTCTAGATACAAGATCATATCATGAGAAAACAGGGATAGTTTGAACCATACTGTTTACTGATTTGGATATCCTTTATTTCTTTTTCTTACCTGATTGCTCTGGCTAGGACTTCCAATACTATGTTGAATAGAAGTGGTGACAGTGGGCACCCTTGTCTTGTTCTAGTTCTTGGGGGGGAATGTGTGCTTTCAACTTTTCCCTGTTCAGTAAGATCTGGGTATGGGTTTTTCATATATGACTTTTATAATATTAAGATATATTCCCTGCATACCTACTTTGTTGAGGGTTTTTATCATGAAAGGGTGTTCAATTTCATTGAATTTCATTCTGCATGTATTGAGAAATGAGATGATCATATGGTCTTTGTTTCTTTGTGTGTGGTGAATCACATTTACTGATTTGAGTACGTTAAATCTTCCTTGCAACCCTGGGATGAAACCCACTTGATTATGGTAGATTATCTTTTTGATGTGCTGTTGAATGCAGTTTGCTAGTATTTTGTTGAGGATTTTTGCATCTATGTTCATAAGGGATATTGGTCTGTAGGTTTCTTATTTTGCTGTGTCCTTTCCTGGCTTGGGTTTCACGTTAATACTGGCTCCATGGAATGAGTTAGGAAGGCTTCTGTCCTTCTCTCTGTTACATAATATTTTCTATAAGATAGGTATCAGTTCTTTGTAGGTCTGATAGTATTTGACTATGAATCCTTCTGTCTGGGACTTTCCTTGTTGGGAGATTTTTTTTAATACTACTTCAATTTTGCTGCCCATTATTGGTCTTTTCAGGATTTCTATTTCTTCCTGATTTAGGCTTGGGTGGTTGTGTGTTCCTAGGAATTTGTCCATTTCCTCTAGGTTTTAGTTTGTTTGTGTAGAGGTTTTCCTAGTATTCACAGGTGATATTTTGTATTTCTGCAGTACCAGTTGTAATGTTTCCTTTCTCATTTCTGATTGAGGTTATCTGAGTCCTTTCTCATCTATTTCTGGTTAATCTGGCTAGTGGTGTATTGATTTTGTTTATCTTTTCAAAGACCAACTTTTTGTTTCATTGGTCCTTTGTATTTTTTTTAATTTGGATTCCATTTTGATTAATTTGTTCTTAGCTTGTTATTTATTTTCTTCTGCTGGCTTTGGGTTTAGTTTGTTCTTTT
Source organism: Varecia variegata (assembly GCA_028533085.1). Taxonomy (NCBI): domain Eukaryota; kingdom Metazoa; phylum Chordata; class Mammalia; order Primates; family Lemuridae; genus Varecia; species Varecia variegata. The sequence continues at coordinate 75,166,226 of CM052439.1, forward strand.
TCTAGTTCCTTGAGATTTGACATTAGGTTGTTAATTTGTGATCTTTCTGTCTTTTTGATGTAGGCATTAAGACTGAATTTTCCCCTTAGGAGTGCTTTGCTGTATCCCATATATTTTGAAAGCTTCTGTATACTTTGTAATTTGGTTCAAGGAATCCTTCAATTTCCATCTAAATTTCATAATTCCACCAAGGATAATTTAAGAACATGCTGTTTAATTTCCATGGCTTTGTGTGGTTTTGAGTTGTTTCTCTTGAATTGATTTTTAATTTTATTCCACTGTGGTCTAAGAAGATAAGTGATATGATGCCATTTTTTTTTTAATTTGTTGAGCCTTGTTTTGTGGCCTAAGATATATTCATACTTGGGGAATATATGCTAATGGGAAAAACATATATTTAGTCATTTTTTTTTACAGAATGTTCTGTAAATGTCTGTTAGGTCCATTTGTTCTAGAGTCCTATTCATGTCTCGTGTTTCCTTATTCATTTTCTGCTTGAATGATCTTTGCTGTTATGTCAATGGAGTATAGAATTCCCAGCAATTAAGATGCTACTGTTTATTTCTTTGCTTAGATATACAAGATTTTTTTTCTTTTTTTAATGAATCTGTGAGCTCCTGTGTTAGGTGCATAGATATTTAGGATTATTATGTCTTCTTGTTGAATTGCTGTCATTACCATAATATAATGACCATCTTTGTCTTTTTTTTTTAACCATTGATTTACCATTGATTTAAAACCTGTTTTATCTGATATGAGAATGGCTACACCTGCTTGCTTTTGGTTTCCATTTGCATGGAATATTTTTTCCATCCCTTAATCTTGAGTCTGTTTGAGTCCTTGTGGTTTAGATGTCTTTCTTGGAGACAGAATATATTTTGGTTGTGTTTTTTCACCCATTCAGCCAGTCTATGACTTTTGAGTGGGGCATTCAGACTGTTCATGTTGAGTGTTAGTATTGATATGTGGGATGCTATTCTGTTCATCATGTTGGATGATACCTCATTGTTTGGTTTTCCCCATTCTCATATTGTTTTATAACAGCTGTGAGCTTTAACTTTTGGGTGCTTTTACACTCGTGGGTATCTATTGTCCTTTTGCATGTAGAATGCACTTTTTATTTCTCTTTTTTTTTTTTTTTTTGAGATAGGGTCTTACTCTGTTGCCCAGGCTAGAATGCAGTGGCATAATCATAGCTCACTGCAGTCTTGAATTGCTGGGCTCAAGCTATCCTCCTGCCTCAGTGTCCCCAGTGGTTGAAACTACAGGTGCATGCCATTACACCCAAACTAATTTTTCTATTCTTTGTAGAGACAAGGTCTTGCTCTTGCCCAGGCTGGTCTCAAACTCCTCAGTTGAAGCAGTCCTCTTGCCTTGGCCTTCCATAGTTCTAGGAGTACAGGCATGAGGCACTGTGCCCAGCATATAATGCACTTCTGAGAATTTCCTATAGGGCAGGTCTAGTAGTGACAAATTCCCTTAGTGTTTGCTTATCTGGAAATGTCTTCATTTCTCCATGTTTGTGAAACCTAGTATTGCAGGATACAAAATTCTTGGCTGGCAGTTGTTCTATTTAAGAAGATTATTAATGAGCACCCAATCCCTTCTGCCTTGCTAGGTCTCTGCCGAGAATTCTGCTGTTGGCCTAATGGGTTTTCTTTCATAGGTTAGTTTTTGTTTTCATCTTGAAGCTTGTAGAATTTTCTCCCTCATTTTAAATTTGGCCAGGTTGATGACTCTTTGTTGCGGGGATGTCCTATTTGCTATGAATCTTTCTGGGGTTCGATGACAATCTTGTATCTGGATATCTGAATCTCTGGCGATACCAGGGAAGTTCTCCTTAATAATTCCCTCTAAAAGGTTTTCCATGATGCTTGCTTTTTATTCTTCTCTCTCAGAGATACCTAAAATTATATTAATACATTGGGTTGCTTCACATACCTCCATATTTCTCTGAGTGATTTTTCAGTCTTCTTTATATTTATTCTTTATCTTTGACTGACTGGGTTAGTTTGAAAGCTTTGTCTTCAAGCTCTGAGATTCTTTCTGCTTTGGGCTGTGGAACCTGCAGCCTTGGGGCCACATGTGGCCTTCTGGATATTTGAGTGTGACCTTTTGACTGAATCCAAATTTTATGGAATAAATCATTTCAATAAAGGGTTTGCTATATTTTGTAATTCCCTAATTTAGACTCTTTCATTTCTTTAAGTTCTGTTATATCCTTTCCTATGTTGTCTATCTCTTCAGTGAATTTTAATTTTTTTTTTCATTTATATCTTGAAACTTTTTTTTTTTTTTTTTTTGGCTACTTTGTGCTGGTTTTCAACTTTCTCTTCAATTCCATTCATCTTGTTTGCCATCCATATTCTGAATTCCATTTCTGACATTTCAGCAATTTCCTTTTGCTTAGGGTCAATTGCTATAGCTCTATTGTGATCCTTTGGGAGTTTTAAGTTGCCAGAATTTTTTTGCTAGTTTCTTCTTATCTGAAACTTCTCTCAGCTCAGGGCTGATAGGTTTGCAGCACAACCATTCTCCATTGCTGGGCACTCTCCTACTTTGTGAGAAAGAGGAGAGGTCCCTAGATAACCCTTTTTTGTCCTATTCCAGAGGATTAACTGGGCAGAAGTGGGCAGATGCACTGAGAGCCTATAACACAGCTGTTCTCTTGTGTCATTTTGATCCCCTATGGTTGTCACAGTCCAAGCCAATGCTTGGGGTTATTCACTGAGATTGGTGTATTAGTCCCCAGGCCACTGTTAGAAGCTTACTCAGGAGCCTGTGCAAGACTCTCTCCATAGAGCCAGGTGGCATGACCTTGGCTGGTGCCTGGGTTGTCAAGGGACCTTGACCACTGCCTGGGCATATGAAGGGACCTGGGCCAGGGCTGGGGGACCTTTGTATTTAGTGGTGAGCTGGTCGTTAGGTTACCACTGAAAGCTCAGGATCAGGACTAGGTGAGTTCCTCCCCACTGAGGTGGGCAGTTGTGAGAGATTGCTCTGCCCAGGTCTCCCCACAGTGCTGGGAGTGGCTGTTGGACAAGCCTATCTAAGTGGTGGCTGGAGGTATCATGGCCATATGCCTTTGCTCCATACAGGTCTAGGTGTAATGTTGGTACATGGTGGGGGGCAGCTTGTGGCTAGCAGGTCCATGGCAGAGAGCTAGACCGCAGGCATGGCACTGTGTGATTCCACAGGGGTGTAGCCTGCTGGCAGGTGCACAAAAGCTAATGGCATGGCTCACTACACTGCATGCATGACTGTGTAAGTGTGGCCAGCCTGTCGGCACATCAGGCTGGGGGTGTGGCCCACTACCTAGTGCTCAGGTCTCTGGGTGTGGACCTCCACATGGCAAGCTGGACCCGGGGGCGTGTTCATCCAGTTGGCACACAGGACCAGCGGGCATGACCTGCTGCTTGGTGGATGTGTCTGTAGGGGCATGGACCTGCTCTCAGAACCTGTGTCCATGGAGGTGAGGGCTTTGCCGTAGGACTCCATGGGATGAGGGTCTTGTTCCACTGGTCAGGGTGCAGGACCATGGGGCCACGGGAGCTCCGGACATGAGAGCTCGGACTGACATCAGCTGCACAATCTAGGAACCGAAGCCAGTGGGTCCCTGTGAAGCCTGCTCCCCGATGCAACTTCACTTTATGGTTTCGAAGCAGTTTCCTGATCAGCACAGAGGCCTGTGATGATGGGGTGGCGGCCCCCACACAACTCAAGTCACAGAGTCTGTGCAGGGAGTGTGGGGCCCTGGGGCTCTCTCCTTTATCTATCCCTTCTCTACAAGTAGGACTCTCCCCCAGGTACCTTCCCATCTTGGTGAGTGGAATGCCCCATCCCCGTCTTCTTCACTCTGTCTCCTGTCAGTTCTCTGATGATCTCCAGTGGTCTCTGTAAGAGGGTACATGTGTAGGTGGGAATCTACCTGCAGTTTTTGATCCTATCCCAGAGAGCGCATGTGCAGGCTACTTCTAGTCCACCACATTGGCCCCCTTCCCCTCAGGTATAGCTTTGTTTCAATAATACAAGGACTTTTAGATATGTCTGCAAACCATTAGGAAGGAAAAAAAGCAGGTGTGCTACTGTGTATATATGTATAAAAAGATGATTGGAAGGTTGCTCACTAAAATGTAAATTTAACAGTGATTTCTTTAGGCTGGTGAGATTTCCTTTTGCTTGGGGTCAATTTTTATAGCTCTATTGTAATCCTTTGAGAGTTTTAAGTTGCCAGAATTTTTTGCTAGTTTCTTCTTATCTGAAACTTCTTCTCTCAGCTCAGGGCTGATAGGTTTGCAGCACAACTGTTCTCCATTGCTGGGCACTCTTTGCAACAATATAAGGAGTTTTGGAGCTCACTCACAGGGGCTGCCACTACCAGACAAGAAGAAGATTTTTATTGTAACCTTTTCTCAATGAATTCTGTGAAACAACGGGATTTTTTTTTCAAAAATATATAATCTTATAATCATAAAGCAAATTATATTTTGGAAACCAGGCAATATCATATAAATACATAAAACAAGGGAAAAAATTGTTGCTTGCCTGATATCTGTAAATTGACAACTACGTGTCAATCTGTGCTAATGGACAATTTAGGGATATGATATATCGACTATTGGTAATGATTCTGAATGATGTCTAAAATAAGCTTTCCTAAAGTGGCATGTTATACATCATGTTACTCCATTACTTATAAAGCTCCTACACAAAAGCATAGAATTGCTTCCACAAGATCTTATTCACAGATGAAAGAAGCCTAAGCAGAAACTAAGCTGATCTGGAACCTAATGAGGAAGCTCACAGCCACTAAAAATCCTCACACACTGCTTGAAAATGCCTGCTGCCTTATTCCTGGTGATCTTTTCTGCTTGGAGCTCAATAGGGCAGAGCCATCTTCATCATCACTAGGACTTTGGTATGAGTGTGTGAGCATGAGTGCACACATATGCAACATTCTAGGGGTAGGTTACAACAACAAGAAGGTGTTAATTTAATACTTGGAGGAAAGGAAAACAGGAAGCCTCAATTTTTCCTTCCATGGTGTATCACACATACTTAGGAGATGAGAGCACTGGAGTAGACTGATAAAGAGCTTGTATGGTAGGAAGTGGTGTCCTTATTTGCACCCCTGCCTCCTTGCCAGAGGAGTTCTTTTTTCTTGTCCGGTGGTAGCAGCTCCTGTGAGTGAGCTCCAAAACTCCTTATATCATTGCACAGAGTCTCCAGAGAAACATCACTGCTGATGAGCTTCTGGAGTTGTCTGACTATCAAAGGCATCAAAGTCCAGTCTGATAAATCCTAAAATAAGTGCTAATCCTACAGTTTACTCTCAGAAGATTACAATTTATGCTTGTGCAACATAAATTCAATTTATGCCAGTGTCCAGATTGTACACAGAATAGAAAATGATTATCAGTGGTGCATGACCATTGCTTTTCACCCTTCATAAAAATATCTGTTTGATTTCTCAGGAGTAGAAGCCTGACAGTGTTTTTAGGGGCACATTTCACATCTGGCATTTGGCATTTGACATTCCCATTTCCACACTCCAATAAATAATGCTAAAATTTATCCAAAGCATTCTACAGCTTTTCTAATGTGTGTATCTTCAGAAGGCAAATGAATTTCACCTTTGGATTGGGGATGAAGTGGAAATTCATATTGATTCAGAGCTTCCTATTATTCCTGGGTTGTCAAGACATGTTCCTAGAAAGTTTGGTGTGTCTTTTGTTCTTCTCCTGCAGGTGACCCCACTGAATGTTCCCCCTCATAGTGGGAGGTCTGGGTGTTACTCGGGCTGAGGGTGGTCTGTGGTGGGAGGGATGGATAGGACCCTCTCACAGGTCTACTGGTAGCACCAACATCAGAGATGTTAGCAAGGCCCAAACCAACTTGAAATCCTTATCTCATAGATCTAATAGGGCCTGCATATGTTGTTAACCCCGAAAGAGTTGCCTACCCCAAAGTAATTCTTCCCTTTCAGGTGATATACCTGTTTTGTAAAGCTGCTGCAGAAGCCCGTGTTTCAAACTAGTTCTTCAACTGAAAATATAAATGAACAACCTTGAATCCCAAGACATATGTGGAAAACCAACAGCTTAAGAGAGAAAGAACGAGATGAACAGAGATAATGCAGATTATAGAAGAGAATTCAAAGTAATCCAGTTCTCAAAGATTTAAGAGTACATTGAATCAATGAAAAAAAAAAGAGGCTCTTACTCGAGATATTGATGTTTGTTCTATCTATCTAATCTTCCTTATTTTTTTTTTGCAAAATAAAAATCTGAAAGTGAGAAAGAAATTATTAGAATTTAAGAAATATGTTAAAATAGAATAAACAAGACAGAAAAACATACCTGAACAATAAAATAAAAACATTCTTCAAAGGGAAAAAGAAAGAGATGGACAATAAAAGAAAAGGTGTACAGGGTAAGTATAAGAGATAAATGTCAGTGTAAAGATATCACAGAAAAAAATAGAAAGAAAAGTATAAAAATAATAAGATATTCCTTTTCACTACAGAGACATGTAAGTCTTAATATTATGCCCATTAAGTATGGAGAAAAATTAAATTAAGAACAAAATCTCTTATGACTAATATTATAAATGATAAGGAGAATGATGTTGGTGATGATAAACACATTGATAAACTCTTCTAAAATTTTAGAAATCCAAGGCAAAAAAAAATCTAAAAATTAGGGAAAACAATGGAATAAAAAATGGCACAAAAACAAAGCTAATACACAGCCTACAGATTGGGAGAAAATATTCATGTTACACATCCAATAAAGGGCTGATAACTAGAATCTATATAGAACTGAGGAAAATCAGCAAGAAAAAAATCAAACAACCCCATTAAAAAGCAGCCAAAGGACATGAACACAAACTTTTCAAAAGAAGACTAATTGCCAACAAACATGAAAAAATGCTCAACAACTCTAGTCATCAGGGAAATGCAAATCAAAACCACAATGAGATATCACTTAACTCCAGTGACAATGGCTTTTGTCAAAAAGTCCCAGAACAACAAATGTTGGCATGGATGCAGAGAGATGGGAACACTCTTACACTGCTGGTGGGACTGCAAACTAGTACAACCTCTATGGAAAGTAATAGGGAGATACCTCAAAGAACTAAAAATAGAACTACCATTTGATCCAGGAATTCCACTGCTGGGTATCTACCCAAAGGAAAAAAAAAAAAAAAAGACATTCTATAAAAAAGACATCTGCACTAGAATGTTTATAGCAGCACAATTTACAATTGCAAAGATGTGGAAACAGCCCAAGTGCCCATCAATACATGAGTGGCTTAACAAAATGTATATGTATATCATGGAGTGCTACTCAGCCACAAGAAACAATGGTGAATTAGCACCTCTTGTATTATCCTGCATAAAGCTGGAGCCAATTCTTCGAAGTGAAGTATCACAAGAATGGAAAAGCAAGCACCACATGTGCTCACCATCAAATTGGTGCTAACTGATCAACACTAATGTACACATATGGAAGTAACATTCATCGGGTGTTGGGAAAGTCACCTAATGGGTAGGACACGCAATGTCTGGGGGTTGGGCACGCTTATAGCTCCGACTTGAGCTGTGCAAAGGAAATATATGTAACCAAAGCATTTGTACCCCCAGCAGATTCTTAGAATGACCAGGGTAAAACAAACAAACAAACAAAAAAACAGGCTACCTAAAACAGTGTAAGTGTGATGGATCTGTAACATGTCAAATTGGCTAGTCTGTATTACATTTTCCAGAATCCCATTACTTGTATATAGTCATGTGACACATAACTTTTCAGTCAGTTAATGATGGACTACATACGCTTCAGTGGTCCCGTCAGATTACAACGGAGCTGAAAAATCCCTATTGCCTAGTGACGTCCTAACATCATAGCCCAGTGTATTATGCACATGTTCATGGTGATACTGTGTAAGCAAACCTACTGCTGCCAGTGGTTTAAAAGTGCGCAGCAATGCCTTAGGCCTTCACATTCACTCACCACTCACTCACTGACTCACCCAGAACAACTCCCAGTCCTGCAAGCTCCATTCATGGTAAGTGATCTATAAAGGTGCTCCATTTTTTATATTTAATGTCATATTTTTATTGTATCTCTTCTATGTTTAGATATATGTAGATATGCACATATTTACCACTGTGTTTCAATTGCTTACAATATTCAGCACAGTAACATGCTGTACAGGGTTGTATCCTAGGAACAATGGGCCGTGCCATGGAGCCTAGGTGTGTAGTAGGCTATGCCATCTAGGTTTGTGTAAGTGCACTCTATGATATTCCCACAACAGAATGAAACGTCTCCCAGAAAGTATCCCCATCATGAAGCAATGCATGACTCTATTTCAGCCTAGAATGGGTCAGAAGAGAGATTCTTGGGGATTTGAGAGGGGTATGGAAGGCAGCAGCCGTTTTATAATCCATATACGTTGTTGCTGCTCTGCTGACTTGCCTCCTGGGCAAGGAGCAGTAGCTAGCTAAGCCTACAACTTCTCCACCTTCCCTTCCATTTTCCTTTACATTCTTGGACTCCAAGATGTGTGCCTAACTCTGACAGAGGTCCCAGCTTCTTCAGGATACCCTCCTAAGCAAGGTCAAAGACAGCAAGAATGGACATGAGTTTCAATGCATCCTCATGGGTTCCAACTAGTGCTTGTGGGGTCCAGCCTAGTTGTGAAATTCTCTTCCTGACTGCCTGTCCTGTAGACTATAAGCTTCAGCATCAAATGCAGAGATTGTTGTCAGCCTTGTAGAGACTGATTAACCAATTTCAACAGCTGTGTAAGCCAAGTGCCTATAACAAATTCATATCTCATGCTGGTTCTGCTTCTCTAGTTGATCCTGACTGATACAATGAATGCCAGATTGGCATAAGATTTCTGACCTGCACCATGGGGAAAAATTATTTTAAAGCCAGCATTCCATATTCAATCAAACTGTCATTTCAGTTTAAGGGCAAAATAAAATCATTCTTGAACACATAAGATCTCAGAAAATTTTCCACCTCAGGACCCCTGAAAAATAACCTAAATAAAATTAAATATAAATCCAAGAGAAAGGAAGTAGAACTAAACCTAAGTTCAGGTCCTATTTTATAATCATGCAGCAGGTCTAGAAAAGCTTATAGACATTTCTTCAGTAAGACATTCACCATCTAGCAGAATATACCATGAATATACTGGAAGTATTATTATGAATTATATACATATTATAAATTATGATGCACTGTTGCTAAGAAAACTGCATATCATCTTTTGTTAAACACATAAACAAACAAAAACGGAAACTCTGGGAAAAGAAAAAAAGAAAGAATGAGAGTCATGGTTCATAGATGAAACAAGCTAATCATGGTGTAACAAGACACATAACAGAACATGTCAGAGTTTTCTGGAAAAACAATAGCGCATATATACTAGTGAAGAAATTGCAGAATGATGAGGATGTCTACTGAGAATATGAAGTCATATGTGATTTGTAATTTTTATTTAATTCATAATAGGTATTAAGTGTAATAATTACCCCATGATGTATTTTTTTCCTTAAAAAATATTTTGTCACTAATAGGAATTCTGCCTTCAGAGGAACACTTCCCTAGTATTATCTCTAAATCTAGATTAAAATAGGAAAATTTGTTCTTGTTTTTAAAATGAATATGAGTTCCACTAGGGCCAGGCAAAGGCTTTATCTGCACTGGCAATTAGTACATCTCAATTTCCTAAAATAACGCCTACCACATGGTCAGTGCTTCATAGACATTTTTGGAATTTGTTAATTTATACATTCAGAAAGGTTTAGCTTAGTGTCTAGACATAAGTGGTGCATTATGATTCTTAGGAGAGGACTGACCAACTATTAATAATGAAAATAAACTTATGGCCATTAAGAAACACACAAAGTTACAAGGAACAACCTCAACTTCTTGATGTATCTCTCAACTTTTTTATGAAGCTTAGATGAATCTTTGAGGACTAAAAATTGAAAATAAAATAAAGCATTTGAAGTTCAGTAACTCTCCCATGTTCATTTCTATTTCTTTTTATTCAGTTAAATTTTGGGAAGTGAGTTGAGGAAAAATGTATTTTACTCATATGTTGTAGAAGTTTTTTCCAAATATTTTAACCAATATGTATCAATTTTTATAATCAGAGGAAAACATTAAACACAAGTGTAAAGAAAGAATAAGGAACTTCTACATATTATGGAAATATATTTGCACTATTAATGTTAAATGAAATTACAAAGGTCGTAATACAGTATGACTCTGTATTTTAGAAGTGACTCTCTTTGTGTGTCTGTGTGGATATTTGCACCTGCATGTATGGAGAGATGCACACCAAGTTACTTTTGAGTTTACATAAGAAGCGGAGATTGTGGTGCAAGGAATGAAGTGGAAGCATGGATTTATACTGCACTGTTTTTCTTTTCATTTCTTTTTTTTAAATGGTCATAACTTCATTTTTAATACAGAAAAGTATAAAAAACTAAAATTCACCCCCTCTTGCCTTTAAGAAAATCCTTTCAGCATTTCTTTCTTCCTTATTCACGATGAGTTTCTCTCTCAACATAATCATTCCCTTCAGCTATTATATTTTTCCAATATTAGAAACAAAACAAAGCAAAGGAGCAAACAAAAAAAATATTCCCTTGACTGTACTCCCCCTTCCACCAGCTACTGCCTACTTCTCTATCCCCTTCACATCAAAACCTGTCACAAGGTTTTTTCTTCTTATTTTTCACAGTTGCTATCTCCAATTCTTTCTTGAACCCACAGTGATCACGCTTTTGTAATCCTTCCCCACCTTTGTGTATCTGTGCTTGTCAAGTTCAACAATGACCTCCAAGGTGTTGCATCTTATGGACAGTTCCCCAACCCTTTCAGCAACATGTAGCACAGTTTGCCATTCCCTCTCCCTCCTTGAAGCACTCCCTTCTCTTGGTGTCCAACACTCCACACTCTCCCGGTTTTCTTCCTACACCACTGGCCTCTTCTCTCCTCAGTCTCGTTTGCTGGTTATTTCTTATTTCTCCATCTCTTAGCCTTGGTGCAGTCCTTGGACTCTTCCCTAGTGACATATAATCCCTCCACAGTCTCATCTGGTCCCCTGGTTTCACTATCAACTATGTGTTGATGACTCTCCAAATTATGTCCCCAGTCATTCTAGGATAACCATTCTCTCATAACATTAAATCCCATAAATCCTGCTTTCAAACCATTTGCAAATCTGACCATTTCTTACCGCTAATGGTAGCACTTTGGTCCAAGGTGCCATTGTCATTCCCTGGATGGTCTCAGTAGCCTCCTAATTGGTGTCCTTGCTTGCGTCCTTCCACATACAGTCTATTGTCCACTCGAAAGCCATGTAAATCATACCATTTCAGTCTTCGGTATAAAACCTTCAATGGTTACCCACCCCACTCAGAGTAAAAATCAAAAGTGCTCAGAATGCTTCGCCCAGTTTGTTTCCTCTCTCTCACCTTCTGGCCTCTCTCTCTTTTCTCCTCCTGGCCTTTTCTGTTCAAGGTTCACTGCCTTCGGCTATTCCTTGAATGCAAAATGCTCTTTACTGTCTTGGGACTTTTATATTTCCTAGACGTAAGTATAATTCACGCTCCCCGGCCCCTTAAGTCTTTGCTCAAATGTCACTTTCTTAACGAGAGTCTCCCTGGTCAACTGAACCATTCTCGTCACCTCACTCTTGCATTCTCTGTCCTCTCCTGATTCCTATTTCTCCACAGCACTTGTCACCCTCAGACATCATATGCCATTTATTTTTGTTGATCATCCATTTCCCTTCAACATGATATAAATTACAGAAGGTAAAGGATTTCAATTTTCTGTATTACTATACTTCATTATCTACAACGTGTGTTATGATATAGTAGGTGATCATTATATATCTGTTAAATTAATGAACACGTCAGTGAAGGAATGACCAAACAATCATGCCAGAAAGAACTGGAAGCAAGTACTGTAAGCTTATGAGGTCCAGAGCAGAAATGGAAATGGCAAGAGCAGCAGTCCAAAGGAAGCTGGGACAGTTGGATGCACGCCCATCGTAAACAGTGACCGGCCAGCGGTGATGTAGTGCTGGGCAGCATGATTTTGTTCTAAAGAGCCAATGGGAGAGAGGTTTTTATATTGTTTATAAATTATAAGAAAAGTTATAAATTCCAACTGTAAAGTGATTTTATTTCCTTTTGTCAGTGATAAGAATTGCAATAAGGAACTTCACAGCTAGCACACGCGCACAGACTTTATCCACTTCCCCTGCCCCCCGCCCCTGCCACCAAAGTGGTTTCTAGGGCTGCCATTGTTCCCACATGACCCCTGCCACTTCTTTCCTCACTGGCCTGTCTTGTCGCCTACTTTCTTCAGTCAAGTCACTACAAGGGCTCTTTCAAGTTTTCTTCCCATATACGCTTGTTCAACCATTCTCTTACTTTTCACATATTCCAATATCAAATCAACTACTCATCTCTTCCTGAGCAGAGGCATGAATGCTTTACCCTGGCTGATGTTACTTTTCCTTTTTCCAGCATGTGCCTTCTATTATAGTAATGTCAGCTTCTCCTGAATTATTTTTTTTGTTTGTTTTTTTATTTCAACATATTACAGGGGTACAGATGTTTAGGTTACACATATTGCCTTTGCCCCACCCGAGTCAGAGCTTCAAGCATGTCCATCCCCCAGATGGTGAGCACTGCACCCATTAGGTGTATATATACCCATCCCCTCCCGCCCCACCTGCCCAACACCCGATGAATGTTACTACTATACGTGCACTTAAGTGTTGGTCAGTTAAGTCAGTTATTACCAATTTGATGGTGAGTATATATGGTGCTTGTTTTTCCATTCTTGTGATACCTCACTTAGTAGAATGGGCTCCAGCTCTATCCAGTATAATACAAGAGGTGCTAGATCACCATTGTTTTTTGTGGCTGAGTAAACTCCACCATATACATATACCACATTTTATTAATCCACTCATGTACTGATGGGCACTTGGGTTGTTTCCACATCTTTGCAATTGTGAATTGTGCTGCTATAAACATTCAAGTGCAGATGTCTTTTTTATAGAATGTCTATCATCCATCTCCAGATTTTCAGGCAATATAAATTGCATGCTGGGGACCCTTACTCCCTCTATTCCACATATATTTGATAATAAATTTTGAAAATTTAATTTTCCTGTGAATGTACTAATGCACAAAAGTTGCATAGGAAATACACACATGCACATACATATACAAACACATCCTACAATTACTGGACCAAGATGTGTCACTAAAACAGTAGATGAAATAGAGATGACATACCACACATTATCATTCAAAGAAAAAAAAGAAAAAAGGAAGGAAGGCTTCTAAATATTCATAACCTTTTGTAAATTACAAAATAACCTGCCCGGGTTCAGTTCTTCATTATAGCTGATTAAATGATATTGCTATGTAAGTATGGATTTTAGTTGGAATAAATTAACATTTTTTTTCTTTTGGTTTAGAAACTTGCAGAGGGCAGGGACGAGTAGGAATAAGAAGCAATTAAAATAGCATTAAGTTTATAAATGCTAAATATAATGAAATTCCTATTTGATTTCCCTTAGCACATAACATGCAGAGGAATAATTCCATCCCGGAAACAGATTTTTGAAAAATCATAATCAACCTTTACCTGCTCCTATTCATTCCATAAAGTAGATAAAATATTTTCATCAAGCGCAGAACAGTGAGACACAGCAATTCTCCTATAAGGAATATTATTCAATACTTTATTGCCCAATTGAGAGAACAGATAGAAAAGATTGAGTATAATATCAAGTTTTATGGTTTAAAAGCAATTTCTCAAAAATATAACAAATCTAAAGAGAAAGTTTAAAAATCATATCATTCACTTGTGTAAAATCAATTTCCTATACTGAATAGAGAAAAACCCATGACGCAATAGCAACTATTCAAAGTTAAAAATAGGGGCGGGCGCAGTGGCTCATGCCTGTAATCCTAGCACTCTGGGAGGCCGAGGCGGGTGGATGGTTTGAGCTCAGGAGTTCGAGACCAGCCTGAGCAAGAGTGAGACCCCGTCTGTACTAAAAATAGAAACAAATTATATGGACAACTAAATATACATACAGAAAAAATTAGCCGGGCCTGGTGGCGCATGCCTGTAGTCCCAGCTACTAGGGAGGCTGAGGCAGAAGGATTGCTTGAGCCCAGGAGTTTGAAGTTGCTGTGAGCTAGGCTGACACCACAGCACTCACTCTAGCCCGGGCAACAGATCGAGACTCTGTCTCAAAAAAATAAATAAATAAATAAATAATAAAAAGGAAAAAAAAAAAAAGAAGAAAAGAAAAAAGTTAAAAATAGGTATAATGTTTAAGTTTACAGGTTGGCTAAACCTGGAAATTTAGATGTTTTTGAAAGTGTGATAATAGTGTGCTGTTTTTCAATGAAATACAAGTTTCCCAAAATCTTTCTATATCTTAATAAATAAGCTTGTCATTGCCCTGAAGTGTTATTTTGTTGTCCTGCCCTCTGAGAGTTCTTGATGTTAAAAATCTGAATACAATCTTTCCAATAGCATAAAGTAAAATCAATACCTGTTACAGTACATCATATATTTATTCATGTGGAAAGACAAGTCTACACCAAATTAGTTTAATAAAATTCCTATAGAATATCATCTGTGCTATAGAAGACAGGCACTTTGGTTCAGGCCAAGAGTGCGAGAGGACAGAGTGATGTTCAACACCAACTTCAAGGCCACACACTGAGTCACGATGGAATTCTGCCTTAAATATAGAAATTGCCATAGGTATGGAATCATGCTTTGATGATCAATTTACTCTTTTTCAGATATCTTAACTGGAATTTGTGGTTGTTAAAAAAAATCCCCAAATTTGGCCAAGCCAAACTCATACGCTTACCTATAAAATGTGTGAGGAAAGCTGGGGAAAGAATAGCAGGGAAGTGGGTGGTCCTACCAGATATTTTCAGAGGTCCTGTCCAAACTTCACATCTTTAATTCTTTTAAAAAGACAACAAATCTATACAAGAATGCACAAAACCAGGTATTAAAAAATAAGCAGTAGAGACAAAAATAGGAAAGGCAAAGCAGTAACATGAGCCAAATATTTGAATCTGTCATGCTAGTTATTGAGAACTAATTTGGAGATGGTTTTTGGTTGAGGAGATGGAGTGTATTAGAACGGACTGATCATGAGCAAGGGAGCCACAATCCCCCCAATTTCCTCGTCACTGGAACTGACACCTGGGGACTATCTTCCTAAGCCAAATGGAGGCTCAGCTAGTAGGAGCTTTATTCTTTACCCCCACTCACTCCCATTTCTGTGCAATTATTGCTTCCAAGGATGAGGATAAGAGAGTTGAGGAGGTTTTCAAAAATATCTGCAATTTATCTGACCCTACATGTGCAGAGCATTTAATTGTAGAAACTGTCATTTATCATTAATTGTAGTATTGGAGCTAATCAACCTTTATGATAACTCAGTAACACAAAATGCTTTAAAATCCTACCTGGCATTATTAGTTTATAGTCTCTGGTAATTACGTTGCTCTCAATCCCAGAATCTGAAAGAGAGAAGAAGGAGTGCTTTCTACAGCACTTCTGATAGATAATTGCCTACCTTCAATAGTCCTGTTAGTGGAAACTTAGTCACTCACAGCTTAGCTTCTCACATTGAGGGATACTTCTATTTTATAGAAAGTTCTGTGTTAGTTTGGGTAGCAAATTGAGTCACTACAACTAAAGAGGTAACACCAGAACATTTTTAGGAAATAACTGAAAGCAAAGAATATAACCTTTAAGTGTAGTAAGTCAGCTGAAGAAAACTAGCAAAAAATTCTAGTAGAACACTATACAAATGACAATAAATTTGCAAACAACATATAACAAATTCTCTTCATAGACCAGGGACCTATGGGTCAATAGGGAACATATAAAAATCATGATATGGAATATGTGAAAAAAAAAGTCATTTTCAATTCAAATGGATTTTTTTTCCCTCAAAGAATTGTGATCCACTTACAACAGGAGGAAAATGGAAGATTGACTTTCGAACTTCTGGGTTAACTTTTGAACTTCTGGTTAATGATCATTAGTTTTGGAGGTCTCCTCTAAATCTCACACCTACAATTTTTTTAAAAAGATAAGAAGTCTAAATAAGAATGTACAAAACCAAATATTAAAAAATAATAAGCAGTGGAGACAAAAATAGAAAAGGCAATGTTATTGATGCCATACATTGGATGCCATTGATTGGGTACCCAATCAAAGGCAATGGCTGTTATTAAGTACTATATTATTACTTAATTAACCATAGTATATGTATCATAACAAAAAAATTTAATGTAACTCAATCCTCAGTGAGTGGAGGAGGTCAGATCATACAGGACATGAATTTGCAAAGCCTAATCTATCTCAGCCAACAGAAGATAAAATGCTTTGGGACCTCAGATATTAATGGAAGCAAATTAGTCACTATGAACCTCATCATTTAAGAAAATATAAGCAGGGAAATTTTACTAGCTGTAAGGATTTTCTCATTCCAGTAGGGTAAAATGTTATCTTTAAGACTGGCATGTTGTTCTCTGTTTGATGGATGGAGGAACAATCTGCAGCAAAGTTCAAAATTCCCATGGAAATCACATAGTGAGAACAGATTCAATGAAAAAATGGGTACATTTGCATAATATATTTCAGAGGAAGAGATTAAGAATCTGTCACTCTAATACAGGACTATATACTAAGTAAAGTGCAAAAATAAATATTTATTCAATTGACAAATTGTTTATTTAGACTATATATTTAGCATTTGTTATTATGATATTCCTGGTTGTGCTAGTGTTTTAGTTAAAACAGGCCCTGTTGCTATCCTATAATGACTCCAACAAAAAAATGGGAAGAAAATGGAGCCAATTACAAGCCCACCTAAGAAATTATATCTGAGACAAGTGAGCAAGTGTCAGCAGTGATACAAAGGTGAGAGGAGAGAGGAAAAAGTTAAACATGAAAGTACTATGTTAGTATTGAACACTGGTATATGTA
>CM052439.1:75183815-75207477 GCA_028533085.1 Varecia variegata
CCGCCCACTGGGGCCCAACACTGTACCCAGCTGGTTGGGAGGACCAGAGCCTGTCTCAGGGAATTGCCCCCAGGGGAGGTGCAGGGAGGAGGGGAGGTGCAGGGAAGAGGGGCTGGCCTCAGCTATCACCAGCACTTTTGACCAAGTCCTGCTACTGTGGCCCCTGCCCCAGGGCTTAGTGCCTGGAACCCCCCTTTTCCGGGGGTCACCTGGGGCCAGGGCTCTCTGGGTGCCTTCCTGCTGCCTCAGCCAGGGTTGGGGCCTTAGCCTTGGGATCCAATGAAGCCAAATAAACTCGTAAGCTGTCTCCCCAAAAAAAAAAAATAAAAAAATAAAAATGTCTCCAGATGTTGCCAAATGTCCCTTCAGGGGAAAATTCACCCCTGTTTGAAAAAATACTGCTTTAGAGAAAGGGAAGCAACATCTTTGACCCACTCTGTTATATATAGCAAGGGACAAAATACTTGCACTCTCATGTAAATTCATAAAGTGGTGACTGATAAATTATATAAATTCAATTCATGATCTCAGCATTATAGAATCAGGTTGCATAATATTTTATCATCTCATTTTTCTTTCACTAGAAATACACTATTGAAGCAATTTGTAAAATATGTACACTAGTGAGTAAAATTGATACAGTCTCTACTCTCTAGGAGATTAAACTCTCATAAGCACAGTTCTTTTTTCCATTACTAAATTTAAGCATAGAAAAAGTGTTTTATCATAGTAATTCTGCTGTGTTACAATTCCTGTATTAGACTTTCCAGAATGAAGTCATACATTCATTACGTGTTATTTTTGTTCATCGCATTTTTGCCAAAGTTCTGAACTTCCCATACTGGCACACAGATTAATATTTACTCAGTAAACATTTATTGAGTAACTGTTATGTATGTAATGTAGGAATAATTGGGGCATTGGGGAAAGAAAGATGAATAAGGTGTATTCTCTGCATTTTGGGAGCTAAAAAAATCTAATAAGGGAACATTCAAATATAAAATGAATGTATAATATAATTGTAAAACATCAAGTGTAAGGAAGTCGGAAGTGTACACTGAGAACTTATTGCAACTGGGAAAATGGAATTATTTGGAGAAGAAGGTAATATCTGAGATGAACAGGGCATAGGATCCTAACAAGTGCAGTAAGATTTCTAGGTGAAGAGAAACCAAGAGTTGACATGTGTTTTGTAGGCTATGGGTAATGCCTGGACAATGGCCAGTGGATGAGGGATCTGGGAGACAACAGTAAGAAAAGTGAAATGGTGTATGACCTCAGGAAGTCACCCATGGCATGTGGGATGGCTCTGAATGGAAAACGACAGCCACTGAAAATTCTTGAGCAGGTGTGCAAGACAATCAGATGACTTACTCTACACAGATGACCCTGGCTTCAGAACTTGCTATGGATTTGTAGGAAACGTACCTGGAGACAGGGAGAGCAGTGGGCGGGGCGGGGGGGGGGGTTGCTACAATTCCCAGGTAGATGTCAACAATGATCTAGAAAAAAGGGAAGAGACTGTGGAGCCTTACGAAGACGAAACAGACAGGATTCCTAGGCTGATTCTCCCTGTTAATACGTAGATGAAGACACAACTCCTTGAGATTGAAAATAAGTTCACGTTTAGAAACAATGAACTTGAACTATCTGTATATGGTCTATAGAGTGAATTTTCAGCAGAGTAGAATTTTCAGCAGGTGAATATTCTGAGCCTGGAGTTGAGAGAGATATTTCCCTTGAATCCTTGGGGATTATCTCAAGAGTTTAAATCCTAGGAAGAGTTGGGAGGATCTGGGGAGACATTATAGATGAAAAAGACAAAAGCAAAAAGGAGAACTATGAAAATGAAACCCATGTAAGGGCTGAGTGGAAGAAGAGAAGCCAGGTTCAGAGATTTGGGACCTGAGCATGAGGGAGGTGCAGTGAGTACCAAGAGAAACCTACAAAATAGGAGGCAAGGTAAGGAGTCTCAGAAAGGAAACCTGTGCAGGCTAAAAAGAGACTATTGGATTTAAAATTAGATAATCATGAGAAATTACTGGGAAAGAGGTTTCTATGGACATAAAGCCATTTTATAAAAGGTCTTTTATCTTCCTTCCTCACTACCCTTGAACCTGTGTTATGGTATTTCCTCTTGGAGTTTAGAAGAAAGAGAAAAGGTCTTTCTTCTTTCCAACTCCTGAATTCCCCTCTATATTCGGTGACATCCCCCCGTCTCCAGAATCATGCTCATTCAAGTGTTTCCTCCCTCTCTAACAGCCTCAATATTTTTTCACTACTATTTATTTCTCTTTTGTCTTCATATTTGTACAGGGTAGTCCTATTTTCGCTATTTGAATCCAGAGCTATACTGTTACTTCTTTCCTGGTTTTCTTTGAAATAAGTTCTATAAGATCATCTACCCAATATTTGTTTCCTCTTAGCCCTTGGTCGCCAAAATATGATTTTTAAAAAAGAACTACAATTACTTTGCTGAGACTAGACTCTGGATACTCAGCTATGTCTACTCAATTGCCAAATCCTTTCTTCTGTCTTTATTTACACAATTATTAAAAAAAACCACATTGGGTAATACCACATGCATATGTTTTTAAATATTCCCCCTCTGTGATTTTCATGATACCATGATACCCACATTTCTTAATAGCATTAAGATGTTAGGTGGTATTTTGTGCTAAAAAGGTTATAGACAAAGAAGTTTGAGAAAACTCTGTTACTTAAAAAAGTAGTAGATTTCTTCATTGCAGCAATTCTAAGAGCCTTCGAGGAGTTCTAAACAGAAAATCATTTGGTCACAGAACTCCACCACTTTTTCATGTAATGAACGAATCTCTCCAATAATTTGCACTCATTTACTTTAAGAAACATGTTTTGTAATATTTACATTCTTTCTGGCTTCTAAGTATTGCTATCTTCCAAGTCTTGAAAGAAAGAGGATTTCTGAGCAAATATAAGCACTGATAAAGGTACATCAAGAAATTGGAATTATTATGCCCTTTATAGACAGGAAAATTGAGGCCCAGAGAGGTTAAGTAGTACAATCAACCTCACACAAGGAGTGAGTGAAAAAACCATGACTTGAGCCAAGGTGCCTACATTTCAAAGCGAAGGAACATTCTTTTCAATACACCTGATTGTCTCTAGGTCTTAGACCTCCACGTTTTCTCTGTGCTTTCTCCAGGTAAAAATTGGCACCACCTACAATCTTTAAGCAGATGAGTCCAAAATATACGTAATGTTTTTAGAAATGATTATTCTTTCATATTTAAGTACTCTGTCTCCCTCTCTGTAAGTGTGTGTCTGTGTGTGCTCTGTGTGCATTTTTATGGCAACTTTTTATGTCAATTTTTATGTCAATATTGTCCCATTCTTATTGGCTTAAAACCACATTGTGTCCTTTCCATCTACCACAATCCTTTGTCCCATATATAAAACTGGCTATTAAAGAATTTTATTTCTTAAAATTCATTTTATGTGTATTCCTTCTAATCTATTCCTGAAGTCACTCTTTTAGTGTAGGCCTTCAAAACCCTTCCTGGCATAATTACAAAGCCTTCATAAACCCATAAACCCCTAACCTTTCCACTTTCAGTTCCTATTTTTCATATCCTTCTATGAGGCAGACACTTTTATGTACTTGCTAAGTTTAATTGACTATAGTAGGTTTTAAATTCTCATTCCCCAAACGCAGTTGAAAGAATAATTTGTTTTTGTTTTTGTTTTCCCACAATGTAAATCCTTCATAATATGGTTGGCCTAAAAAGGCACTGTTTTGCCAACTTTGGTATCTGTTTGAATTCAGAGTACTGGTGAAGCTATTTTGACTCTCCTCTGATAGTTTGTAGAGCCTCTAGAGCAAGTGCAGGCTCCTCTTTCTTTGTGTGCTACCTGGAAGGAGTGTTGGTGTTTGTGTTCTCTTTAGAAATGAAAATAAAAATGTACAAACATTGCATGCTTCTTATGCAATCCTGAGATGGCACCTGGGATAAACAGAAACCTTAACCTCAGTAATCCAATTGTTAAGGGAAGCCAGGGGCTTCACATCTATTTGAAGAGACAGAATTTTGGTCATGGACTACGGACAGATAATCCTATTACATTTACAGTTTGCAGTAGACTTTGAAATTCACATTTGCATTCTGAAGGGAATATAGTTCTGTAACTGAGAACCATGTAGCTAGAAGAGAAATTTCTTGCTCCGAGTTTTGCAAATGACTGCATTCATCAATTGAACAAACATTACCCCCCACCCATCCTCACCTCCAACATCCATTTCATCAGTGAAATATCTGCTGGGATGTGGGTGGGGTGGAGGTGGAAGGATGGGTTACTTTGTCCTTTGCATCATAGCTTATTAGGTTAAAAATGGGAGACAGGCACAAGACAGGTCTAAATCTGCAGTCAGTTAACATTGCATTCCTCAAGCATCATGCCTTAGGTTGCTCATCTCCTTTAATATTTATTTTAAAATTTTTACCAATTTAAAAAATGTGCATATTTTACCTACAGCCACAAAGATAATCCTACCCTAAAACATGCAATGAAAATGAAAAATACCTCCCAGAATCATTATTCACTTACATTAAAACACAATATTTGCTCTGAATTTAACACTTAACTCTCAAAACCAGTGCCTACAGTATTATAAAACTCATTATTGTGTTATAATATGAGGATATTTTAATTTAGAGAGTCCTCTACACTGTGGATTTCTACATTTTAATCCAATCTTTATTTATGCATTTTAAAAATCATAATATTTAGGAGAGATGTTTATAAATTTCCTTAAAATATTTATAACCAATCATTTTGTATCAGGTGTTAATAAAGAATATTATGCCTTCCAGTAGTTTATTCTGGTGTTGATGTCAGAATTGAAGTTAGAATTCCTCTCAAGAGTAATATTTAATGCAAAGAGTATTGGGGTCTGATCACTTTTTCCTATGAGATGAACATGGTGAGTAAAAATGCTGCCATAAAAGTTATTGAAAATGGTTTGTTTAGATATGCAATTGCTTCTTGCCTACATCAGAAACCCAAGTACATTGATTTGGGAAATGGAGTCATACCCTCCCTTATTCAAATCCACAGGAAAGTTACTGTCAAGTTTTTACTCATTTATAAAAGTTACATCTGCATAAGGGGTACCTGAGCTAGGTGGGCTACAGTTGCTCCCCATTCTCCACTAGAAATGCCAACAGCTCATGGATAATGTAGCTCGTTTTTGGCCAAGTCCTGAAGTCAATAGAAGAATCTTCTCCACTTTCCTTTCCAGAAAACCTTTCCCCTCTTCTTTCCACACCAAAAATAAAAATATTTTTATTTAGAAATTAAAAAGGCTATATCTATCTCTGTTTGGGGCTGTTCCTCAGTCATAGTTCAAACATGTATATTTGTTTTTCTGAATCTACTGAAATGACTCTTTGTATGTGATGTATGTAGATGAATATGACAGAGAATAAACCTGTGCAGATATAAGGTTAAATGACTGTGAACTTCCACTATCTGGAGAATAGAAGTCCAATGTTTCAGACGTAACCTCTTTGTCTCCTAAAATTCAAGACTGCTTGGTAGCAGAAAGAAGAGCGTGACTAGCTGATTGGCTATCTTGACATTTCATAGGCCATAATGACTTCTTTATTTCAAAGTGTGTGTTTCTGTGTTTCTGCTGTATTTCTTTGTGTTTTCTAGACAAAAGTTGGCTGATGAGCTGATGGTAAGTTAACATCTTTAACTGTCTCCTCATGAAGACAATGTAACTGGAGAAGAACAATTTTTGCTGATAAAATTAGAGTATTCAGATCTATAACATGAATAGTTTCCTCTGAATTCATTTCATGTAATTTATTTACTTGCCTTTATTTTATGTGGATGTATAGTTTATATAATTTATATAATCTTGGAAATTAAATTAATTTTTAAAGATTCAATCACATATTAAAAGCTTTAGAGAAAAAATGATTATAAAATAGTATGTAAAATAAAGCATATCTTGCTAACATGGCAAACACAGTCAAATATATAATTCTTATGAATTTTCATTTTTGAAGATCAGGTATTATTGCTATGTTATTAAGTGTTCAGATCTCCATTTTCCTTGTTTTCTTCCTACCTATTTCTAACTCCATCCTCTTTAAGAAAAAAAACAAAAAAGACAACCCAGAATTTATTTTGAAGTGGATTATTCTGCCTATGTTTTTACAGAAAATACAATTATTTTAAGCAGATTCCTTTAATGCAAAAAATAAAAAAAAAAGAACACATAGCTTCCATCAAAACTATTGTGTAAGGAGACTGTGCTTTCGCTGTGACAAAAACTAATTAAGGAAGAACAAAAGATTTGATGGTGATTAGAGATCTGCCTCCTTTGGTCTACCTAAACATTGTTCAGTGAAAATAAACCAAAAAAAGAATGCAGGTACTTCAAAGAAGTCAAGGATATCTTAAACAAGATGACTTTGATCTCCAGTACTAACTCTGTATCCATTACAGTGCCATAGATGTCAAGTCTTACTGCTGATAGAGTATACTCACAGGCCGATGAATGGGAAGACAGTACTGTCCAAAGAAAAATACTGAAAATCCATTAAGTCAATTTTAAAGTAGTCACTGTAGATAGCAAAATAGAATTCAGTCCATAGACAAATTCACTTCCCCTCTAGGAATGCAAGCATCTTCACTTTTTCTCTTTTTTTAACTACTAAAGTTTTACCCTCTTAAGGGCAGTTTCTTCAAAGTATATTAGAATATTTAAAGTTTTTTCTTCTTACTTTGCCATAAAATCTAAATCAAATTAAGTACAAGAGACTGGACAGAAATAACACCTGGGTCTCCCTGAAGTATAAGGCAACTAGGATGATGGAATCCAAGATTCCTGTCTCCCTGGATATGGGATAGAAGTTTAGCTACAGCTGTAATTCTATATGCTCTTCTACTCTCTTCTTGTTCTTCTTTTATGATTGAAAGAGTGTTACTTAAGTTAATTCTTAACTGTGAACCAATTAATCAGGTCAGCAACACAAACACAATGAAATAAAACAAATGTTACTTCTGTTTCTGGCTTAGAAATCCTAAAAGAGCCTTTCAATGAAAAAGACAAACACATTAGATAAAATGTGTATCTTCTAAATGTATTGCTGGGCTGGTCCAAAAGAAAGGAATCCATAAAGCCCAAAACAAAGTGAAACCATGAGACCTTGCAAGGTAAGCAAGAAAGACAACTTTTATCCTGAGAGTTTCTATCAAATATTGGAAACCTCAGTTTCCACTTCATTGGCTTCATAATGCACAGGAGGAAAAAAATCTAAGGCCTGCTGTGGAGAATCTTCTAAAAGTCCCACACTAAAAGCAGTGACAACAAAAGCTAACCCTCAGTGTTTAGGGATGGACTAGCCAGAAATAAACTTGCCAAGCAAGAGGTCTCAGGAAGGCCACTGGTAATTCTAAAACAGCATTGGATGGCAAGAGGAAAGAAACTCTCGTGAGAATTTATAACCTCGAGCTGGCCTCCCCATGACTTTATGATCTGAGTTCATGATCCCTTTGTGATACAATAGTCCCCAAAGAGAAAATTAAATTCAAAGTTTTTCCAATTAATAAGGCTTCCATGGGAATGGATGAAACAAACACAGATAAACCCTTTCTAGGGGAGCTCAAAACAATCCTCAAAGAATTTTCATGGATGAAATTGCTTGTAGGAGTAGAATGAGAACCTCAAAGTCAAAAAATGTAGCCTGGCATGGTAACACATTCTTGTATTCCTAGCTAATTGGGAGGCTGAAGCAAGAGGGTCACTTGATTCCAGGATTTCCAGGCTTAGTACACCATGCTCATACCTGTGAATAGCCATTGCACTCCAGCCTGGGCAACACAGCAAGAACTTGTCTCTGGAAATAACAATGATGATGATGATGATGATGATGATGATGAAAATAGTATATTAGTTTCCTAGGGCTTCCATAACAAACTGCCATACATTGGTGGCTGGAAACAATAGACATTTATTCTATTACTGTCTGGAGGCCAAAAGTCTGAAATCAAGATGTCAGCAGGGCCACACTCCAAAGGCTGTAAGAGAAGAATCTTTCTTTGCATCTTCCAGCTTCTGATGTCGTAAGATATCCCTTGGCTGCATCACTTCAATATTCTCTGTCTTCTTCTGTGTCTTATCAAAACACTTGTCATTGGCTTTAGGGCCCACTGAGATAATCCAGGATGATTTTACCTCAAAATTCTTAAATTAATTACATTTACAAAGGCCCTTTTTTCAAATAAAGTCACATGCACAGGTTATGGGGATTAAGATGTGGACATATATTCTTGGGATCTACAATTCCAGCCACAAAAATACATGGAGAAAGAAAACTCTGCCTGTGAAAACCAGCAAGAAATGCAGACAGGAGAAACTTCTCCACACAGTGTAAGACAGGAGAGTCCTTTTCCTCTTCCTTCCTTCCCCAGGCTGACTTTCCTTCCTAGACCTAGATTTTTCAGACCTTTACAATGCGTTCACTTACATAATCACTTGGAATATTAAATAAATCATCACTTTAAAATATATACTTTTATTAAGACCTGGTGCTCTTTGTTCTTTGGAATGATTTTACAAAGGGGATTGATCTAACTGGAGATTAATTTATTATTACTGTTTATTATTTTATTTGATGGTTTTTAAGTAAGTTTAGAGACAAAATGGGGTAGAAATGTCTTTCCTTTATTATCTTAAAATTGGAGACCCATCCTACTACTTTAAAAGTGCAAATTGCCCACCAGCCAAACACCAAGAATTTTCCAATGTTGGTATCTAATTTAGGAAAAACTCAAGTAGGTCACTTGCTTAGTCTAAAGAACTATCAGGTTTCCAGCTAGAAATCTATTTAAATTGAAACTCAAAGAAGAATCCTTCTAAGACAGATGAAATATCTTGCCTTTTATGTGATGATTCTACATCATTTAGGAGCAAAATTTCTGCAGAACTTACTAAATGGTTTTGTAATAAAAATGACCGTTATGATAGTCTAGTATCATAGAGTAGCAAAAAGTCCAGATCCCATTTGGAGTTATTCACTGCACAAAGATGCCATTTTTAAAGGGTTTCATTCATACAGTAAATATTGCTGATCTAGATATTTTATAGAAATTTTCTAACAGAAAATAGGCAAGAGTCTTGTAGTAACAAGATCATATTACTACAATTTTGTGACATATGGAAGTAAAATGTCATCCGGAAGTGGTCCCTTCTTACAATTTATACAATGTCACTGTAGATCCCCATAGCAATCCTGAATCAAACTACCTGGCTAATCACATTCATCTATAAATGTTTTGACAGAGTATCATTTCTAAATTATAACCTATACAACAGGAAAAGAAACTTAATTTTAAATATGTCTTGTAAAAGAACATAATTATGAAATCATCATAATGGATTTGGTCCCACAAAATATAATTTTGATACATACAACCCTTTAGCAACAAAGTGGTCATATTTTGGAAGTAAAACACTTCTTATCAAGCCTCAGATCATTGGCACCTGGATTATGAATGAAACAGAAAAATGAGCAGTGATGATTCTCTGAGGGCTTTTCGGAGATTTCCCACACTGTCTAGACATTGATGATAAAAGGTACTTCTACTCAGATCCAGAATCTTATTCACAAATCTTCCAGAAATGTTAATGGTTCCTTTCTATGCATTTTATATATAGGATATATAGTTTGTATATTACAATTGTATGTAAGCCATGATCATTAAGATTAGTTAATTCATTCAGTTATTCTTTCATTCATCAACAAATATTAAATTAGCACCTAAAATTGCAATGTATATTGTTGTGTCTAATCTTGACATATCTTTCATTTCTTGGTAATTAATATCCAGTATGCATCTGAATCATCAGCAGCGGGGTAAGGTATAACTGAGAACAGATATTTGCTTATATTGCTTTAGTCCTTAGGTGCACTAATTGGTTATAGGTAAAAGATGGTCTAATTAAACTCAAAGGCTAATAAATATAAACAATCCAATACAATAACATCACAACTTACTCAAATATAAAAATAAGCAACATATAAGGATAATATGACTTTAAATTACATATTAATAGAAAAACTGTTTAAAAATCCCCTTACCTCTGGTTTGCAACCCCTTTCCACAGGCTTCCCTGGTGCCGGTTATTCCCTGCCTGACAGACTCAGGCACTAAGATACAAGGGCTCCATTTCTGTGGTTTCCACCTGTGATTACAAAGAACAGTGGGCTAGCAATCTCACTACCATAAACATGCACAAAAGTACTTGAAATAGGTAAATTTAAAATGAAATAAAAACCATAACTACAGTAATTCAATAAACATAAGTGTGAAACCAATGCCATAAAATCGAGCCCTGCAAGCACTAGGGTGACGATAGTCTACTCTGTCCCAGATTCATGGCTAAGGCAGTAATTCCATTTTTTAAGAATTTGGACATTTTGTACATAAACCTTAGTTCATATAGAACAGTAGCAACAAAAAAGTATTAGAATCACAGGTCAATCTGGGAGGTGTAGCTATTTATGAATTTAAAGTTGTTTAAAAAACACAATTAAAGAGAGTGAGAAAATCTCTATATCTCATTGGAGCATTAGAGAATCAAGGTTTGAACATTCAAAAGTTTCAGGTGCAAACCTTTTACACTTGATATTCTGCTCCTAATTTTTTATACGGCGCTTCCTAGGACTTTAAAGTAACTCAAAGATCTCAAAAGGTTATAGAGTAAAAGGAGAAAGGAGACTATGGGATCTATCTCAGCTGATAGTTCATCTTAGGGAAGGGGATGGACCATCTGTCCTCTAATAAAATACCACTATTTCTCTTCCTCAGAGGAAAAAGTCTTTGAGGAAGTCTTCTGGATTTCCACTGTTTTTCCTTTCTGGGATCAACAAAACTCCTTATTTTTATGACTCACAGGACGGACTATGACTTCTGTCCTTAAACTTGTCTCTTCACAATGTTTTTTAATCCAACTTTTCAACAACGATAGATCATTCAGATTCCTAACACTGAATTACATAGCCTTTCTTGACCAAAATGAGACCAAGTAATTCAATCTCCTTTTGCTTGTTGCATAGACTGAAAGGGAAGGAATGAATTTTCAGAAGTTCCTTGTGAAACTTTGAATTTTAGGATGATAAACCTGGGCTCAGAGAGGTTAAATGATATGTCTCAGATTGTACAAGTCAGGAGAGGCCAATTATCAGTCCTAAGTCTCTGGACTCTTGGCTACATCTCATTGCCAATTCTACATAGGCATAAAGTCTCCCAGGCTGTCTTTCTTACTTAATGTATTGGGAGAAGCTTGAATTCACAGGACAAATTAAATAGACATTTTCCTTCTGCTTTAATTTGGTAAACATATGAAGGTGTCATCTTAATGGAGTCAGAAAGGAGAATCAGAAGATGATAAAAGCCTATGTTAACCTACTTCTTAGAAAAACTTCCTCCTTAACATATCAATGAAGGGGAAAGCGAAATCTAAATTGGAACCATGTTGCTCAAAATTCAAGGATGTTTTACAAGCAGCAGAGACCCATGCTGATAACTTGGGTACGTTCTGAACTACACATCAGGCGAGAAGATACAATGATCCAATTCATACACAGCGGAAGCGATTCCTGGGGAAAGTGGCAGGAGGTCATCATGGGAACTAGTTCAAACACGAGTGGCTAAATTGAAGTGCAACAGGAGAGTGAAGAGTGTGGACGATAGAATGGAAGGTCCCACTAATCATTTCTAGGATTTTATCTGATGATAATAGCCCTGGGTTCATAAAAATATTTGATATCTAATAATATTTGATTTGGCTAATTTTTTTTTCACTTGGATATTTTCCTTGAGAGCTCTTTTGCTGGGCTCAGAAGTTTTGATATTTAAACGTGGCACAAAGGGATGAATATAGGCAGTGTTTCCACAATGGCTCTGTGGTTAATGAGAAAAAACTGG
Source organism: Varecia variegata (assembly GCA_028533085.1). Classification (NCBI taxonomy): domain Eukaryota; kingdom Metazoa; phylum Chordata; class Mammalia; order Primates; family Lemuridae; genus Varecia; species Varecia variegata. The sequence goes on from CM052439.1 coordinate 75,195,798, forward strand.
TAGTCTGGGCATGGTCCCAGTGTTTAGTTACATCCTCCCAAAACTGGTCATTGGATCGAAACAATAGGAAGAAATGATGATAAAATTGATATCAATTTAGACTTCTTCAATGACACCTTCAAAGTTTATAAAAGAAAACAACTTGGATTATCCTGAATAAATTAATACTTGAATGTCAGAGTTTTATGATAAAGTATCTCAAATACTATAATCAGGAAAAACATTGGGCTTTTTTACTAAAGACATTTTTAACTGTGCTGATAAAACTATATGATTTTAAGACCATGAGTTATTTTCACAAATCAGTAAAACCCAAGAGTGATTGAAATTAATCCAAATATACTTTTAAGCAATATTCAAGTCAAATTTAAAACTGCCAAATGTTAAACAAGTGGAAGTTTATGACTAATCACGGAACCCTCAGGTATTGTTTTTATAAATAACAGTTGCTGATTTGCCAAGACAGAATATATAGGGGACATACATAGTTTAAAAGTTACTCATTTTCTTTTTTTAAACAAAATATTTTATCCATAGATTAAACTTTTTCTTAATTAGAAGGTTCCTGAAAATATGTATATGATAAAAATTGGAAACCAAAGGCATTTTAACTAAAATAAACAATTATTAAGGAAGTAAATTTGTGTTCTTAATTATTTATTAAAGGTTTTAAAATGAGAACAATAGAATAAGGCTAAGTTACCTCCAGTGTGTGTGTGTGTGTGTGTGTATGTGTGTATGTGCTTGCACATGCGCATCCCCTGGGTAAAGATCTCATTCTGATTAACTAAATGACATAAGTCCAGCAGATCAGTTACGGTCAAACATGTTTGTTTGTTCTTTTTCCTCTGTTAATTAGACTGCTATATTATTTACTCCTTCCAGACATGATCTAGTTAAGAAGGGAACACATTGAAGTATTTGAAGATACACAACATTACCTCTTCTAATTTTTCACTAAATAACCATATATTATATGAAAGAAAATAGGATATGATTTATTGTAAAATCTAATGATAATTTTAAAGGATAACTAATTACCAATATATAGGGCAAAATGAGACATCTTCACACTCTCTCTCTTCAAATAAGGTATCTGGGCATTCTTGGCCTCCATTGGCTGCTTCTTGGATGATAATTCTGTATCGAGATTGTTTTACTGTGGTATTTCCTGAAGTAAAGAAAAAGGAAAGTTATAGTGACCCTTTACGTTGAGGCACAGCAAAATCCACAAATGGCAGAAAATGGAGAAAAAAAGAGAGGTAAAGTAAGCACATGTGGAAAGACAACCTGCAAAAAAGTTAATTATTATCTCATTAAATATGAAATATCCAATTTTGAATCAAAACTTTATTATATCTCAAACAAGAAGCAGTACAATGAATCAGAGTAGGTGCCTAAACTATTGACACATTTTTGCCATCTTAACGATAGCTTGTTTATGCCAGCAGCGAAGAAACCTGGAGAGCAAATGGCAATGAAATCGCAAAAGGCATTTTTCCATAGCTTGCTGAGAATTGAATGTTTTTCCTTGCAAGAAGTTGTTCAAAGCCTGAAAGAAGTGGTAGTCAGTTGGTGCAAGGTCTAGTGAATACGGAGGATGACAGAGAGTTTCCAAGTCCAGCTTCTCTAGTTGGAGCAGCATTGTTTTCTGTGTGTGACACGCAGTCTTCCAAGAAGATTGGTCTGTCTTTATTGACCAATCTCAGTGGCTTAATTGCAAGCATCCTCATCATTTTGTCCAACAGGTTGCAGTAGACATCCACTGTAATCAGTTGACCAGGTCTCATGGAGCTGTAGTGGGTAATACCAGCCCTGGACCACCCAACAGACACCATTAGCTTTTCTTGATGAATATTAGGTTTTGGACTGTGTTTCAGCACTTAGCCTTTATCCAACTATTGTGCTGAATGCTTGTGATTATCAAAAATAATCCATTTTTCATCACACATCACAATATGGTGTAGAAATGGTTTGACTTTATGTCCTGACAGCAAAGAAAGGCAAGCTTTGAGACAATTTCTCTTCTGATGCTCATTTAATTCATGCAGAATCCATCTATCCAGCTTCTTTACTTTGCCAATTTGTTTCAAATGGTCTAATATTGTTGAAATAGTAATGTCAAACTTTGCTGCTAATTCACACAGAGGTTGAGATGGATTCGCTTCCATGACAGCTTTTAGTTCACCATTATCCACCCTGGTCTCAGGTCACACACATGGCTCATTTTCAAGATTAAAATCACCAGAATGGAACTTTTCAAACCATCTACATACTGTGCATTCATTAGCCAAATCCTTCCCAAACACTTCGTTGATAATTTGAGCTGTCTGTGCTGCATTGGTTCCATGATGGAACTCATATTCAAAATAACATGAATTTTTTACTTTTCCATGGTTTCACAAAAATTGCTCTCAGAAAATTTTGAAAGACAATCACAAGCCAAAATGCGCATTAGAAAGAATGAGGATGTAGAGTCACAATAAAAAATAATAATGATAATAAAATCCAAGAAGTGTCAAAGTGAAATGTCAGAGATATCAATTGTCAAGTTTATTAATAGTACTTAAGGAAATCTGACATTCCACTCTTAATCACCTAAATAGAATCTACCTTACCAATGGCATGAAAGTTTTATGGCATCATCTGAGGGACCCCAGAAACCCACTTTGATCTTAAAACAACAGCTGAAAGCCCTAGAGTGTTATTATTAGCAATTCACTCTTTTGCTCTTTTAAGTAAGGCATCACCCTCTCTAGTCTACTTTTTATAAAGGAAGCACACCTATAAAAATTAATACATTAACCTATATAAATTAACTATGGATATTAGTTTATTAGATATCTTATTCCTCATAGCTTAATAACCAATATATACATAATTGGAATAAGGGAAGAGACACTGAAATTGGGAAAGAACAAAATATTCTTTATTTCATGATTTTGCTGAGAAGAAGATATATTAACAGAAACCTCAATTAACAAAAAAGTGATGTTCTCTTTAATGTGTTGGGGCACCAATTTCACAATCTTTAGATGCCTTCTGAATCAACAACAACACAAATCAATTACTATCTCAATTACTACGTGCAAGATATACTATTTGTACTAGATGTGCAGATGCAAATCTCTTACCAACAGAACTTAAAATTAAGCAGGAAGAAAAGGCAGATATATGCACAACTAGTTAGAATACATTGCAGAGTGTAAGCAGTGTCAGTGATACAGTGTTGAGGGAGTATAGAAAAAAGAGTAATCATTTTTGACTTTGTAAACCAAAGACAGCTCATGAAGATAGAAATATATATATATATATATATGCATATATATATATATATATATATATATGCAGGATGAAGCCATTGCAGATCAAAGAAATAGTTTGAGAAAAGGCAATGAGACATTAGAGTGTGAGGAATTTACAGAGGAAGACATGTGGCTACACTCAGAAGGACAGTTGGGTGAGTATGGCTCTGGGTGTGTGAACATCGGGAGGTGAGGGAGAGGGGGAGAGCAATGTGAAGGTTATAAAGAATGGGAAGAAGGAAAAGTGCAGGAGAAAATGGAATTAATTGGTAGGTTTGGGATAAGTAATGGCCCTGATCACATAAAGAAGTTAAATTATAGAAAAAGCCAGTCAATTAGATGAAGCAAAACAACAGGAGAAAAAGGAAGATTTATTAAATTTTTATTTGCACATGGTTTTTGAAAAATCATTACTACTAGAAGACTTACAGTGAGAAGCAACTGACCCACCACTCAAGTTCCTCTACTCCCTTTCCTCCTTTTCAGAGGGAACACTTTTAACTGTTTCTGTATTTAGATCTGTGGTTTCCTCCAAATCTATAAATAACGTGCTCATGTCAGTACTTCTTGATTTATGAAATTTAGACATTATCTATTGACTTTCTGGTATAATTGATGAGAATTTACTTTGCACCATCTTTCAGTCTTTTGTAATTGTGTGGCGGTTTTTACACTTCTGATTATTTAAAGTCTTTAAATAATCTATATTTTTTAGCCCTATTCCTTATTCTGTCCTCTGCCAGACTAGCCACCGTGGCTCTGCAGAGTCCTCCTGGGTGGATGGGATTTCTCTTCGATAGCCACCCACCTTCCTGCTAACTTAGGTCACAGCTCCCCACACCATGTCAGAAGTTTCTCTGCTCTTCAGTCTTATCCATTAATGTTCTGTCTTCCATAAACATCTCTCATGCACTGACGGTCCTCTCTTTTTGTTTTTGAGAAGAAATTAGGGCTTTTAAAATTCCTTTTCTAAGAGTTTTTATGAGATATTGAGAAGGAGGGGAGGCCAACACTTTTGCATATCTCAAGGCCTTGAACTAGAAGTTGAGCAGATATACAGGATTTTATCTATTTTCTCCCCAGATCTCTTCTTTGCCCTTCTTTCAACTGCTTTGTACCCAGTAAGCTACCCATAGAAGGACTGCCTTGGTGCCCCCTTGCCCATTGGCTTCTGTTTGGGTTTGGCCAATGGGGGAAAGGGGCACACAATGGAAGGAAAAAAGAGCACAAGAGGAGAGAATAAAAGATCAGAGTATTTATTCCACCAGATTAGATTCCCTGGATCACCTCTAGTGTCTCCCTACCTCTAACAAAAGCCACGGTTCTGATGGAGTGGCACTTGCCTACAGCTACTTTCCTTTGGTTTCATTAACCAACTCCAAGACTCCCGTCTCTATCCCAGGTACTGAAACATCATCCCTGTTAGTTTACCTTAACGTTGCTCACTCCTTTGTAAATAGTCCCTTCATTAAATTTTTCTCAGTTTCTCCATTTGAGTGGGCTACCTGTTTCCTGCCAGGACATGCCAATAAAGTCAAAGCAGAGATGCTGCAATGTGACAGAGGGAGTGTGATAATTGCTTCCTTTTTAAATGTAGCTAAGACTCTGTGAGGAATTGGGAAACAAAAGGTTAAAAAGAAAAAAGTATAACTAAAACAATTATTCACAATAATATGTTAATAAAAAGCTACCTTCATTTGGATAGTAACAATAATTATGCCTTTAGGAAAAAGTTTCTTTTCCCATTCCCAATTAATTGTAATTATATACTGTACTTACTCTGAAAATTAGTGTGTAGCCTTACAATGTGTACGTGAGTGTGGGTCTGTGTGTGTGTGCTGTCCAAATATTACCTTAGGAGACTGTAAATAAAGACTGAAGACAATGGAAAAAATGAAGGGTGTGCCTTCACCTCACATAGAAAGAGGAACCCTAAAGGAGGAGTAGACCTAGAGCATGGACCAATGCTTCTCCCTTACACCCTGCACACGCACACGCATGCACATACTGTACACACACAATACCCACTCATGCACAAAGGTATTCTGCCTTTATGGTGTGACTCCAGGTCAAATAGTCCAAAGTTTGAGAAACATTGTAGCATTGATTTTTATGCCCTACAGATGTTTAGGTCGAGCTTGACAAGGATGAATTCTATGGGGAAATAAACATTTAGCATCGAAGTAAGATTTTCCAGAGGGGAAGTTGATTGGCACTATACAGAAATGAAGAAAAATGTATATGTCTTTGAAGAAAGAGCTAGAGTTAAAGGAGGATCTTGAGCTAGGGAAACAATGTCAGGATGTGTAAAATATCTATTAAGAGTTTCTGTGTGTGCATGTGTGTGTATGTGAGTGTGTGTGTGTGTGTGAGTGTTTCCTGGAACATGCAATGGTCATATTTAGCATTTGGTCTTAAAGGAGCTTTCCTTTCCCTATGATGTAAGTGCTTCACATTATGGCCATACCTACAGCAGAATCTGTTACAAATGACAGATTTGATTTAGTGGCGTTGTGGGAAACTCAAAGGCAGGCAGCATGTACAGTTGGGATGAAGCAGCCAGTGGTCTTCTCACTCCAACTCAACTTTGAAGCAGCATGAGGGTGGCAGTTTTCTACTAAGGAATAACAAAAATTCAGGAAATCAAAGAGGTAACTAACAACAAAAGAAGTGGATGCCCAAGGCAGTCCTCGATTCCATGGTTTGAAGTCAGACCAGAGAGGATGAACAAAAGCCAAGTGGACTTCTCAGAAAGTGATGTGAAACAATGCCTCCTTTTCCATTAAATACATGCAAAAAATGATGTCTGGAAAGTAGGTACAGAGGGGAGGTCAGTGGCTTTGCAGGTGGAAGACCTTTGGATCACATATGTGTGTAAAGCATATTAAAAGTGTCCAGAAATTATCACCTTAATCTATATCAGATCCACTTCTGTGCATTCCACATATGCTACCTTATTTTAATTACATCACCTTATGAAATTGGTATTATTCTTATCATTGTTCCCATTTCACAGATAAGAAAATGGAGGATGGCAGAGAGGTAAGATAATTTGCCCAAACTCACCTACCTAGGATTAAAATTATGCTAGACAGACATCAAACCCCATGATCCTTCCATTAAAAGAGACTTTATGGTAAGATGAACAGAAATAGAGGGGCATGCCATGGGGAGGAGTTTGCATCACTGTTCCTCCTGCTATTCCAAAGAAATACCTTTTCCTTTCTAAGCAATTCTTCAATATCATCCTGTTGCAGAAGGCTTCAGTATCAAACAAAACAAACAATCAAACAAAAAACAGAAAAAAACAAAACCACATCATATTTGTAGGGTTTTGTGAATGATGCTTCCATCTTTATTAGGCCTCTGAAAAATAACAATAAATTAAAGTGTGTGTTTGCAAACATAAATGATTGCTCAAGCATGATTATGACTAATAAACAGCTAGTTTAAATTCAGTTTTGATTTATGCATATTTTATCATCACTAAGCCATCAGGCATAATTAAACTTAAGTTATTAATTATAGTCAAAAGAAGTAACATTGAGAGAAGATGGCAATTTAAAAATCAAGAACCATATTTAACATAGAATATATATGAGTGGGCTACAAACACAGAGGTATTTATAGATTTTTTTTTGTGTGTGTATGAAGGTCAGTCTGTACCAGTCTTTCCCAGAAAGATAGTAGCAAAGGTGGAAGAAATAAGTACTTAAAGAGAACCTCTGGTGATTTGCAGCTAGGTAAGCTGGGGCACATCACACTGAACTGAAGTATCAGAGTGTTGAGGGTTATTCAGTGAATGATTTAGAATAGGGAATTCACTCCCTGAGTTTGATATAAAATGTGAAAGTAAGTGAAAAGCAAGGGCGTGGTAGAATGGGGTGAACGCAGGCACTGGCTGATAGGAGAAACAGGGCTGGAGATAAATACATGGGTTGGGGTGAGAAGGATCCTAGAGGAAAGTAAATGTGCTGAGTAGATAAAGGACAGTTCTGTATCAACAATGCATGGAAGCTTTTCCAGCAACAACCTACAGAATTATGACTAGTAGATTTTTTAAAAATGACTTCTAGGGCTTTCCCTTGTTTCTGAAATATACCTACTACTGATTAGACTTCAGCGATATATTTTGTTTCAGGGCACCAATATTCTTCCAGGCTTATCATCTGGTAACTCTTGGTTCTCATCCTGGAGCTCCCTTTCCTTCTCCCTACTTACACATCCAATTCACCATTCAAAAACAGAACTAAACCTCTGTTGGTGATTCTTCTACAATCACTTTTGAAGCAAAAGGATGATACCAGTGATATTTTAAGATTCATGTCATATAAACAGCCATGCATTAAATACTTCCTGGGGTTGAGTTACAACCTTAATACCTGTTAGACTTCAGGCCATTCCTTTAACCTTGCTAAGCTGTATCTTTCTAAGCTGTAAAGCAGGCCAATGAAAAGTTTCCAGTTCTTATACTTGCTGTGAGCACTACACTAGATACTGCATGTAAAGCATGTACACACTGCCTGATACAGGGAATTTTCTCTGGTGTAATGTGAGTTCATGAAAGAAGAAGAAGAGAAAGATTAACTATTCATTTGACAGGGGATTAATATCCAGAATACACAAGGTACTCAAACATCTCAACAGCAAAAAACAATCTGATTAGAAAAATGGACAAATGATCTGAACAAACAGTTCTCAAAAGAAGATATACAAATGACTAGCAAATATATTTTTTAAAAATTCTCAACAGCATTAACCATTAAGGAAATGCACATCAAAACCACAATGAAGTATCACCTCACCCCAGTTAGGATGGTGATTATCAAAAAGCCAAAAATAAAATAAATAAAAAATAATAGTGAGGATGCAGAGAAAAGGGAATTCTTATACACTATTTGGGGGGAATATAGTACAACCACTATGAAGAACAGTATGGCAGTTCCTCAAAAATCTACAAATGGAACTATCATACAATACAGAAAGTCCACTACTGGGCACTTGTCCAAAGGAAAGGACATCAGTATATTAAGAGATATCTGCATCCCCATGTTTATTATAGCACTATTCAAAATAGCCATGATATAGAATTAACTTAGGTGTTCAACAACAGATGAATGGAAAAAGAAAATGTGGCATATTGATCACTATACTTTATACGTATGGAAACACCACTATGTACCCCATACATTGCATATGCATAATTATTATAGGTAAATTCAAGAATAAAATAAATTTTAAAATAGAAAAAAATAGTAAAGGTTTTAATAATTGAGTCTTCTCTAATTTTTTAAGAAATTGACAAACCAGCCTTCCATTCAGAGCTGGTTCTCATTCATGCTCTTTACTTTTTGGAGTAAAACATGAGTGGCTTAAAACCATTCCATGTTCCTGGTTAATTAAACTACAATTGCAAGGCAATTAGTACCTACAACCACCTTGTCATATAATCAAATGTCCTGTTTGCTCAGAGCAGTCCTGGTTAATGCCTGTTATCCTGGATTAAATATTAATAACTCCTTCATTCACTCTCAGAAATGTCTTGGTTTGTATGAAAAATTAAATGATCACTCAGACAAAGACCATCACTCTTTTTTAATCTGATCACTGGACCCTTTTATTCTCAGCCACAGAATGCTGCTTGAGATAGCCATTCATGTATCTGAAAAGGACTGTTTTGTGCACAAGTACACTTGCTCATCAATCATTAAATTAAAGGGAAAGGAGGGCACAGGATAGGGGTGGGGAACTTGCACCCTTAAGGCCTTGTCAGTCCTTAAGTATGGCCTTCTGACTGAATGCAAATTTTACGGAACAAACCCTTCTATTTTTATTAATACATTTTGTTTGTATTTTATATTTTTATTTTATTTTTAAAATGAACATATTTAAAATACCAAAGAATAAAATAAGTTTTAACAAAATGATCCTCCCAGATTGACCAGCACAATTAGAACACTAGTAAGCCGTAAGGTGCTAAATTGACAGCAGCTACACTCATGATTTAGTTCTAACTTCCCCTGCCTGACTGGTGCCCCTACCACACGAGGCTGGCTGGTGATAGTTTATGGGGGTTGAGTATACCAGTCTGTTATCAGCTTTTGACAACAGTGCACTGTGTTTCTATTTGAAGTGGAATTTGTGAATAGTTGCACAGCTTGACATTATTTTTTAATTCTGTCTGCTTAACAGCCCATCATGTCAAAGAAGACCAAGAGAATGCTGAAGGAAGAAAACAGATTTTTTAATGAGAATTGGGCATTGCAATATTATCTTGTTTCTGCTAAAGATAAGATGATTTGCTTGCTTTGTGATACTGCAATATCAACATCAAGGAAATTCAATGGTCATCAGCATTATAATATTCATAAAGACCACAAATATTTTAAATTAGAGGGAGAGGTGTGAAAGTTTGTATTGCAAAAACCAAAAGATGAAAAGCAAAAGCAAAGACAATTCTTCCTAGCAGCAATAAGACCTAGAAATAATGCCACTGAAGCAACTTATAAAGTAGCTTATACACTTGGGAAAAAAGGAAGCCAATTTAGTGATGTAGAAATTGTGACTTCATTGTTGAAGTTGTAGGATGCTTAGACCCCAATAACATTTCAAACTACAAACAACTGCCTCTTTCAAGGAGAATCATAACTGATTGGCAGCATAAATTAACCTTCAACAGAAAAACTTCATGCAAAAGGAAAATATATATCATTCAATTGCTTTGGATGAATCAACTGATACTCCTGATGGCACAGGTTTTATACCTGATTTGGGGCATAACAGAAGATTTTGTTTGCTATGAAGAGTCACTTGGTTTGGGCACTATTGAGAACAGAACACAGGGAATAGATATCTTCAACAACTCTCAAGAGAGATATCATGAAATTGGACTGAATTTGGTAAAATTAGTGAGTGTGTATACAGATGGTGCACCTTCCATGACAGGAAAATATGAAAGGTTTATTGCACAGATAAAAAAACTATTAACAAATCCAGATACTCTCATTTCTTTTCATTGTATTTGGCATCAGTAAAATCTCTGTGCTAAAGCTACTATTTTAAGTGACACTTTGCAACAAGTTATAAGTATTGTTAACTATATTTGTGCAAATGCAATATGGCATTCTCAGTTTCATAACATGCTAAAGTTGAAAGATGAGTAATTCAGTGTAGATTTGTCATACCATTCTAAAGTGTGTTGGCTATTGTTAGGGACAGGTGTCAGCCAAAATTTTATCAGATAAAATTTTAATAGATAGTTTAATTTAACAGATAGTTAATTTTTTTAAAGAACAGAATCAGCAATGTGAATTATTGCAATAAGTTTTCTATAGGAATGCAGAATTTCTGTGTGATATCATGTCAAATCAAAATTACTTGAATATTTCTTTTCAAGGTAAACTAAGTCCATATATGATATGTGGCAAAAAATCTAAGCATTTCGAAAAAAGCTATCTTTTTTTCAAAGCACGTCTTATCCAAAAGGACATTTTGGATGAACATTTTCCCCAGTTTGCAAAGGCCATTGATGAGCAGGATGATATATGTGAAGCATATAAAGAATATGCAGCTATTATAAACCTATTAATTGTAGAATACAATGAAAGTTTCTCTTAGGGTTCATTATTGCTTTTATTCCACTGTGATCTGAGAAGATGCAAGGTATAATTTCTATTTTTTTAAATTTTTTAAGGCATGCTTTATGACCTAGGATATGGTCAATCTTAGAGAATGTCCCATGAGCGGATGAGAAAAACGTATATTCAGTGAATTTTGGGTAGAAGGTCCTGTAGATGTCAGTCAGGCCCATTTGTTCTAGAATTCTATTTAAGTCCATTATTTCTTTGTTTATTTTCTGTTTGGAGGATCTATCCTGTATTGTCAGCAGCGTGTTAAAGTCTCCGGCTATTATAGTATTGTTATCTATCATTTGGTTCAGATCAAGTAGGGTTTGCTTTATGAATCTGGGTGCACCTATGTTGGGTGCATATATATCAAGTATAGTTATGTCTTCTTGTTGAATTGTACCCTTCACCAGTATATAATAACCTTCTTTGTCTTTCTTTACTTTTGTTGATTTAGAAGCTAAGTTGTCAGAGATTAAAACCACCACACCAGCTTTCTTTTGGCTTCCATTAGCTTGAAATATTGTTTTCCACCCTTTTATTTTCAGTCTAAATGCATCCTTGCAGGTTAGATGAGTTTCCTGAAGACAGCAGATACTTGGCTTGTGTTTTTTTATCCATTGGGCCAGTCTATGTCTCTTGAGTGGGGAATTCAACCCATTCACATTTAATGAGAGAATTTTTCTCTCTTGAGCCATTGTGAATTCAGTAAAGTCTCAGGATACAAAATCAATACACACAAATCAGAGG